>CAJRST010011112.1:2087766-2118363 GCA_907169785.1 Menidia menidia | reverse complement strand
TATCTATCTATCTATCTATCTATCTATCTATCTATCTATCTATCTATTTATCTATCTAAATGATGATGGTAATTATTTCCAATTTAGCCTCTAATTTCTGGAAGTATAAGTATATTTAACGTAAAATTTGCTGCTATATTTCACATTTTACACTGTATCCCATTTAAATACTAATTAATTATACTATAGTGTCATGTTTATCGAGCAGCTCCTGTGTTAATGTGTTATTTTGGTGCTGTACCTGTGCTATGGTAATTACGCGTGTTGCCAATCTCACGCTTTGGCCCACCGCCATTCTCGCTCTGGCACCCTGCAGGGATTAACTGCGAGGTGGAGATTGATGAGTGTGCGTCTCAACCCTGTCAGAACGGCGCGACCTGTCTGGACCACGTTGCCATGTACTCGTGTGAGTGCATGGCCGGTTTCCAGGGTCAACACTGCGAGATTGACATCAATGAGTGCATCAGCGTGCCTTGTCTAAATGAGGGCAAATGCATCGACGGGATTAACAGGTATGATACACACACACGCACACACCTAGACACAAACACACTCTTCCACTTCCTGGCAGTCATTTCTTGACAAATCATTTCCGTCTGTAGTGTCTACTTGTTTAACCCTACATTTTAGATACATTGTCATCCATGTATTTCTCTGTGTCATTTACGTAAATATAAAACTTAAGTTAGTTCGCAATGACTGACAATAAAAGAAGAGCATGTAGCACCTGAAGAATTAAAGTCAAAATACAACATGACTATAATTTTAAACTGACTTAAGTAATGTTCACTAACAAAGAAACAAGGCTGTTGAGGGTAAAAACCTTCTACAAAAATTGAAAGCCATTACAAGTAATATCAGAAAGGTACACTTAGGAGAGCTGCTTTTATAAAATTATTTCATAGATTGTACAGAATTGAAGTGAACTTCAATAATGTTGTATTTTGTTTCCTTATTAGTACAACATATAGATAAGGCCAGTCTTTCATTAAGCTGTGCATTGTATTTGTTTGAATCTGTTGTTTGTTTTATCTTCATTAATGTTATTTTTTTCTTCAGTTTGAACTATTTTATTGGAATTTGGGGATTCTTGTGTTTATTTAGATTTCTTTTGGGTCTTTCGTAGTTTCTCTTTTGTAAGTTTCTATAGTCTAAGTTGATCAATCCACTATTTTCCATTTTCTTAAATTGTTTCCTGTTTACGGTTTCTTGTCTTTATCCATCGTCTCCTATAGCCATCTTCTCCATTCCTATCATATGTGCTCATTATCTTCAGCTATCTCCACTCTCTAATCCTCCCTCATCTGTCTTGAGGCTTTCTGGTTTTCCTGACCCTTTGTCAGATTCCATTATCAATCACCTGTCAATTAGCTCTTCCTCTTTTTAGTGTCCTGTTTTTTTTCTTCTGTTTTCTGATAGGCTTGCTTTTCACATTGATGGTTTTCTCTGTTTATCTTTACCATTTTTTGGTTTAACACGTTTAATTTCTGGTCTTCTGGCTTCTCAAAGACCTAGTTCCTTTTATAATATATTTCTTAAATATTCCCTTGTGTTCTGTGTCTGTACTTTGGTTCCTCCTCCATGCACTCCCCCGTGACATAAAGTTGGCTAGGGATAAAAATTAATCCATACAGCGATGAGTCATAGGTGGCTAGAGGTGCTCTGAATACCTGGTGCAGTAGTAAAACCAATTGGAATAGATGGGAGTAAGGTTCTAAAGATTTGTGTAACAGTACACCTTCACTGTTATCAATGTTATCAGCTCGCGTCTGTGTTAGTTTTTACTGAGACTGTACAATCTAAAAAAAAAGAAGAAAACTGAGTAAGTTATTTTCCCTGGTTTTCTATTTCATAAAATGTCTTGCAAATCTGATAATGTTGCACCCACAGGTCTTAATAAAATGGCCAAAATTCTCAAAAAAAGAAGAAAAAAAGCAAACTGCTTAACTTACAATGTACCACACGCACTTGTTTTTTGGTCCTCACGTTTTTGTGATTGTGTTACCACAGCAGCTATTTAGTAAATGTCACTAACCGAATAATTAATTTTTAAACTGACATTAAAGACATTAATGAGCGGAAATGCTTATTTTGATTCTGATGGGAGAAACATTTTAAGGGTGTTTTTTACTATTTTGATCGGCCACTAGGGTTTGAAAGCAGTTCAGTAACATTCACAAAGGTAATTTCTAAGGATGTTTTAATCAAACTCTGCTTGTTTGCTCTTCTTCTAGTTATGAGTGTGACTGTGAAGGGACAGGCTTTATGGGTGACCAGTGTGAAGAGGAGATTCTTGAATGTGCATCAAGCCCTTGCCAGCATGAAGCCACATGCTTGGAGGGAATCAACCAGTACAAATGCATCTGCTGGGACGGTATGTTTAGCTCAGCACAAAAATATTCAAATGTTTATCAAACTCCATTCATTTGAATACAAACCCGTCAAACAGTTATGTGGTTCAAACTGAAAAAATTCAATGATAGTCAAGCACAAAAGAGGCAATTTAACCTCAGATTGCTAGATAATTGAAAATAAAAAACAATAAACTGCACTATGTGACTGCATGTTTTTTTTCCAAAATCCAACAAATTTCTTAGTTTCTCATTTTCTCTTTCACTTTTAAAACTGTCGTTTCTGTGAAATTCCTCTTCAGTTGCAGTGAAGGGACACATTCAGATACTCACAGGTTGATAGAACAGACTGTTTTTTTATGAATAAGTGAAATAGATGGTCGAAAATACTTAGTTTTGCCAAACAATAACTTTTTAAATCATATCTATTTGTACTTTATCATGGGACTAAGCGGTATAGATGGATGTTTTTGATGTTTGTGCTCATGTGTGTCTGCATTTTCTCTCCAGGTTATGAGGGAGACAACTGCCAAGTGGACATAAATGAGTGTGAGGAACATCCCTGTGAGAACAATGGCAAGTGTTTTCAACGCTCAGATGTCCTGAACTACCGGCTGCTTCCTGAACTCAGCACGGTCAATTTCAGCTATGAAGCTGCCGCCGGCTTCATTTGCCAGTGCCCTCCAGGATTCAGTGGTAAGCTTTTTGATGCAAAACAAACGCGGTGTAATCTGAAAAATCCTTACAAATGATCAATCCCATTATGCCCCTCTTTCAGGTGAAAACTGTTCAGTTGACGTGGATGAATGTGAGTCTGCTCCTTGTCAACATGAAGGAAAATGCCAGGATCTGATCAACTCTTATCAGTGCGTGTGTCCAAGTGGCTTCACGGGTAGGTGGACCCTCATTTGCTCGTCACTAAAATATCTTTTTCAGACTCACTTTTGATTATGAGACACCAAAAACAAGACTGGTTTGTATGCACTTCCACTGACATAAGAGGGCAGAGGGATCACTTCACCGGGGATAAATGAACTTGAATGAATATCTTAAAAAATAACACCATTAATTGTTTTACAGCAAGGTTTTATGGATTTTTGCATATTTCTAAACGATCTAAATAGAAGTTCATTTTTATAAACAGTTATGTTAAAGATCTTTCCTCTTGTACTGGGAAATCTCTTTCTGTGAGTTAGGAGAAAAATAACCCATTTAAATTAATTCCATAAGCCATAATCATAGAGAAGTATGGACTGTATGGAAACAAACATGATAGCCCTACCCCAGTAAAAACATTTTAAAACTTCCAGCTCTTTATAAGCACCCATTCTGCCTTGGACGGGTTCTAAAGTCTAAACTGATCTTCCCTAAGCTGAGCAAGCAAAGCATCTTCAGTAGATGCTCTTGGGAGCAGAAAAACCTTCACGCCAAGCCTCAGAATCTTTTTCGGCCACTCAATAAAGGGTTAATCCTCTTCGTGCTGATTATTCTTCATGGCTAGCCATGGTATTAATTCCTCATTAGAGGAGATTTATCAGCGCATCACTCGGGAGGAACCGTACCAAACATTGACCTTAAAACCAAAAAAAAGGAGGATTTACCGTGAACATTTAGTTAAAAGCTCTTCTGAACAGAAGCAAGGCTAATTAATTTCCCAATAGTATCATTAGTGTTAGATGTTGGAGCAACAATGAAATCGGAGGACAGGAGGGGATGAGTGGGCATATGGCTTGAAGGAGCATAGCAGAAAACAACAAAGCCAATTAAAGGTGCCATATGTCAGGCATCCATCTGGGGCAGTAAACAGGGGTCTCGCACAAAATTTGTTACAGGTAAGAAAGATTAAAGCAAAGCTGCTTAGCGGCCTAGTTTGTGTCTGATGAAAACAGGACAAGACGAAACAGGATGGGCGAAATTAGAGCTTTTTAAAAACTCCTTGGTAAATTACACAAATGCATACATTTTGAAATATGATTGTGTTAACTTTGCGGGATTGTGCGTGCGACATGGTGTGTAAGTGGCCCTTAAAAGTCATCAGAGGTTAATACACTCATTTAAAAAATTCTGTCAGTGCTGGTAGATGTGGTTAAACCGAGATTATGAGATGACCATGATTTTGGATGAATAGTTATTAGAAAATAAGTATTATTAGTTATTTTTTGTTAATAAAACAAAATAAAAAAGATGTATATATATATGATATATAAAAATGTACAAAAAATGTATATAAAAATCTATATATATTATATATTTTTATTTATTTATTAATGATTTTTTTATGTCTAAATTTCAATGTCTATTAGGAACATCTGAATATGTCATTTTAATATATGTATATATTATATATATGTATTATATATATATCTTAATATATAATCTGTTGGCTGTATGAAACTGTATTTATCTGCGTCCATCTTCAAATTACAATTCTTTATGCTCAATATGTCAGTACACTCATATTGAGCATTAAGTACTTACTTTTTGACACATCATGTACCACAACCCTTATCACCGTGTTGAGAGAGTAAATGATAGCAGAAAGAACAGATACACTAAAAGAAAGCATTTCAAAACATGGGGCTATTCCAACTGGGCGTTTCTCAGTTCAGTTTGGATATCTAGAACAGGAGAAAACGTGTCGTGATCCCATATCTGGCAGTTTCTAAGAACCAACACAGGATAAATCCGCAATTTACCTCCATCTTAAAGATAAGGGACACATGTTTAAGAACAGTACTTTACACGTTCTGGACAGATGTAACATATGGATTGAGACAAGAGTAAAGAAACCTATCTATGTTAACCAGAGAAAACAATTTTAGGCAAAGGACAGTCTTAGGAATCACCATCCCAGCATTTAAAATGGCGACCAAAACCTTTTACTCAAGCTCTTAGAATGTTTTTTGGAATAATCTGAAAACTCAAACCCCTAAGCAACAGTGTATAAAAATCATATAGATCCTGATGCAGATCATTAGTGGCTTCACACCCTCAATCCAGTCCTTCTTCGACCTGGCCCAAATCAACGCTGACCCTATAGCACCTCCTGCTGGCTATTTGGTTCCGGTTGCATATTGGCAACCTCGAACCAATACACGGAGCCGTGTCGGGGGGGTAGAGGCCGCATTCCTGTTGTCGACTGACAGGAGCCAGATGGAGGCTTACGGCTCCTCAGACGGGCGAGGAGCGGAGATTGCGAGGGAGGGTTGAACCGTCTCAGGGAGGGGAAGAGAAAAAGAAAAAAGTGGGCAGGGCGAGCATGTAATCACTTCTGCCTGTGTGCCTGGTACAGAGTCGAGGGAGTGGAGGGAGTCCTGCACTGTGAACCCAAGAGAGAGACAGTTAAGAGAGAGAGAGAGAGAGAGAGGGAGAGACTGGACTAGCTCTTTTCTGTCATCAGCAGTGTGAGGAGTGTGTTGGCAGTTTTTTTTTTCTGTGGATCATGAGAGGAAGGTGGTTGATGCTGCTGTGCTGCTGCTGTGGGCCCCTGTGTCTAACAGGTACAGTACGCTACGGCAACTTTTTAGACCAGAAAGCCGTTCGCTTTGGCGTCAAAGGTGAAGCCTTGGCACAGACAGGACGAGCAGCTTTAGATCACCTTCGGCGTCAAGTTTGTCCAAGGACTATGTTAATGGAAGCTGACTGCTGCCGAGGATTAATGTTGAATGGGGTTTGACAAGGCAGCTCGGACCACGGTTTAGTACCCAACATGTAGAAATGTTACCAGTTCAACTAAAAAAAACGTCTGGGGCAATGTAATGATATCCATCTTTTCATGACAGGCACTGATTTAGTTGTGTTTATGAGTCTTAATTGGCTTTTTCTTATATTTTCTTTTATAAAGGTACCATTTAAATCTACTTAAATAATAGAATACAACTTTCCAGACTCCCACTGTATTTTCTCATTTGTGGCTTGATAAACCATTTTTGTTTCTCGGTTGTAAGAATAAATTCCTGTTTGGTCCTGTTATGGACTTTAACCCTATAATGCCATATGTGTCATATTTGATACATACGGTTTCTGAAGTCTTTTGGATCTGAGACTTTTTGCATCATTCAGTGGTAAAAGCTTTGCTCAAACCCCTGTTGTACACATTCAGATATACCTGATAACAGCCAGTAGAAGACTACACCAAAATATATTTTCTGACTTATTGCACGCTAATTTGATCAAAATAATTTCTGTTTTATTTTCTTCATATGTTATTAAGGGGCCAAAGAAAGATTTCAGACTAAAAAAAATCCAATATTCTTCCTATTTTTCTTGGAACAGGCTTTAAAGGGTTGTGAATACAAGATTAAATGTCATAATTTGTTTCCCGTTAAGGTGTGCACTGCGAAGTGGACATCAACGAGTGTGACAGCAATCCCTGCCAGAACGGCGCCACGTGCGAAGACCACGCCAACTCCTACAAATGTCACTGCCCCAAGCCAAAGCCGGGTCGGGAGCCCTGGGGCGGTCAGAACTGCGACGTCACTTTGGTCGGTTGCCGGCTCCACCGGTGCCAGCACGAAGCCGGTTGCCTCCCCGTCCTGACCGGCGACGGCGAGCACGGATACGTCTGTCTGTGCCAGCCGGGTTGGACCGGGGAGCACTGCGACACCCCCACCACCTTCTCCTTCAACTCCGAGGGCTACGTCCACGTCCAGCTCCCCTTGTCCGAGAACCGGACGAAACGAGAGGCCTACGGCAAAGGTCGAGGGTTCCACGTGCAGCTCCGTTTCCGGACCACCCTGCCGGACATGGTGCTCTTCTTCCGAGGAACCATAAAGCACTTTGTCTCCCTTGAGCTTGTGGAGGGCTCCCTTATGGCCAAGGTGAAGTTAGGCAAGGTGCAGCAGGTGGTATACCCCGGCCGGGTCAATGACGGGAACTGGCGCCGGGTGACCGTCGGCATGGACGAGAAGCTGTTTCTGAGCGTTGAGGGACCCGGCTGCGAAAAAGGATGCCAGGTGAAGACCGGAGACTACAACTATCTGACACCCCTCCATCTCGGTTCCCTCCAAGAACTTTACATCGGCGGAGCGCCGCAGGAGCACTTAGCTCACTCGTCCAGCGGAAAGGGATTTATCGGTTGCATGGAGGACTTTGCGGTCGAGCACAAGCTGTTGCTTCCTCAGGACCTCACCAGGGAGGAAAATAAGGGCTTGGAACCTGGGTGCGTGAAGAAAGACTGGTGTCAGGTTGACCCGTGTTTGCAACGTGGACAATGTGAGGACATGTGGGTCCGTGCGAGTTGCCAGTGCTATCGTCCCTACCATGGAGAACACTGTGAAAAGGGTAGGGGTGTATTTAATTACTCTGTTATAGGTTTAGAGTAAAAATAGATCTAGGGTTTAATTAGTTTGTTACTGGAGATTTTCTGTGATCAAGGAACTCAGGTTGCCCTTCACACCCAATAGACAAACATAGAGGACTGTAATGCAAAGATGAGAATGTTTAAGATTAACACTTTCACAAATACATTGCATTTTACTTTAAATCTACACAAAGAATGCTTGCTTGATATAAGCAATAGGCTACTGGCTAAATCTTGATGATTTGAAATGGAAGCAGTCAAAGTAGGACAACTTTTCAAAGATAGATGTAAAGTTGATGGAATTGAACGTTTCCACCCTAAAGTTAATTTGAAATATATAAAAAGGTTAATACTGAAGAATCTGAAATTTGTAACAACACTTTTTCACACTGTTGGAAAAATAATCTGATCTTTTTGTTCTTTCCACCACAATTTAGAATACTCATCATGGACATTTGGCCACGAGAACACCACCAGCTACTCTGCGTTCAACATCTCTGAAAGCCACGGAGAAAACTTCACCATTTCCTTTTTGATGCGCTCCCTCAAACCCACCGGCATGCTTCTCCAGTTCCACAGAGAGAGAAAACCATACCTCACCTTATATCTCAGGGAAAGCACTGTGGCCATCTACAGTTCTCACACCACTCTGTTGTCAGAAGCCAAATTAGTCACTGACGGGAAAAACCATTTGGTGACCATCAAGGTTCAAAACGGCCACGTGGTCTTTCCTAAAGCAGGGCATAACCGTGCCTTAGGGAATGTGAGTATTGAAGCAGGAGACGAGGCGTTTGTTGGTGGGCTCCCTGCGGGCAAAAACACGAATGCCTGGGGTGGACACTTTAAAGGCTGCCTGCAGGACATTCGGCTGGACCACAAGCATCTAGTACCTGGAGATGATGTGGAACAGGTGGAGGTCTACCAGTCGACCAATGACAACGTCCTGCAAGGGTGCCACAGTGACAGCACATGCAAGGTAAAACTGAGACACTAACACTAACTAAAATAACATCCAGCCATCCATTTTTAATACAGCTTATCCCAACGGGGTCGTGGGGGGTCTGGAGCTTATCCCATCAAATAACATAACACGATTTAGATGAGATGAATATACTTCTTAACTTTTTAATGAGTCTGACACTTTTGGTTGGAGAAACTATGATTTTGTATTGTATAAGTGTCTGCCAACCTTAGTTTTTTTTAAAGTATGTTCCTAATACTCCATCTGGTCTATGACCTATAACCTATGACCTGATCACATGACCTATGATCTACTAAACATTGCTAGCAAAGTTACTGCTATGTATTTTTTCACAAAACATATTAGTGAATAATAGATTATTTTATCATATCATATTATATACAACTATATTTTTCAGATATTTGTCACTAAATTCAATATGCATGTTACCAGCCTCAGCTGTGCACTACAGTTATTGACTACATTCATATGTGAGCAATCATAATTTATTAGAATTTTAGAAACTTTGAAGATTGACAGGATGGATTTGACCCCAGGACTCAATTGTCTGGTCCAACTCTTGGGTCCAGTTGGAACCTCTCTGCTGCTTGTGTTGTGTAGAGTCATCAGGTGACAGATCTTATCAGTCATAATGTGATTATAATGCGTGTTTCTGCATCTACAGGGTGAGCCGTGTTTGAACGGTGGACAGTGTCAGGTCACCTGGAATGACTTCAACTGTAGCTGCTCCATTAACTACTCTGGCCGGCTGTGCGAGACCCGCCTGTGGTGCATCGACAAACCCTGTTTTGGTGGAGCACGCTGTGTGGACCTTACCGATGGATTTGAATGTGAGTTTTTCCCCCAGCAGTAATTATTAAAAATTATTTTATCAAAGCATGGCACGTTATATCAGCTCAGAACATTTAAAAAAAAAATGTATCTTTTAAATTCACAATCAGATTTATTCAGACATGGATTAAGAAACATTGATGGATTTGTCAAGATATAAAATTGTTTGATTTTTGTATAAGTTGATTTAATTCTTCACATATTACACCAATGAAGAGGGTCAATCTATATCTAAAGGAGACATTATATTAATAGAAAATATAAAACATATTAGAATTATTGAAACATAGACTATAAATATGCTACTGCTACAAATACACTATAATAATATGGATATCCATGATAAAATATTGAACTGTTGAACAGAACTAAAGGGGAAATGGGAAGCTACTGTGTTTATGTACAGCAATGTCAAGACAAGCTATGATATGGTAGTATGATTGTACAATTTTCCCACTGGATATATTTTTCTGCTCACTTTTTCAGGGACATTTTCCATCTTAGATCAAAATAACCCTCATTTACATGTTAGTACAACCACAGCTGCTTATTACTGCTGGAATTAGGTCCAGAGATCACAAAATAAACATTAAAAGCTATGACAATGACATGTTACACAATAATATTCCAAAAATATGAAAAACAATCTATTGTTACATAGCTATTTTGCAATTTGTAACCCAGAATTGTTATCATCTATTGGATGTTAACAAATGTACCTATTACATGTTATTTTACCTGTCCAAAGTTTTGGTAGAAAGAATTTTAAAAATGTACAATACGCAATGAACAACATTTTCTAGCTTCTGGTACTTTAATATTTTTAAATATGTTTTTTTCCGATACTCAGTAAATTTTGTTGGAGCAGCAATTTATGACTTCAACTGCTTTAAGAATTGTTCTTGGGAAAACCAATGTTTTACAGAGATGTCAAGTTATAACAAAGTTATAACAAAAAAAAAAGAAAATTTATTTTTCAAGCTCTGAATGGATTTCAGAAGCTGCAACAATGCATGTGTTACATGCACTGCAGTTAAGAAAATCTACTTTTTCTCTTGAGTCTACACGAAAAGAATGAAGACAGTTTAATAATTGATCAGTAGAAAAATCTAAGAACTCCTTGAAGTAGATTAAACATACACTGCAAAATTACAACATCTATCATGCACTAATGCACTGCTCGTTTTTAACTAGTTCAAACAAGAGTAACCTTTAATGATCCCACAAATAATTCATTAACCTACAGAAAGTATTACATTTTTACTATTCACATATTTGTTGCATAAAGGAAGCTATTAGGTTGTCAGACAACATTAAATCAACTGAATTCTGAACTGTACACAAAGATACTTTTAACACATGCAGTGAATTTTCAATAGTGGTAATTCTGCTTACTTGTTCTCATCCTTCAGGTTTAACCGAGGCCACCTTTCAGGACAACTCTCTCCTTTATGCTGCCAACAACTCCCTGAGGAGCCCCGTGACCGCCATCTCCTTGGAGCTCCGGACGCGGAACGAGAACAGCGTCCTGCTGAGGGCGGCCAGCAGAGCCGAGGTCCTTTGCCTGGGCCTGCTCAACTCCAGCCTGTTGGTCAAACTGGACAGCGGGGCGGGGGGCGAGCTGCTGGCCTTCACGAGCGACCGGACCGTAGCGGACGGGGCGTGGCACCACGTCCAGATCGGCATGGTGGACCCAACACAATCAGTATCTCGCTGGTATCTGACCGTAGACGGCCGCAGGGCCGGTGGCAGCTTCAGGGCCAGTGGGAACCTCAACTTCCTGAACGGCTCTTTGATCTGGCTGGCAGAAGACTACGGAGGGTGTTTGCGGGAGGTGAGGGTGGGGGGCGTCTACCTGCCCCTCACACGGGTCCCAGACGCCCCTCAACGGAGCCGGTTCTCCAGACTCGGCGGTCGGGAGCCAGAAACGGGATGCCAAAGCGCCCCGGTCTGCGATTCCCAGCCCTGCCTGAACCAGGGAGAGTGCCAGGACCAGTTTAATGAGTTTAACTGCAGCTGCAGACCCGGATGGGAGGGGAAGCTGTGCGAGGCGGAGATAAACGAGTGCTCGTCGGGGCCCTGCGTCCACGGCGCGTGCAAAGATCTCCTGGCGGACTACGAGTGCGATTGCGAACCGGGATACAAAGGGAAGAACTGCGGGGAGGAGGTGGACGACTGCCTGGAGTTCAGCTGCATCAATGGAGGAGTCTGCACGGAGACTCACACCTGCAGGTGTCCTCCCGGATACATTGGCAAGCGCTGTCAGTAAGTATCAAGATTTGTGTTCGACCTAATCACCGTCACAGCGTTGCACAGTTGGAGCAGAACCTCAATCTTTGCTTTAAAAAACAGACAGGCCAGAAAAGCAATACTCTTTTGACTGGCCTCTAAAGTCATGATGGTTGAAAGAAATACATACATTAAGAATTTGTTAAGAATAGACAAACAAAATGTAATTGAAATGGGTTTTGTTAAATTTGAAGGACTTGGATTTGTCCACAGGTAGTCTTATTTATTGATAGTTTGTTGTGGTCAGTAATCATACGAAGCAGTAATGTATAAATCAATAATTTAATCTTTAAATGAGTTCCATTAAAAGTTAGAAACACGGGTAGTGCTTTGTGGATCTAAAAGCAGAAAGGATTCCAACCATTTAAAAAAGAGTTCCAAAACAGTGCAGAGATAGGACAAATCAGAACAGCACAGTACAACTCTGGACAAAACAAAACAGGGGAATGGGAGATATGGCTGAATACAGAACAGGACAAGTTTTACCAGACAAAGTAGAGAAGAAACATAAACCACTCTTCGTGATGTTTGATTGCTGTTAATATGTATCTTTATGTGTGTGATACTATGAGAACTCAAGTGTATTTTCTCCAAAATTTAGTTTTGGAAAGAAATCTTCATAAGAAGGAGGGTTGAAAAATAATCAATCAATTTAAACTACAATAAATATTTTTCTGCTAAAATTGCACATTTTATTCAACAGAAATTTGCCTTTTACACAAAATACTTTTTTGTCACGCTTGGCTTTCCATGCAGAAACTATTTTTTTCTTTCTTTATTCAGTGAATTAAATAACAATAGTAACAGCAGAATCTAAAAAATAGTGAAAATTATAAGCAGAACTTGGTTACACCATAAAAAATATCTTTGTACTGTATTTGTTGCACAACCATGTGCTTGTGTACATTTTCAAAGTTTACCATGTGTGCACATTATGTAATGTTAACAGTATATTGTTTGACTGTCATAATACAAAATAGTAGAGAAAAACCAAAAAACTGATTAAAAATCATGTTAAACAAAAGTTTGTTTAATTATGATAATTGTTGTGTTCAAAAGGTGGCGTTTCCCTCCAGTGGCATGCGACATAAACAGCAAGTGTCTCAATGGAGGTGTCTGTATTGGAGGTGATTCTGGAGGCAACTGCACTTGCAAGCCAGGATATCTAGGTCCCAGGTGAGGGTTAGCACACTCAACTTGTCCACTACTGTGTCTGAACTGATGTACCGGCCAGGAGTGTGTGCCACTCTGTCAGTCAGTATTGTGATAAAACCCTCTGATGTGTTTCAGGTGTGAGACAGAAATAGACGAGTGTGAGTCGGGTCCTTGTCTCAATGGTGCCACCTGCCTAGACCGGCTAAATCATTTCCAGTGTGTCTGTGTTCCGGGCTTCATGGGGAAATTATGTGAGAGAAGTGTAAGTTATACCGTATTATACCACAATGCATTATGCTGGATGAGTCACATTGTAACTTATAAAGAGTTAAAAACCAACACAATGCAGAGAGTTTCAATATCTCAAATGTACAGCTAAATAAAAAGGACAGCTAAATAATTGTGATCACGTTTTGAGATCACATCATAATTTGCACAGTTTATTCTCCTCTATATGTTGCATTCTGGATACAACCTTTTTTCAAACATATACTAGACAAAAATAACTTGTTGCATATTTGAACTTGTCATTTACAAAATAGTTTAGTCTGTTAAATTAGCACCGTGTGATTGTGGGGGTATTAAAAGCTTGGACTGTTCCTGGATTAATTCCCTCAATCAATCTGTACAATGCTATGTTTGCAACATATGTTATCTTTTGACAAAATGTTCTGCAAAATAAACATGTGAGTGTGTGCAGTTCACTACTGCTTTTGGATTGATAAGTGCTATGTCCCTAAGATAACAAGTAGTTGGTACCAATTCCTTTGTCAAAACTACAGATAAGCTGACAGAGGAAGACTTTTCAACAAGCATGCGATAATTAAATAAAGTCCTGTGGCTGTAAGCACTTAAATGATTCAATTTGATTGAAAATCTTTGTGTAAATGATCTAAAGAGCTAGTATAATGGTTTCATAGGTGATCTATCAGCAGTTATGGAAGTCTTTGTGTTTTCCTTTTTACTTTGAATGCATATAACATCAACTCATAAATGAGAAAATGTGCATGCATAACTCTCTTTATGTTCTTTCAGAAAGAGGAGCAAAGAGAGGGCGTCCCTTGGCTGGCGGTGACCATCCCCCTGACCACTCTGTGCGTACTGCTGGCCATCCTGGTGGTGTTTTTCCTCATTATGACGGCGCGGAAGAAGCGTCAGTCGGAGGGCACGTACAGCCCCAGCTCGCAGGAAGTGGCTGGCGCTCGGCTGGAAATGGGCAGCGTCCTCAAAGTGCCTCCAGAGGAGAGGCTGATCTGAGGTCTGATTCCTCGCCTTACAGTATCGCACCCAAAGGGTGTTCATGCTTTGCAGTGTCATACTGCTCGTACTGAGTGAAAGGCTCTCTGGCCAACTTTGTATTTTCTTAATACTTCTATTTCAGTTGAAGTTGAAGTGGGTTATGAATGTAAAAAAACAAAAAAAAAACATGGACAGACTCACATGTTAATGAATACTTGCTTCCCTCTAAAAAGTTAAACCAAAAGAAAAAAGGAACCAACTTTCAATTTATAAACCTTAAACACACTATGTGTTTTTGTGAAACTGGATTTGTATTAGGGAAATTAATTTATTGATATTTTCTTGATAAAATGCTTCCTTTTAGGAGAGGCAGGCTTAAAAAAAAATCCGCAATTTTTATACCTTTTTGGCTGTTAAACTCTTCCACAGTAAATTTGTGGCACAGTGCTCCAATCTATGTGGATCAGTCATGATGTAATTATTCAGTTGAAAGGTTGAGGAACGATCTGAATAATTTCCCTTCCCTCCTGTCTTGTGATAAAGCATCACACTAGAATGAATTGTTTGGACTATGATTCATTATTACAGCATTCCAAAGAGTCGATAACGCACTGCTGTATTATACTGTAAGTGAGGTTTACAGTGTAGGACTCAACCTGTTACGGTCTAATAATGGAGTTTGTACATTTTCTACAAATTATATGTATGTGTTACTGAAGTTGAAGTCACTGTATTTACTTTTTTTTCATTTTTTAGAAATATTTTCAGGGAGAGAAGTATTTCACCGTAGAAATCTTGCTGTCTATGGAGGTGATGTCAGTTTTTGTGAAAAAAAGTCCAGTCTGAGAAAGTATTTTAGTTTAGCCATAGATGTAGCAAATATTAAGGAAAAATATCACCTTATCTCAAAATATCACTTGATACTTTGTGACAGAGAGAACATGACATACAAACATACAGATGAGAATCAATATGAGATAGAAAAACTTGCCTTAGATGGGAAACAATTAGTACACTTCTGTCTACTATAAGAAATAACGATTCTTTATGGAATCGTGGAAAAGCAGAGCTCTGAGATTTTAGGGTAATTGGAAAACACTCCTAGTTTGGGACTTAACAAACAAGGTTCTAGACCACTATGTATTTTCTCTTCTATTAGATACAAAAGGAAATCCCTCAAATAATAATTTAGGCTCTTTGTTCATAACTTCCAATATGACCCAAAATGGTGTCCTGCGAAATATAAAGCAAGAATTGGTCCTAGTTTTGTGTTTAAGAAACCTCAGGAGAGGTGAAGGATAGCACAACCAAAAGCCTGTGTGAGATAGACACCAGCAAACATCAATAAAACACAGTTTTTTTAATGAACGACTGTGAAAAAGGGCTAAAACATGCTCCGATAACAATGCAATCATCAGCATCCCAGATGCCACGCTACTGTCTTCCTGGAGTAGATGAACACTAAAGGTACTAGGTACGACTTTGTACCTAATAACTTCTCATACCACTAATAGGGGTTTATGTATTAGGCAATTAAAACTTTGATAATCACAGAAATAATGAAATGGGACGTTTGCCATTTCTGTATTTAGGAAGTAGGCCTGGTTCAAATGAAGCAGTCAGTTATCAAGTCATGTGATCCCCTGACCAATCACCGGCTCTACTTGAAACCCTAACTGATAAGTGCTAAAATCATAACTGTTAGGAATTGAATTGAATTCTGAGCTGCACTGAGGGGATACAACTTGAAAACCCCCATCAAATTTGCATTCTTTTTTTCTTAATATATTCGTTGGACATTTACTGTATGTACCCATTTTTTGGGACCATTTCCCAACTAACGATGGAAGAATGCCTACTCCTGAACTTTAGTAAAACACCTCCCCATTATGATGAATACAAACTGTAAATAACAACTCACACACCACAGTTCCAGGCAGATAACTGAGACTTTCATCTGACTGCCTTTGATGAGGTGAGTAAAATGAAACTAGTTAAAGTGATTAGTACTTAAAGTCTGATGCCACTTTGCCATTTTTACAGTACTAAATGCAACCATTCATATGCCTTTCACTCTGTCTTTAAGTTACCGGTGCTACTTATTTTACTGAACCACCAAAGCAGGGTGCTCTCATAATTTTTAGAAGGTTTTTAATTTTATAATACTTCAGTCAGATACAATTAACTATCTTTTATGCGAATTGATAGTAGTTTGTTAAGTGGACATAACACACAAGAAACTGTTTAATAAATCCACTCAGTATGGATTGCAATAGTAATAAATGGAGAAAAAGGAGAAAAATTAAGATTGTGATCATACTCGTATTACATCATCACACGCTGCCATATTTGTACTGTCCCACACAATCTCATTTTCAGCAATCCTATGTCTGTGTTCCAGACAACAGGACCCCGCAATAACTTGTATTTATTGTTAAAGCAATATTGAGAAAGCACTATAATCCTATGCTAAAGACAAATAATCGGTAAGCAGATGATAAGACAAAACAAACTGGCTATTGTAAGGCTCTCTGTCCACTCACCCACCATGGATTCATCTCTTTTTAAGGATTTACTATTGTAAATCCTATTGGGTATCCGTAATGTTTATAAAAATCCGATATCACTGTATCTTTTAAGAGTATGTGTGTGCATGATAAGACACTAGAATGTGCCTTCGTGTTCACTTGCATTAAGGATACCCATGTATCATATTTTGTTTTATTTTATTTTATCATGTACAGATTTAATATTGCTTTCTTTGTTCACTGCAAAGACCACAGGTCAGACACCAGCCTGTTAGAAGTATATTACCGCTCAAATGTGAAGATATTGTTGACTTTGTTGTACTATTCCGTACACTGCTTATCCTGTTACTCGGTATTGTGACCTTACAACCGATCATAGACATGATGAACAAATACCCACAGTCTTTGTAGAATGTTATTTATTTATGTTTTTTATGATGTTTTTAAAAAAAAAGAAAAAACTGTACTATGTACAGGACTATATCTAGGTATATAAGAGGTTATATTCCAAAACAACAAATTGATTTGATTGATATCAGTTTGCCTACACTTCTCACTGCAGGAAATAATATTATTCCAGACATCACATTCAATTTCAGTGTCTACCTAATAGGTCTTTAGGGAATTGTTACTGTTATTGACTTAGAATCACTCATTTATCAAGGTGTAGTTTGATTTGCTTGATGAATATTTGTGGGTACCATTGTTTTTCAAAAACGCCACTTTGGAATACAACTTTGAACTCTTCTGAAGACATTTGTCCATTTTTAGAGAATGATATTTGTTTGTGAGGATGTATACTTTGAATCGATGTTGGTAGTTTTCCAAAACTATACGTTTGTGTAAATATGAAATTTTTGTGTTCAAGTTGGAAAAAAAGTTTTAGTTTGAAAAAATATCTTATTTGGTGTTGAAGCTAAATAAAAAAGAAAATGGAGAACAAATAATCATTGCCTTTGTACTGTATTAAAGCCATAGCCAGTTACTATAGTTATAGACAACACTTATTATCTTTAAATGTGAGACATATCAGCAGTGGATAGAAAAGGTTATTGATTAAAAAACAACAACTTTCGTTTAATTTGAGATTCTGCTTGATTATTTTCAATGCATCCGGAAAGCTATTTTCACAATCGATTTTACACAGAAATTTTTTACTTTTTAGTTGAAAACAGACAGCATTTCACCTCTTGGGTAAGTAATGCTATAGATAATGTATTTATACAGCTTTAACTAACAGCTTCACAGCTTCAGAGTCACTTAATTACACACAAGATTTGTTGGTTTACAGAAAATGTGTTACATTGTCAAATTAAGTTACACTAAATTTATACTTTCTATTTATTTTCACACACACATATACATATATATATATAGTTAACGAATGGTTAAAAGTGAGTGTACAAAATCCTTCACAGACACACAAAAAAGAATTGTGAAGCACTAGACAAATGGCCACACAGTAGAATAGAAGGCGCTGGTAGAGAAAACACATAAAACAAAAAGACGCGATCACAAGATCTAAAAGTGACACCAGATCAAAGAGGAATTCATTAAAAATAGTAAAGGGGAACTATTGGAGGGGTCACCTAGAAGCTAGTGCTGTGGGATGGTGCATTCCTTTGTCTCCCACCCAAGTGACTCCCACCCGAGTTGGCTGCCCACTTGGTCAGTGCATTCTCTAGTAATGACCGCAAGCGAGTTAGAAAAAGCGTCACCATGCTCATCCTCCCTGAGCACACAGTGTGGGGGTGGATGAACCAGGAATGCTGGGATGAAATTAAGAAAGGCGCACAGTGATACTGCTACACTGAAGCTAAATATTCAGAACAAAGACAGCTGCTTCCAGCTTCTCATGTGAAGTTTTGAGGTTTGATAGTTAAACTTATGTTGTGTGGGTAAAAGCTCTTTGTACAACCACCATGCAAAACCTCCCATTCAGTGCTCACTTTACAGTGGTCTGCAAAAGTTTGGGCAACCTTGTCAATTTCAATGATTTTCCTTCATAAATCATTGGTTCTTAGGATAAAAAAAATCAGTTAAATATATCGTATAGGAGACAAACACAGTGTTATTTGAGAAGTGAAACGAAGTTTATACCATTTACAGGAAGTGTGCAATAATTGTTTTAACAAAATTAAGCATGTGCATAAATTTGGGCACTATTGTCATTTTACTGATTTCAAAATCTTTAGAACCATTTATTGGAACTCAAATTTGGTTTGGGAGGCTCAGTGACCCTTGACCTACATACACAAGGCAAAACCCAATTATGAGAGAGTATTTAAGGGGGGGCAATTGTAAGTTTCCCTACTCTGTGAATCTTCTCTGAAGAGTAGCGACATGGGAGTCTCAAAAGAACTGTCACATGACCTGAAAACAACGTTTGTTCACCATCATGAATTAGGGGAAGGATACCGAAAGCTGTCTAAGGGATATCAGTTGTCTGTTTCGACAGTTAGGAACATAGTCAGGAAATGGAAGACCACAGGCACAGTTCAAGTTAAGGCTCCAAGTGACAGACCAAGGAAAATCACGGATAAACAGAAGCGAAGAATGGTTAGAACAGTCAAAGTCAACCAACAGGCCAGCACCAAAGACATACAACATGATCTTGCTGCAGATGGAGTCATTGTGCATCATACAACTATTGCGCGCACTTTACACAAGGAGATGCTGATGCTGGAGAAGCCTTTTCTCCGCCCACATCACAAACAAAGCCGCTTGAGGTATGCTAAAGCACATTTGGACAAGTTGGAATAAGGTGCTGTGGACTGATGAAACTAAAATTGAGTTATTTGGACATAACAAGGGGCGCCATGCATGGAGGAAAAACAACACAGCATTCCTAGAAAAACTCCTGTTGCCTACAGTAAAATTTGGTGGTGGTTCCATCCTGCTGTGGGCCTGTGTGGCCAGTGCAGGGACTGGGAATCTTGATAAAGTTGAGGGACGCATGGATTCCACCAATGTCCAGGAATCAGTGACAAGGCTGAAGCTGCGCCGGGGCTGGATCTTTCAACAGGACAATGACCCTAAACACTGCTCAAAATCTACTAAGGCATTCATGCAGAGGAACAAGTACAACGTTCTGGAATGGCCATCTCAGTCCCCAGACCTGAATATTATTGAAAATCTGTGGTGTGACTTAAAGAGAGCTGTCCATGCTCTGAAACCATCAAACCTGAATGAATTAGAGGTGTTTTGTAAAGAGGAATGGTCCAAAATACTTCCAACCAGAATCCAGACTCTCATAGGAAGCTATAGGAAGCGTTTAGAAGCTGTTATTTCTGCAAAAGGGGGATCTACTAAATATTGAGTTATTTTTTTTATTGTGGTGCCCAAATTTATGCACATGCCTAATTTTGTTTAAACAATTATTGCACACTTCCTGTAAATGGTATAAACTTTGTTTCACTTCTCAAATATCACTGTGTTTTTCTCCTATATTATATATTTAACTGATTTTTTTTATCCTAAGAACCAACGATTTATGAAGGAAAATCATGGAAATTAACAAGGTTGCCCAAACTTTTGCAGACCACTGTATCATTTCTTAACAAAAAAAAGAAAAAGATGTCAAACAATCGTCTATCCTGGAAGACTTTTACCTTTACCTTTGTTGACCAATGGTACTTAGTGATGACCCCTCTACTTGTTTTTCTTCCTAAGTATAATGGCTAAAATTCAATTCTCTTAAGTACACGATAAAGTTGCACTAAAATTAAGTCACAATGAACTTGAATGTGACTAACAGTCCAGACAAAAGAATGTCAAGTGTATGTTATACATGTTTTGAGAGAGTATTGACAGTCTTTTGATGCATTTCGCTCTCATCCATCCATTTACAATACTCCTTACTCCCCATTGGGGTCACCAGGGAGGGGGGTTGGGCAGGTCACCAGTCCGTCACAGGTCTACACAGACTGGACAACCAAACACAGTCAGATTCACTCCTACACTCAATTTAGTTTTCATTGAATCTTAAATGCATGTTTTTGGACTGTGGGAGTCTCCACACACACACGTGGAGAACATATAAACACAAGAAATGACCCCGGTCGCCAAGGGATTAGAACCAGGAACCCTCTTCCTGGGAGGCTGTAGCCCTGCAATGGGGATATTTAAATAGACAAAACTAAACTGATTTAACTGCAGCCAGGTTGTATAAATTATTTGGAAGTACATAAACTCAAGTATTGTGTCTGTCCTTCCGACCTTTATATCACATTTGCAGAGCCCAGTTTTCCAGAAAAAGGCTGATTTTGTGATCACTAGTCTTGGGTTAAATGGTTTATGGTTGAATTTAGACATCTTGTCTGATAGCAGCTGCAAAACGTTAAATAAAATTATTATCATTATTATTATTATTATTATTATTATTGTTATTATTATTATCAGTCTTTGTTGAAATAGCCGGTGTTTTTTTTTATTAAAACATTTAGGTTGTTACTTTTTTTCTGGTGTTCTTACAGTGTTTTTTGGTCATTACTTTATGAGAATCTGTATTTTTTTATATTATTTTTATGTTTAGTTTTTTTTTACCTCAAAGAGATTCTAATTCTATTTGAGTTCCCACAAGTGGATCCAGTGGCCGCAGACCGTAGCGTGTCCAGATTTTTCGTGTCCAGTTTTATTTTAGAGAGATTTCTCTAGTTAAAGAGACAGGAAGAAGAGGTCAGAGTGAATTTATTATAAGAGGCTCTTTGTTCTGGCTCTGTATGAGAAGTGGGAGTGCTCTATGAATAAAGTTTGATTTAATATGGCTAGATTGCGTGGCATACTTTACCACAAAGATCAATGACTGCCATAAAATGAGTTTTAACTTACACAAATGAGAAAAACAAATACATTTAACCCTGTAATGGCAAATGTATCATATTTGATACATACGGTTTCTAAAATGTTTTGCGTCTGACACCTTTTGCATAATTTAATCGTAAAAACTTTGCTCAAAATCCTATTGTACACAATCAGATACACCTGATAACAGGGGGCAGTAGACTACACAAAAAATAATCTTGACTTATCGCATAGTATTAAATTATTATTATAAAAAAATCATTTTTGTTTTTTCTTTTTACATATTTTGTTAAAAGCCCAAATAAAGACTTAAAACAAAAAAAAAAGTAATTTTATGTTTTGTTTTATTCTTGGATCAGGCTTTAAAGGGTTAAGTGTACAGACAACGACAATTTGCAAACAATCCTGTCTATCTATTGTCTTATAAAAGCTATAAACCATCATTTTAATGAATCGATTGTCACAGGTCGAGTGAAAAACCTAAAATTGTGGGAGAATTTTACAGGTTACTGTAAAACTGTACTAACACACCTGAGCTACAAGGCAAACAACATGACTTAAAGCAGTGTTTTTCAACCTTTTTGACCCAAGGTACATTTTTTCATTGAAAAAAATCACGAGGCACACCACTAACCAAAAATGTCAAACAAATCTGTAGCCGCTTATAGTAACACTATAGTTATTCTTATCTTATCTTAAGTGTCTTGAATAGGAATCAAATAAACACAAAAGTGTATTTTTATCATATTTTATATTTCTTCTTTCAAATTGCAATTAACATGTCCACTTCAATATGCAAAATTATATACAAAATCTAGTCATAAGGAATTATTACGTGATTACTCCACCAGTCACTTGTACAGCACAGACACCCAAAAATTATTTGCAGATAATTAATTCCTTATCAAAAAATCTTTTTAGACCAATTTGGTGAAATATGATGATTTTCTACGGCATACCTGACCATCACTCACGGCACACTAGTGTACCAAGGCACAGTGGTTGAAAAACACTGAATTAAAGTCAGTGGTGGAAAGTAACGAAGTACAAGTACTTCGTTACTGTACTTAAGTACAATTTCCGTGTATCTGTACTTTACTTAAGTAGATTTAATAATGGATACTTTCCACTTTTACTCCACTACATTTAACAGTAAGTATCTGTATTTTCTACTTCACTACATTTCTATACAGGGTTTCGTTACTCGTTACATCCAAGACGCATTTCGGTTTTTTGATTTGTTCGTTAGTTTTGATTTGTTCGTTTCTTAGTTTGAAAGTATCCAATGGAGAGAGCAGAATCAGTCCGCTGAACCAATCCAAAGCGGGAAATAACCATTAGGCCCTCCCTCAAGAAGAGCAGCAGTACGCAGGACCTGCATAAAATATCTAAATCTAAACTGTCACAGGGGGTAAACACAATAAAAACATGCTTTATCTGCAGCATTGCTCATTAAAATGGTACATTACTGATTTATTAAAACTAAATACGATAGGTACACTTAATGACATTATAGAAGCCGTTAGGTATTATGGTTGGCAAGTACTTTTACTTTTAATACTTAAGTAGTTTTAAAAGCTTGTACTTTCTTACTTTTACTTAAGTAAATTAATAATGTGGTACTTTGACTTTTACTTGAGTAAATTTTTGTCTGTGTATTTGTACTTTTACTTAAGTACATTGTATGAGTACTTTCTCCACCACTGCTTAAAGTACATAACATTATGCGTTACTATGTTCTTTGTAGGCTTTTTGTCTTTAAGGGAAAGGTTTTACGATGCACCCATCTGCCCCTCACTCTTTTTCACTGGATGGGCGGCTGGCAAGTGACAACCCTGACAGACGAGGCCTGTTCCTCGGTCGGGATCGCGTCGGTTTGGAAAGGAAAGTCTCCCGGCGGTGTCAGCCGTCACCAGGTTTAATGAGGGAGACTCTGCATCCTCCCCCCCGTCCCCCACCCCCCCACCGGTGTCAGGAACCAGCCGACAAATCAGCCCAGCATCACAGGCCCGGCCCCAAATGATGTGTTGACAAATGCAGATATTTCACTTTTAATTGACACTAAGAGACAGAGATGATCGGGCTGCCAGGGCTTCTTAGGAGACAAGGACAAGACACAGTGGGGGGGGGCAATAAACGGAGGGGGAGGGGGAGAGAGAGAGACAGAAAGAGAGTAGAAAAAGGGATTGGGAAGTGTTAAAGAAAAGAAGATATTGGAGAAAGGGCTTTGGAAGATGTTTAATTTTTCTTTTTTTTGCAGGGTGTCAGTTTTTTTCTGAGTGTAATGGTTGTGGGGGTGTGGGGTGGGGGGGTGGTTAGATGTTTATTTCTGAGATGTGCCCGGGCTGACAGCAGCTGTATTATATGGTGGTATCACAGCCACCTGACTCCTCTAAATCCTGACTACAATAGCCAAATGGTCTGAGGTAAGTGGGTTTAATTTTCCCTTTGTGTTCATTTTTTTGTGCTATTAAACAATGTCCTTAATAAGAGTTGTCACAAGTCTGAAACAGTCCTTTCTTTTACTCTCTTTTCTTTAGTTTCTAAGGCAATGATGACTGGATAAGGCATTACAAATCAATGTGGAATAAAAGCTCAGATCAAATCAATCAAATCAAATCAAACAACTGTAATAAAAAAGCTAATATTTTATTGCATGTTTAGAAACGCCTATAAGAGTCAGAGTTGGAGATACACCATAATATCTCAAATATTGTCCTTTTTTTGTTATTGGACTTACACTGTATTTTTGAGACAAGAACAATTCTTTGGGTGCATTTTTTTCATTTCTTTGGAGCAATAACAACAAGAATAACTATTTTTTTAGATAGTTAGGAGGGCACTTTATGGTAAAAGTGTGAAAAAAAAATGTCATAACACATGCTTTATTTAGGCATTACATGATTAAACCTCATTTTAGACCTGGTTTAAGTAGTCCATCCTATGAGTGAGTATAATCAGTGAAAAATGGGAGGAGGATGTTGAAAGGTGAAAGTTCACCAGTTTCTGAGGTTTGTTCTGAGTTGTGTATTTGGGCTTCAGCATGTGAGGCACTTGTCATTTACTGTAGACACTTTAGGGATGGTTTTAACTACATTGGTCCTAAAGAGGTCCACACTCCCTACTGATCTTTATTCACACTTTGATAATACTTTAATAGAGTTTAATTCTATGCTTTAATTATTTTTGGAGAACAGAAAAATGCTGTGTTAACTGAAAGGCAAGCACAACCGTTTTAAAGATGGCGGAAACAACAAATAATGAATATTATGAATTCACACTCAAAGTGATGTGTAAATATTCCAGGGTACCTGGAATTGATGTAATCTGATTTACTGTATTGGAACACACACTTAAAAAAGTATGTCACAAATGCAAAAGAAAGAAGTACACATGTTGATTCCAGCCTTGTCATACAGGTTTGTTTACTCAGAATAAATCAGAATCAGCCTGAGTGACTACTGGCCACTTTAATGGCTATGTGGGACTAAAGATCTGAGGGATTGGTTGAGAGATGATTTACAGTGTTGGTTGGCCGTATTAATATATAAAAGATATGTTCTGTTCCAGGTTTTTAGAATATATAGTCATATTGTGTCGATAGATACTTCCTCAAAGCAAATTTAGCTTTTGGTCATATTATATATAAAGGTGAAAAATACATTTTTAATGACTTTTTCTTAATGAGTTTTTCTTAAAAAGAGTCAAATGTCTACACACTAACTCACTATTATCTTTTGTCTACAAGTAGTAGCCTGTTTTGATAAAAGATAAAACTTCAGTGGAAATAAAACACATTTAGACATTTATTTTGGTTTGTGAGGGATACAGTAGGACAAAATCTGCTACATTTTAAAGCACTTTTGTGAAAGTTAAACTTAAATATTATGATAATCATTTGGAGTTCAAAAGGTCCCATGAGCCACACAAACATTGAATATCAATAGTTTCAATCTCATGGTGTTGCTTCTTTAACAAATCTGCACTAATGTCATATAAACAAATGATTTTTTCAGGAATTAATTATTACAGATTGCAGGGTCCATTGCAAGTTTCATTCTCACTGGAACTTTTCCCATGTACGATCAATGGTGAGTTTAAAAGAACATAATAAGTCATAATAGTAATAGTAATAATGTTTTCTTATTGGATTGTTTTTAACTGGTTATATAACTTGCACACTAACTGCCACCCTGTTATTCAAGCCTAGAAGCGGAAATCAGAAAATAGCAAACATGTTTGAGAAAAATCATAATCTTTTATGGATCTTCAGGTCAGAATCTGTTTTTTTTCACTTGGACTGTTCGTTGCAGTTTGCCTTCTTGTCCAGGAGAGCGCATCCATGAGCTGAAGCTCTAACCGAACCCCAGCGGGCTGTAGGAGAGTGTCCCAGTTTCAACATGTTTATTTCAAATTCTTGGGGCTTTCTTCATCACACTGGTGAAAATGACAAATTGTCCCATCTTTTTTAGCTCTCTCATGAATAAAGCTGCGGTGCTCGGTGGTAAATGTCTATTTCTCTCTGAATCTCAGCCCACAATCACTATATAACAATATAAAAACGCCCAAATACCTGCACTTTGCTTGGATGATGGTTGAGGATCAGAATTAGCATTAGCATTAACAGCTAGGTGACACAATGTTTTCAATTCAAAATTTTGAGAATGCGCAATTATAATGACTCCTGTATGGACTGTCTGATCTGTTAGGAAAAAAAGAAAGAAGAAACAGAAAACTTTTCCTACTTTTAAGTTTCGGCTAGGAGATTTACAGAACCCGTATGAATGAAGACTCAGTTGAGCTGAATCGTTTTTTGACTCGAGGGATCTGGGCTATTTTCTGGCAGAGGCAAAAGGTTTTAAGAGAGGAGTAAGTTTTGCAGAGCGCAGGAAGCGAGTATTTACACTGCTGATGAGTTTGTGGTTAATTGTGAGTGTTGGTGTGTATGAGTATGTGGGGGGAATGTTAATGCGTACCCTTGGGTGAGGTTGATAGAGAGGGAGACATCCCTCATTAAAGTAATTAGACCTGAAGGAGAGGATCCCCCAGCCCATAAATAGATATGCACACCGTGCACGTGCACACACACATGCACGCACGCAAAACTCTTTCACATTCAAACCATTTTCACATGCATGTACACTTCTACATGTGTGAAATCTTGAAAAGAGACTTTTTCTTTTGCCTCACAACTTAATTTTATCATTTAAAACATATAGCTGATACACAAGAAGATAAAACCTTTGAGAACTTGTTGCAGAAACTTGTTAATGGGAAAGATAATTCGGCTTCCATGTACCTTAGATTATGTGAGGTTATTTACTTTAATTACTTACATTGTTCTACATTAGTTTGGACATCACGACATTAAATATTCATTTGCATTTGTAGCAGAAATAACTTTGCATGTGATGCAATTCAATTAAAATCTTACAATTGTTAATATTTAAATCACGATTACATAAATGCATCAATGATTAAAAAAAAGAGCTTATCATGTCTATGATTTGACAACAAATTCTACAAATATGTTTTTACAGTTTTTCAGTTCTCTAATGTACCAAATACAAAAAACATTCTGCAAAGTCATCAATCCATTTAAATTGCTCTTTTTACATTTGAAACATTTGCAAAACAAACAAAAAAATAAAAACACATGCAAACACAGAAAGAAAACAACAGAAAAAAAAGTTTTTCTTAATGTGCTGGTACACTTCACTGCACCACAGCTCTTTATTATTTTAGATTTGTTCTCCAGCACATCAGTCTGCTGCTAAAAAACCCAACTTTCTTTGTCTTGATGATACACATTCCTATTATTATCAAAGGGATGATGAATACATGCGATGCATTTGTAAGGAACATGTCACTTTTATTTGATTTTATTCAGGAAATAAATGCAAATCTATTGAAAAATCACTCAAAAGAAGCAATATCAAATAGATATTATTACACAGATATATAAAGATCACTTATTTATGGTTATATAATCATGAAATAACTACTACACTACTGAATACATATCTTTGAACCCATGCAATTAATGAAAAGTAATGATTTTGAGACTTTTAGAACTGATTTAAAGTTACTTATGTTACTAAACCTTGTTTGGACAATAGTTTTAGTTTTTGAATCATGGAAGTGTCTTTAAGTGAAGCATATAAATGAAAGATATCTCAAACAAAATTCTTATCATTAATATTTTATTTTCAGTCTGAATTATTTTTACCATGGCCATATTAGCTTAATGTCACGTCTCTGTAAGAAAAATATGACCTGATTAATAAACATCTATAATCTTGAACATAATTCTTAATAAGTCTTTCATGATTATTTATTATATAGAACCTTTTTCAGATTTCCACGAGACACTTTGCACTGATGGAAGAGAATAGAAGGATTAGTAAAACAAAATCATACAACACCTGTTCATAATCATAATCATAATGCCTAAAAAAAAATATTTTTTCAAATGAATAACAGTATTGTGGCATACATAATGTCCAGTCCGGCGCATAGCTAGAAATCCTCAAGCATTCAGCAGCTTTTCACAGGTGTCAGAAGTGCTGCCTGTTCCACTCCTGCTGTGCCGGAGAAAGAAGTCTGCTCGGTGCACATGAAAAGATTCATGCATATTGAGACCCACAGCGGGTCCGATCCCGCCTCCGTTTCTAATCCATATTTCTTAAGAGCTTCCAAGAACAAAATACCTCTTACTGCTCAGCTTTCGGCATTCATTACAAACCATTCTCCCACTGTTGCCTTGTTTGAATGTGCGATGGCGGAGTAGTGTTCAACGCACAAAGCTGCGTGGCTCACGTGTAACGTCATTATACATGCAAGGCCTAATACGATACATTCGGTGCCATGGATGCCTTTTGATTGAGGAGATATATAGAAGGTCAACTGACAAAGAAGGCTCGGCAAATTGAGAGAACCCTGCACTGTGAAACATGCCACACTCCTACATGTGGCTGCATTCTATTAAGAGCTCTCAAAATTTTCATTTACATGTCTAAAAAAACTGACACAGTTCAGATGAAGCAAATCATCTTTATTTGGATTATTATTTAAACCCAAGAATGTGACACGCAGTTCAAATTTCATTTGACTTATGATAGTACAAAACATTTGAAAGCATGATAGCAAAATGATAGCAAAAAACAATTCAATTGTACTTAAGTACAGTTTTTGAGAATTTGTACTTAACTTGAGTCATTTTTTAATATTTTTTGGAAAACTTCTTATATGCACACCAATGCATTTTAAGGACAAAAATTCACACTTTTTATTCCGCAAAATTCCTCTGAAAGCTTTTTCTGCTTGTTAATTCTCTGAAATGTATTTGTCAACATAGTTTGCATCTATTTTTTCCCACCGCTGTGAAATAACTCACTTTTTCCCTGTACGGTAGGTATTGATGTGCAGCATTAAACTAGTTTCTTTGACAAATAATAATTGTTTTACTCAAGTAAAGAAACCGAGTCTGTCCAGGGTGTACCTTGCCTCTCACCCATTGAATTCTGGGTAAGGAATCCAGTTCCCCTGCAACCCCATTTGGGAATAAGCGGTTCAGAAAATGGATGAATGGATGAATGGATGGATAAATGGATGGATGAAACTGAGTGCTTTGTCCACCACTGGTCGTATAATAATTTATATCTCCTCCAACAACATTTTCTTCTCTTTGTTACTGTCAGGATAGGAGTTGAAACCCATCTCCAGCAGTCTTCGGCATGGCATGTGCACGTGAGATTAGTCTATGTGTGCACATTTCAGCATTGTGACTGATAGAGGGCTGATTAACAGAACTGTGAGTCGCCGGAGGAATGATAATAATAAAAAAAAAAAGCCACATCCCGGAAAACACCGATGCAAATGTGTTTGTCACTTTGACAGTACGTCTCAATTAAGGCCCGAAAAACCAAGAGCTGCCAGCTTTAACTGACCCCACCCTTCCAACCCGACGCCACGCACACAAACATTAAGTCGAATCGCAAAAAAACAAGGTAAAACGAACAAAGAAAGGGAAGAAACCTGATGGGAACGAGAAAAAAAAATGAAGGCCTTTTGCGAAGTGAAAGGGGCAGACAATTCTTGGGAGGCAGCTTTACGGTAAATTGACAACCGGAGAGCCACGAGAAGATGGAACTGTAATGATAAGACGGACTTGAAAACACACTACTGCTGATGTCAGCACCAATAATGACAAACTACAAACATTCATGTTCAACTCTGGAACAGGGAAAAGCACACAAACACACACAAACACACACACACAACACTGAAATGACTTTTTTTTATATCCATAAGCAAAAAAAAAATGGGCGTAAATAAAGAAATTGGGGCAAATTGGGGCAATAGAATTGTCTAAAATGACAATTTTCAGTTGTGTTGAATGTGCAAACATTAAAACATACACACACACACACACAAATCACTGCACATGCAGACATTTTTTCTCTTTCCAGCCCCGCTGTGGCAGGAAGCTGATGTGGAGGAGAGCGTGATGAAGGCTGGTGTGACAGTGGCTGGCTGGGTAGCCGTTTAATTAATCTCCAGACAGACAGTGGCATCAGAGAGAGAGAGAAACAGAGCATCAGAGGAAAAGTGAAAGTGAGGGGCATCCGGAAAATAAAGACAGAGGCAATACCAGTGGCGGTCACGGGGTCGTGTCTATCTGCGGGAGTTTACGAAAATTAGCTAAATGCTAAGATTTCAGAGTCCCCCTTTTTGGCATCGGAAGACTCCCAAATCTCACTTTATGCATCACCGAAGGACAAGTTTAATGGGCTGGATTTTGACGGGTGGCTGAGTGGCTGTCCGATGATTTTGAGAACAAAGTTGCATTGCATTTATTCGGCACCAATGTGAAAATATAGTTCCTGTGAGCAGATTAAAAAATGAACATTAACAATTACATGGTTTCCCCTTAAATGTTAGTTGCATTTTGCAATTATTCTTTAGATTTTCACTCTCTAATTAATGAATGAATATTGGATTTTTTTAAACATATAATAAACTGTATTATAAAATAAATAATAAAATACATGACGAAAAGTAAAAACTTTCTATCTATCTATCTATCTATCTATCTATCTATCTATCTATCTATCT
>CAJRST010011112.1:2075812-2087756 GCA_907169785.1 Menidia menidia | reverse complement strand
AGTCCCTTTTATAGCAATCCTCCTGCCTCCCAGCACAACGTCATCAAGGGAAACAACTGGTAATATCCTTCAAATATCCATGTAATTAGACAAACAACTGCTTTAAGACTAATTTAAACAGTAGTTTCGTTTATTAAACAAAAACAAGTTGAAAACACTGGTCAAACTATAAAAACCTCAGGTGGACAGAACACCTATTATCATTGGTATGATGTTACACTACAGAAAAAGGCATGTACTTTTTAAGTATTTTGATTTAAACTTCCATCCATCCATAACTGCCACACCACTATGTCGTCCTTCAATTTTTCAATATGATTTCAATTCAATCAAAGCAAGAACAGTATCAGAATATGGCTTATTTAAAGAGCATGGTGTATTGGCTTTTGTTTACACTGTTAACAGGATCTAGTGTTTTTTTCGGGAAGAAGAAGGTGTGGAAATTGAGGACACAAGATCTGCTCTTTGAGAAACCACTAAAACAATGAATTGAGTTGAGTCCTTGCATAGAAAGAAGAATAAATAAATGTTCAAATCTGTATTGGAGCGCATTTTGGTCCTCTCTTTTAAAAATGTTTCCAAGGCCAATTCCTTATGTGTCAATGCACTGGCTGCCTGCACACTCTTAAAAAGGAAATAAAGTATCGTAGTATAATTTGCTTAACTGCATAGATACTGTAACTTAGAAGTAAGAGGAATCAATGATTCCAATAACAGACTTAATGAACTGCTCTTGCTCAAGACAATGCATTGCCTCCAAAGCCTTATGTGTGTGAATGTGTGTAATTCATTACAAAATGAACTAGTCGCCCATAACAATGTTTAAACTAAGACTTGCTCGATGATGAATATGTGAACATGGCATGCAGTGTACAATTGCTTTTAGTGGTCAGCTAGACATGTGAAGCAACCCTTACATCCCGTGATTAAACATTTGATTCCTTAGGGGACATAGTTGTAGGTCTTGATCCCATGTCCCCTACAGAATCAAACAAAGAACCAAATTCTTTGCCCACTGTTTTACCTTTTTAGCAAGAAAACGAGAAGATATTTAATGTATCAATTATTTGTCATTAAACATTTGCTTCCAAACATATTTCCTTTGGGGACATAGTTGTAGTTCTTCTCAAAGTTTGCAAAACACAAATGGACTGGATGGATTTAATCCCATGTCCCCTTCAGTTGCACACTAGGAAAGATCTTGCCCACTGTTTTACCACAAGAATACAAAAAGTTATAGTTAATACTTACAGTAGTTCATATATTAACTATGAGACAGGATCAACAGATCCCATCTGTAGATAAAACAATTAGGACAGTTCTATTATTTTTTTTGCATTGAAACTGGGTTGAATTAAGTGTTTATTTAAATTACTTAATGTTTCTACATAACTATCACTGCCACAGTGACAGAATGCTCCAAGAGGACCATTCTGTCCCTGAAGAATTTGAGAACAATAATGTAAAACTAAAAACAACCATCACTAGAATATATACTTGAGACCTCTGGGTAACTTGATTTGAAGATTGCTTGGAGAATCATACATACTGATTTACCGAGAGTTGTACTTCATGAATGCTAAATAGTCTGTGAACAAGTCAGATGCAAGCTTAGCAAAATCATGTTAATGCTAACTTATGCACAATTCACAGTCTCAGATGATAACATTCAACCCAAGCCCATGGTCTGATAGACAGAAAAATATTTGTCTAAGCAGGTGCCCCAACTGCCAGGGGATATAAAGAATTATTTATTGTTACAACAGGGTCAAGATACTTCTTGCTCCAAATTATTTTCTTCTACATTCTGTAATAAGTTGTGTTATTGTAATATTTTGTTTTTTCTCAAAGCAATTCTACAAATTTAGCAAATCAGGATGCGAATAGACAAACATACCTGAGGATTAAAACATTTGAATTAGTCATCTTGAGCAGTGGTTTAAACCTAATTCGGTTCCCGAAGGGTCACTATCTGACTCATATTGTTTGTTAGTTGAGCAATGAGTCATATATCAGTTACAAGGTTGGTAGGGGCTTGGAAATGATACTGAAGTAAACACTTAAGACCAGTTTGTTTAATATTGCAATATTAAGAATTGATATGTAGAAATAGCATTGCTAGCATTTATATGTAGAAATAGGGATCTTATAGGGATCTTCAGGGTTTCTGAATGTGAACAGGCGACAAAGATTTTAACAATAAATCGGCTAGATGTACATTAACCCCATGTTATATAATGTATGCTCAGCTCAAGGTCTTTGGTTTAAAACCAGGCAGCATCAGCAGAATATCGCTGATTTCTCACAGCAATCTATACATGGACTGTTTTGGGGCTCAGGTACTGGCAACTGGCCAAAACAAGTGGCAGTTTAAGGGAAGTAACCTGCAAAAAGAAGTAGGAAATCAAATACACACATCACTAAAGAAGTTGGAAGGTGTACAAAACATTTATGCATGCAGCCATGTTGAGTAACAAATGATTAAGTATATATTTATTTCCCAAAATAAAGTGACTTTTGACATAAAAAAAAGACAACTTTTGGAACATAAGTGAAAAAAAATTGTCACTAGTGCATATAGATCATCAGTGCAGCCATGCTGAGTAACAAATTATTAAGTATATATATATTTTTACCAAACTAAAATGACTTTTGAGATTAAAAAAAGACAACTTTTGGAACATAAGTTAAAAGAAATTGCCACTAGTGCATATAAATCCTCAGTGCATCCATGTTGAGTAACAAATGATTAAGTATATGTATATTTTGCCCAAAATAGAATGACTTTTGAGATAAAAAAGACAACTTTTGGAACATAAGTGAAAACAATTGTCACTAGTGCATATTGATGATCAGTGAGTGGTTCTTCGGTTAATTTGTAAAGTATGTAAGTATATAAGTTTATGTCAGTATGTAAGTATAATTTGGATCAGATGATTCACCTTGCTAAACTTCATTTGTCACATCACAACACAACTCTGAAAAGGTGCATCAGATCAAACAAATTTATTCCTGAGGTTCATTTTGGTCATCTGTTGTGTTGGGCGAATGCATTGTGCGTTTGCTTGTTTGCCTGTTATGCCACATGTGTGGGCCTGCACACCAGTGAGGCTGCGCTCATCTGTACACGCTGGATGTGTCTGAGGTCCCCCCGGTGCAGGGGACTAAGTAACGGGGCTAATTGGGTGTAAAGGGAGGTGTGTGTGTGTGTGTGTGTGTGAGTTTTTCGTGGGAGTGTGTGCGCGTCTGCGTAGACTTTACAGCATCAGCTGCACCTAATAAGGCCGCCCTGATTAAGCTGTGTAATCTCCTGCCTGAAACAACAGCTGACCAGCTCCCTGGAGTGCTGCCCACACAGTAACACGTGCACGCGCGCGCGCACGCCCTGCGCTGGTGGCCATGGCAGCAGGCACCTTGTGCTCTCCCGAGGAAAAGCGCTCTCCATCTAACACCTGGTATCCACAGCTCCGAGTCTCAGAGGTGAAAACTCACAACAGAAAAACAGGTGAGCCGTCCAGCAGTGTGTGAGCGTGTGTGTGCGAGTGTACGAGTGTGTGCGTTCTCATCCCGTAAAGGTTTTGGATTCACAGCTGGGATTGTGGGAAAAATAAAAAACAGATTTCTAAATTGTTCGAATGTGAGACATACCCACACACCGACACGCATGCCACAGTGCAAATATTTTAAGTCAATTGTAAAGTGAGAAAAAATGCCGTTACTATGAGAAAACAGATGTTCACTCACAGCACAGTTTTCTATCTTTGAGAATTAACCAATGTTCTTCTGTGGATCTAATCTCTGATATGATATCATATTGTGGCCCCTTGGGTTTGAGGATTTGTTTACAGGGCACCGGCATATGATATTATTTGTAATAATCTTATTTAGCTTTGGTCGGAAGTAATTAATATGAAAAAGAATCCTTATTTTCTAATGTAATTATAAGTGTTGGAGGTTTCTGTTTACTGCTTAACATTTATCTTACCCATTTTATATAGATCATTTTCAGATATGGCTTCTGTATTCATGGATTTTAAGTCATAATCGATCAATACCAAACAAAAATATAAATTAAGATGAGAGGATTAGAACAGTTGCCTCTATTAGATCACTAATAATCCTGACCGGGGAAAAGTTTTGATTACTTAAAGGGTATAAAAGTAAATTCTGGACAGCATGAATGGTTTGCTGTTTGACAGTTTTGCAAATAGTAGTTGATTTATTGATCTTATTTGTCATTTCTTTCTGTAGTAACAAAAAGTAGGTCTATCTGTAAGGAAGAATGTAGCTCGATTATCAGCTAACGCAAATGGAAATATACTCTTTTTTTGTTCACACTTAACATAAGAATAGATAAAAACTGGTTGATGAGATTATCAATTAAATAAAATTCTGATATATAAGTTAGAATGATAATACAGGGTGAAGCAGTTCTTTCCTGGGATTTTTTAAAATCAGTTTATAGAAAAAGGAACTTATCAAAAAACCGTGCAATCAAGGAGGTTCAACACCTTTTCTTTAATTTAAAAGTACTTTCAATATCTGGAATATTTAACTCAAACCCTAATGCTAAAAAAACAGATCAAACCAACCACATTATTCCGGTGTTGAAATTCTCTATGCATGAGTTATTTTCCAGTTTCGAGATGGGGAAGATTTCTGCAGATTATTCAGAAATTATGCATACATTACAGCATTCCCAGTCCCAGCGGAGGACTCTAATACAGACTCAGATCCACCAATACACACGACTCTAATAAGTGGGCTCCCTCAGCAGTGTGCTGTGAGAGCTGGTCAGCGGTGTCAGTCAATTGATCGAGCGCAGAGGAGGAAAGAGAAGGAGGAAGGAGCCGCGGGCCATGAGCGGTGGAGGAGGTGAAGACCTATCGGAAATCAGTGCACTCGGAGCATTTCAGCCCCACATGGGCAAAACACGCGCTCAGACAGCTGCCACAGCCCTCTGCATCCGGCCCCATCACGCACTGTGAGCTAGAACATTGACTTTGCAGCGTCCATGCTATCTGCCGTCTCCTTGAAAAGAGGAAATACCTTCTTTAAAAATGTTTTTATTACAAATATTAAGAAAATTAAAAATTGTAAATGCAAAATACAGCTTAAGCAGTTGTGTTTTCGGATCTTTTTTTTTTAATTTCCATGAAAATGTTGATGGAATTGTATGCAGTGGCCTATTACTGTACTTTCAGATCCATCTACACACTGCTGTCCAATATAATGAATACATATTTGCCTGGTTATCATTTTTATTTTCAGTTTCGAACCTTTTTTCAATGTAATCGTCAAATTATTTTATAATCTATAACTTTGTATAATTACTATATTCATTTTGATTGCTCGGAGTTGAAAGCATTTACGAACTGTTGCCAAATAAAACCCCTTTTTTCCTCATGGGAACTGCAACTGAGAAATACATTATTAGTCTGTGTTACCCTACGACATGTGGACTAAATTGGAATTGGTTTGAAGGACTGAAATATGTGTAAAAAGTCAATATGTATCCTGGCTTCTTACAATATTTCCTCTTGTCTTTTCATTTAATTCATTTTGTGTTCTGTCAGATAGCAAATAAATGAATTTATTATTAGATTTAAAGTGAGGTCAGAATGAAAAAAGCAACTTATTAGTCATTAACCCAAAATCCAGGGCATTCAGTCAGTGTGAATGTAAGTCCCTTCTAAAAGAAAGACCTAAAAGAAGCTAAGAACTATGTCAATATACATTTTACAACCAACCCAGATAAGTCATCTTTGTCAGTTTTATTCTAATAGTTAATAAAAATTAATTATCACATTAAAAATAAGCAGATTTCTTTAATTTTTTGCCAGAGAAATAAATTATAAGCCCTTATAGTATGTCAAAAGGTAGGAAAATCTCCTTAAGTAGTGTAATATTCTCAGCACTGGCAAATAAAAGGCTTAAAAATATCATGCTTTTGCACCTTTTATACTTTATCAATTCACCTATTCACAAACTTATCTCTCTGATTGTAATTTCCACCGTCATTTTTGCAACAGATATAGCTTTAGACCCTCCTCTGTTCCAGGTAGGAGTGACTTCTGCATATGTCAACCAAGAGCCCCACTCTAAAAATGATTTTCCAAAGTCATGAGACCTGTAGAAAACTAGAAAAACTGAATGGTGGCGGTGCAGTACCCCACGCGGCCTGTAGATGTCGGTGTGGTGTCAGTAATGCTGCACCTTGAGTGGAGCTTGGAGGCTGGGGTGTGTGTGTGTGTGTGTGGGGGGGGGGGGGGGTGTATGGGTGATGAAAGCAGTGGATGGGCTGGTTGAAGATGAGGAGGAGCCACTTTTTTTGGAGGCGAAAAAACGACTGGAATCTCTTTTTTTTTTTTCTTTCTTTCACCCCCCTCTTCCTCCTCCTCTCTGTTGTCGTCTCCAGCTGTATTTGCCAGTTTTCCCCTCCGAATCCTGCGCCGAATTGTGTCTTTCCTTTCTATTGCTTGTTTTGCAGCGCCTGACGGAGGCAGACCGTGGTGTGGCAGACTTGTAGACGGCTTAATTAATGCTCTAGAGCCTCGGAGGTGTGTGTGTGCGCGCGCTTTCACTTCCAGCTCTGGATGTGACTGTGCGCACCAGAGCATCTGAGGGGTGTGTGTGTGTGTGTTTGTGTGCGCACCCCCACCCCTGGGGTGTGAAGCAGACTGCAGGGGCTGACGCTGGAACAGAGCTGGGATCATGGAGGCAGCACTACAGGCATCTGCCCCCAGGAAGCAGCACCAGCCCCGCGCAGCTGGCACCAAGGCCTTCAGTGAGACAGGAAATGGCACACCTCCCTGATTAAACACCATTCTCCCAACAACACACACACGCGCACACACACGCGCACACACACACAGACATTCAACAAACTGTTTATCAAACAGGCAAACCTCACATCCTTTTGAAAAAAAAAAAAAGAAGAAAAATCTGCATAAGGATATTGGAAAAAAATATTAAAAGACAGTTAACGTGATTAAGAAAGAAAAGTTTGATGATGAATGGCCGAATATTTTCGTCTTGCGACATTCATTCTTACCCATTTATCATCGTTTATCCGCCAAAGACACAACACTCGCTCGTTGTGCCGTTCGTCATATTTACATACAGAGTTCTTTGGGGAATTCGAAGATGGACAATTTGACAATTGCACCCTCCTTCCACACACCTCCCCTTACGCTAAAATGCCTCGGATTCCCTAAAGAACACCACTCGTGACATAAAAGCACTTCCGTGTCCCTTTCCCTGGCCCTGGCTTTTTATGTAAATGCGGTTTGATTTATTGTTTGTAAAACTGCTAACCGCTACACGCTACATTTGCATGTGTTCGAGCGGGCGGTTTGCAAACGCGCGCGCCCACGTGCGCGGTGGCGTGTCCATTATCATCTGGACAACCAGTTGACAGAGCAACAAACCTCCTTCACCTTGGATTGCTAGCATGCCAGGGCTACCGCTCTGGGCATTGGCTAGCAGGGCTAGCCGGGCGCTAACAGGCCTGGGCCTCAGCCATCTTTCCTTCACCCACACACACACACACACACACACACACGTGGGCAGGACTGTAGGGTACAATTAGGCGGACAGGACGCCGCGCCGCCGCTCACCTGTCAGGCGACGTGCGCGTGGAGGGTTGCAAATTGACACGAGTGCCACAACCGGGGGCCGACAGCAGATCCGCGGCGGGGACAAATCTCCCTAACAAACCCCGGTGTCCTGTCAGTCTCGCTGACCACTCTCAGAACCCGCGCGCGCGTCCGGCTCTACCTTTTTTTTTTTTTTTTGGCTCCGAGAACGCCAGTCACTGAGCCGAGATGACACGGTCACATGCAGGCACCGCCAAAACACCACCCATCAGCCCGCCTCAGTCATTACCTTCCATCAGCCGACCGGGAAAAATAGACCGTTAGAATCTGGAGGGGGAAATGACCTAAAGGCCTGACCTGAAAATGGCACAAAAAGCCGAGAGATGGTTCCATACACTCCTAAAATAATAGTGTGTGTCAGCGCACCTGGCCACTAGCCACTGGCAATGTCAGTCTCTCCCAAACGAGACGGAGAAAACACAAACTAAACAGAAAATTCTGTCTAAAACCGCCTCCCCCTCTTAGTACTGTAACTTAAAAGTGCACTCGGGATTAAAAGTTTTCTTTCCCCCCTCGCAAAGCCGATCATTACCGATGGAAGTAAAAACTTTGCGTGGTTGACGGAGAAAAAATGTCATGACTCCCCGACAAAAGATTTACGGGCAAAGGGAGGGAGGAAAGAGCTCTTTTAATCCAGTTGTCTGACTGCAAACGGCCATTTGGAATGTTGCGAAGGGGTAATGCACCGCTAAATTTACTGACGTTTGCGCTAATCCGTTTAATTCTCTTTTAAGGGGGGGGGGGGAAGCGTTCACTCGAATGAGCGGCAAGTTTTTTAATGTTGACGATTTAAAAATGGACGGAGTTAGGGAAGCGGACGGACCCACGTAGGCCTACGCGGCCAAACGACCGGCCTCGGATTCGGGATACAGGGCAGGAGGGTTGGGAGAGGGTGGAGGCAGGCATATGGGGGTAAATTGGGGCTTCCTGGAGGACTATTTACCATTTCCCTGAAAACGCGCTTTCTGTTTTGGCTTTTATAACGAAAAGATAGCGCTTACTTAAGCTTTCCGGCCGTTTTAACACAAGTAATGGTTCTCCATATTGGGGACTGTACGAGAGTCGAATGCAGGGGATGTAGGCAGGCCGGTCCCCCCGGCAAGGCGGGCTCATCCCAGCCCATTGTTCTCTATCAGTGGACAAGGCTGATTCCTGTAATTAGCTGTCAGCGCAGAGCCCTCAGCAGCTTAGTGCTGTCCGCTCAAATCAAACTAATGAAATGCAATCCTCTCAAATGTCCTGGATGCATATCTGTAACAGTCCTGCGCACACGAGAAGGGGGAAGGCAGGGGCAGGGATACACCCCCCCTCCCTTTTCGCCAAACTAAGGATTCGAATCCATGCTCATTAATCCATTAATTCAGCACATTTTTGACAGCCAATTAATGGGGATGAGGTGTATGTGATCCGGGCAGGACAGGAGGTGCCTGAGCACAGTAAGATGGACCAGGCGTAAAGGGGGGGGGGAGGGGTGGGGGGAAAGGGCCAGCGGACGCCAGCATCACTCAACCATTTCATTCTCCACACTGAGCCCAGAAAACCAACAAGCCTCGGTGTGTTTGCAATTCCCCCAACAACGGTGGCTCTTATATATTTATTCACTTAATCCGCGGATGAAACAATAGGAGATATCTCAGATTTGAGCTTAAGAGAGCACTCACTCGGATTAAACAGACTGCAGGGCTGCCAAGAGCTTTCATGCTAAATTTGATCATTTGATGTTTGACTTATTTGGTTTGAAGCCTCCACAGAATGTTAATTAAAAAATAGTATACATTGTAATATCGTACGAGTCGATTTCCTCTGTATTTAACCTTTGGATTGTCACATAGAACTGGAAAAAGACCCGGATATCAGCATGACAAGAACATCTGTTGGATGCAAAGGATACCTAAATATTTAAACAAAACTCAGTTGAAAGATATGTTTTTCCCAGCTGATTAATCCGAACGTTTGAGCATTTGCTATATTTATTCAATAATAAACCGTTTAAGTTTAAAATTTAGATGGCAGAATTAAATGTAATTCTTGCATTCAATGCATTTTAAAGAACTTTCTTTTAAGTCTTTTACAGGTAAAATGCAGATTAAGAACAGAGCATAACAGTTTTAAATGTCTGAGCAATTTATTCACTGATGGAATTGTACTGCATGGGAATTTGGTTTGAAATCTTTTTATCTCAAAAGTATGTAATCTGGATTGAAATTTGCACTTTATTGTTGTTTGATTTGGGTCATGTGGCCATTTCACTATTGTTGTTTCTGTAAATTGAGTGAATTATTTCAAACTTATTTAAAGATTTTTTATTAGATTTCTGATTATATATTTATATACAATCCCCTGTTCCTAACTATCGAGAAGAGATTGTTTTTTTTGTTTTACTGCCATGATATTCTCACAATTTGAAGTAAGGACCAATACCTGGGTAAGGCCTATATCTTACCTCTAAGGCCATTTTGCCTGAAAAGTTGGAATGTGATACAATATTTGGTGGAAATCAGCAAAAATAACTCAAAACAAAAATTAAAAAAATATGAAACAAGATTCTTATATCTTAGCATAGTACAGCTGTATAATATTCAACATTTTAGCAACAGTGACTATGATTTAATTGTGAATAGAAAATCAATTTCAGTTAGATGTTCAACTCTAGGAAAACAATTCCCAATAGAAGGGTACTAGAGCTGTGACAAAGAATAAGTAAACATGCAGCAAAGCTGGAGGTTGGTGACTGTTTTGGTCTATGGAAGTGGAAAATGGGGAGAGAAAAGAAAGACCACAGAAATGGCAGCAAGGAGGAACAATGATCCTTATATTTAAAACATTGAAATGGATCCTATGTAACAATTCACCTGTCAACTTCTTTTTATTTTCATCTTTTCTTACTTTTAGAAATATCTTTATAAACGATAATGTCAAAAGTAGTTCAAAAAGTTGTTTCTTTTTCATTTATGGACAAATAAAGTGTCTCTCATTGTTTCATTTCAGAGCTACAAGGATGTTCTTTACAACGTTATATGAACAAGCTTTATTTTTTAAATATCAAATTGGTCAGTTAAGGATTAAAGTTTGACTTTAAGCCGTCATATATCATGAATAGAACAGCCCTTCCGAGTTTACATCCACACCTTCTTCTTATTTGCTTGTGCTGACTCATGCTTATTAATGCCAGTAAAATGAATGATTGTACTCCGGGTGTTGCTATTGTTCTACACAGCTTCTGCTGACTGGAGCAAAATCCCACTCAGCGTAACGCGTGTCTCACTGACATAGCTTAAATGCCATTTGTTGTGCGTATTAACATGTTTGCCGTATCAAATTAGGCTGTCAGTCACTTTCATTCATCTCCTCCCCAGCTTCCTCCTCTCCTCTCCTCTCCAGTTTTTTGCGTGCGTGCGGGATCATGCAGGATGTGACGTTTGCCCGGGGGCCATCAAAAGCAGTCTGGGTTGGAGCATATAGAGTTGGTGGGCTCGTGGTCTCCAGTGAGATGTGATCAGATGGGTCTGAGGTGCATGGGGTGGGGGGGGTGGGGTGGGGGGGGGGGGCGGCCTCAGGCGTTTCGGAACAAGGCTAGCTCCGCCATGTGTGAACGCTTGTTTTCGTCAATTAAAACGGTCGTGCAGATACTCAGGCCGCGTTGCCTAATGGCAGCGCTCTACCACGCATGCATGAAATCCAAGTGTGGGTCAATCAGACCCCAGGAAGGGTCCGGATGGGCGGAAAGGCTGACCCAGACAGAGAGCCAGCTTGCAGAACTGATGCGGATATCTAATTAGTTTTCAAATAGGACCCAAAAATTCCTGGATGTAAACTTGTAGAGGTTCTCTTGCTCTGGCAAATGACAGCTACAGAACATACCAAATGAAAGTTTGCCTATGTAATAATACGTATAGTATCTCCTTTGCATTACAAATGGAGATTTCACCTTTTGTTTCAAGGTAATTTCTAGCCAAAGGCCCTTCGTTTGTTTCGTTCTCAATATTTTTCGACAACAGTCAGACTGTCAGATGAAATGCTTGGAGTTATGACTATAACTATATTTAAAACAAACATATGTTGAATATTTGATATGACTCATCACATACTCTTTTCAATGTGTGAAAAATAAGCATACTATTAACACTGAAATCTACCCCTATATATAGTGAATTAAACACTTTATAGTGCATTTATTTATAGATAGACACACCATGATTGATTAATCGATTGATCAATAGAATAGGATAGATAGATAGATAGATAGATAGATAGATAGATAGATAGATAGATAGATAGATAGATAG
>CAJRST010011112.1:2020112-2071325 GCA_907169785.1 Menidia menidia | reverse complement strand
AGGGGTTGGGGGTTCTTTTAAAGCTTTATGGCATTCCTGTGTGGCTGGCAATGGGGGTTTGGCGGAGTGAAGTGGCCTCTGATGTTCCGCAGTGGTCCCAGAACCCCATTTTCATTAGTGGACTGGCCCATAAAAGAGCACCCAGAGCACCTGACTGCCAGCCCAGTCAGCTCCACCGAGCGCCCGCCCCGCGCCATAAAACATCTGGTGACACAAGACCTCAACTGTTTCAACTAAACCTGTCCGCCACGCTCATAAACGGTCTTCGGTCTAATGCAAGACAGAGATGGCGTGACAGTCCGGGGCCCAGACCAGACCAGATCCGATTGGCGCGCGTGCGGGAGATGCCGTTCGACCACAGGAAGCGTGACGTCCGGTGTTTACCGAGCTCAGATAAATCAGCGCACAAATAATACATCAAACGGACACGCGGCCTTATTAAAGGTGACACTTAACAGCCCCGGCTTGATTGGTTCGGCGCGAATTGAACCTTTCCAGGTTGCTCCACAGGAGCCTCCGGCTTTTGATTGTCCGTCCAGTCCGTCTTAAACACATTGCTCTCCATTGTCAGGCTAAGCATTCACTCACATCAAACAGAAAATGGAACGGGCAAAAAAAAATGCAACAGCTTATGAGGGGAAAAAGGGCCCTAACTCAAAGAAAGATGTCCGTCCATATTTGATTTAAAGCAGGCTGCTTTCTCGAGGAGGTTGGGGCCGATCCGATCAAAGGCCAGCAACATGCTGCTGCAGCTCCTAACCACTTAGCACCTTTTCACTGGCTTTGATCTGATAATTAAGAGGCTACTCCGAGAGCAGGTGGCACTGATAAGTGCACTGCTAAACCAACAGCCGAGTGCATGGTGCCGTCAAAGTCCCTGTTATATAGCTGTGGATCCACAACAGCACTCAGATACACAAAGAACCCCGACATGTCCATTCAAAGTACGGCTAAAACACTGGCAAGCTACGCGAAAATAGCACAAACCACTCCAGTAAATGACAAGGTAGGAGATGAAAGTCATAATAGCCCCGAGCCTGATGGAGGATGTTGACTGCTGAGAGCCTGAAGGGGGAAAACCAAAAACAGGGTTGAGACTGGGACGACGGTTGAAGTCCACGTGGAGGGTTCAGGGCCACGTCCAGGTGCCCTGTCCATTACGAACTGTAATGGACGATGGCGGCTCCATCCAGAGTGGGATGTGAAATGAAAAAGCATCTGTAGTCTTTTGGGCTGTGGAGGAACAGGAAAAGGTGTCTGAACCACGTCTTTACATTGACAAGATACCTCTATCCAAGAGAGGAGACTCCATAGTCAAACAAAGCCCAGGAGAAAGCTCCAAATTGTCACAAGGGTGGACAGTGGGGGAGATTATCATAACTAACCTAGCTTTCAGTGTGCACTCTTTCTCTTCCCATTGTTCCATTCCATCTAAACAAGAAGCTATGATTACATCAAACAAAGGCCCTCGCTTTAGTTCTCAAATAAAGTTGGGGTGCCTAGAATTTTGGATAAAAAACATTAAGTTAATGATGCAATATTGTGATCAGTTGCCAAACAAAAATCCATTGGCATTGATAACTTGAGTTTGATTGCAAATTGTGAGGAGTGTTATTCTGAGAAGTGGAACTAGACACAATCTGAAAAAAAAAACACTTTTGAAAGCTAATCGAATCTGTATAGCCTACATGTATATTTATTTTAACGACTTATTCATTTCAATATAAATATAATTTTACGTTTACTATGAAGCTTATCATTGTGAGGCACTTAATAAATATATTTTACAAAAGAAACATGCAAGTTAAAGAAAACTTGCATGTTTTTTTTTCATAATATACTGATTGTAAACAATACAATAGTATTTTTTTCCCATTCCATCTTCTTAAATTCTTTTTGATTCCACTCTAATTTTGCTCTTTCCCACATACTTCCTATATACAGTATTTCTAATTTGTATAAGCCAGGGAGGTTTAGTCGAAACTTGTTTTTAAAAAGTCGACACAGGCCTTTCTAACATTTTAGCATGTCGACTTTTACAACCAAAAATACAGGCCTCTCTGACTCCTGTGGAGATCAAGGCTGGTGAGTAAATGGAAATATGACTCGTATCTGACTAGGCCTCCTCTGAAGATGAGGAGGAACCTTTTCTACTTAGCATCCTTTTGAAGTGGGTTAGCATGGGCAGTACTGTGGTGTGGTGGTTAGTGCTGTTGGCTCACATCAAGAGGGTTCCTGGTACAATTCCTCCAGGGCCTTTTTATGTGGGTCCCCTAGCTTCCTCTTGCAATTCAAAAATATGCATGTTTGGTAAATCTATGAGTCTAAGTTGTCTATAGGAGTGTGTGTGTTTGTGTGGCCCTTTGATGGACTGTTTTACTCCACAACCCTACCAGGAATAAGCAGTATAGACAATGGATGGATGCGGTAACGGTAATGGATGGATGGATGGATGTTAGTGTAATCTATGAATAACCCCACCTGGTGTCTTTCTGTAACATTTAGTGAAGAAATAATGGTATCTGAAATGATAAATTGCACATATATCACATTCAGTGCAACTACTGCACGCCAGACTAATCAGGCTGACCATGTTATTACATAATAACATAAGAAACTTTCCAATTCCAGTTTTTTTTTACGACGATGACCTAAAACAATGGAATTCCTTTTTTTATAGCATCAAATTCATATGCAATGCTGTAGCTTATTTTATAACAAAGACAACACAGAGAGCATGCTTCCAACAATAATCACTCACAAAGCTTAAACTTGTCAAAATGTGATATGTAGGCTACTTGTAAAACAAAATATTGGTGATTTGACATATTGAAAGAAAGTAGTGGTATATTCACTCATACACTCTCTAATCTCTGTGGCTCTTTTTCCTCACATTTACAGGCATGTCTGAAGGAGGGCTGATGGACATTAACTTAAAGAATACTACTGTGTGACTGGTATCATTCAGTTGATGCACATTTCATGTCTGGAAATGAACTGACTTTAATTGCTGACATCTTCAACTTCGAATCCTGGGAAATTATTCAAAAGTTCATGATTCAGCAATGGCATCAACTGCTTATCTTTGCTTTTACATCCCGCTGTTCTGTCCCAAATCTAATCTGGAGACAAAAACACAGTGTGTGGAAATAAGGAACATGTTTTGATTTCCATTAGGCCTTGTTCCAATCATCAAACTGTACTTTGGGTATGCAAAAATGAACACCACAGCAAAATGAACACACTTCGAGTATGTATGATAGCACAGCATCACTATCAAGAATACAGAATTATGCGTTTTATATAATATGGCCTCTGTACCCAGTGCTCATGTTATGGGTTAGTTAACAACGGATTATGTAAACTCGGTCAGGTCACTGTAAAGGAAAAAGTTTTATACCCATGGCATATATGCATTCAATTGTTAACTACAAACGTCCTTCCATAATATCTTCTTTTATCCTGCACCATTGCTAACTCCGGCCTGCCATTTCATCCGCTCAGTTGTTGCAAATTTAAAAGGAAAATGCAACCTTTTCAAAAGTTTGTCTAATAATAAAACATTGGATATACATAGTTTCAATTTAATATTCTCTAATTGAAAAATCCGACCATACTTTAATTCTCCTCACTTACACCCATTTTCAGCATAAATCTGTTATAAGAACCATTTAATGTAATGGTCCCATTTGTACTTTTTGGGAGATTACATAGTCTGTGACAAGCTATACGAATCCTACTTGGAGACTATTATCACACAACAATCACAAGGTGCTTGTGAAAGAGCTGCTCCTTTGCCAAAGAAGAGGACCCTTAACTTTATGGTGACAGGAACTTATTGATGAGTGCATATGAACATCTGAAAATGAAGATAAGGGAGCGTATGGACGTGTACAGAAAAAAGAAAAGAAAAACAAGGTGCAGAACTATATGAGTATGTGGTCAGGAATGAAAAAGACCGCAGCCTTTCAGGGAAACAGCAGTAAAAGTAATGAAATTCTGGACAGAGCCAGTGAACTGAACATGTTTTTGTGTTTTATGTTCTACATCCTAGCCATTGTTTTCAGCTCTCTTAGTCATAAAGAGTTTCCAAGAATTTCTAGTTTGCTTAACGTCTTATGGTTGAAAGTGTCTTCATCCACAACCCTCACGGTCATATCCTGGATTTATAAATGAGAAGATATAATTTTTCTAATAACATATAGCTCATTGTACAGCTCAATAAATCAGAGTTTGTGTTAATGGCAAGTAACAGATGATGAACTCCTTTCCACCCTTTTCGGATCAGGCTCAACAAACACAAAAATGCACCTCCTTCCCCCAACAGCCAACAGCACATGGGTGAAAAAAAGGTTTAGGGCAAAAAATGGAAGGAAAGAGAGAAAAATAATTGGACTTCCCTTCCAGTCATCCCCCCCCCCTATCAAAAAAAAAACACACACCCCCCCCTCCCCCCCCCCCCCCCCCCCCCCACACACACACCCCTCCCTCCCCACCCCCCCCCCCCCACACACACACGCACACACCCCTTCGTCGGCCACAGACATAATTAACATGAACCAAGTGTGGAGGCCTAGAGAGAAAATCTGCTGTTTGGACAAAAAAATGACCGGTAACATATTGTCTGCTTTATATACATGTATGCAAATCGTGCTCGTAGCTCCATCCAATGTAATGAAACCCCCGTAAAAAGAAAAGAAAAAAAAAAAAAAAAAAAAGCTGGCAAAGTCATTCATTCATAAAATCCCAATGTGTGACTATTGCTCTAATTACAGAGCACGTCGGCCCCAATTAGGCCACTGCCTTTCCTCTGTTTCAGTTTTGATTAACAGAGCCCTGGTAATTACAGGTTTTCACGAGAGGGGGGTTTAAAAGCATTAACTAGCCCACACAGCAAGCTGTTAACTCTATCCGCGTCCCTTTTTCTCGAGGAGGAACTTCGCAGTACACCTGCATTTCGTCTCTCCGCGCGATTAAATGCTCGACTTTCTTTTGCCGGTTTTGTTGTCTTTGTCTCTTTGGCCGCAGCGTGAGTTGGTCCTGGGGCCTTTACGCTTCATAACGAATAGGAAAAAAGAAAGGACGACGAGGTGAATTGGGGAGAAGTGACTAAAACGATGGTGGCAATAGCAGGGGCTAAGGCTAAAGCCTGGAGTTCCATGTGTTAATTACACAATGTAATGCCTATTACATCTAGAGGGGACACCTGCTGGTTGGGGAAATGAAGCCCCACATAAAGCCCAACGAACGCGACGGCGGTCTGATTACATTTTCATAGAGTGCCTGGATTGGAGAAGCGCACTTAACATCGCCGCGGTTCTCCGGGGAGCCATCACAGGTTGAAATTGAAATGTTTCAGACTGAAGGGTCATCACTTAGAGGGCTCAGCGGCGGCTGGCGTGTCAGGCCAGTGTCACTATTTAGGTGTTGGAGATGAAGAGACACCGGGATCAAGTGTGCTCACACCCTCACCTATCCTTCATTTCCTGTATTTATGAGACTCTGTTACTTCTGTGATGCATTTCTAGGCCCTTAACAAAACTTATCAGCATAAAAAAACAAAGACTTTATGATAAAGATATTATGTTCTGTGAGTTTAATTGTCTTTTTTGTTGTTATTGATTGTAATATCCTTTTTTCATTTTCAGTGGTCTCTTTTTTATTTATCCCTGTAAAGCCAAATGTATCATATTTGATACATACGGTTTCTGAAATGTTTTGCGTCTGACACCTTTTGCATAATTTAATGGTAAAAACTTTGCTCAAAATCCTATTGTACACAATCAGATATACCTGATAACAGAAGACTACACAAAAAATAATCTTGACTTATAGTAATAAGTATAGTAATAAACGCATAGTAATAAATTATTAATATTAAAAATGTATTTCTGTTTTTTCTTTTTACATATATTGTTAAAAGGCCAAATAAAGACTTCAAACAAAAAAAAAAGTAATTTTCTGTTTCGTTTTATTCTTGGATCGGGCTTTAAAGGGGTTTTTTTGGGTTAGGGGTTTTTCGTTGCCATGCCATGTCATGTTTTGGTTTTGGTTTCATATGATTTTATCTCTTTTTTTAATCATTTACCGTCTAAGCTCTGTTGTTTGGTATTTTACCTGTATTTGCTTCATCTTGTGGTGTGGATCATGTTCTGAATAGTCTGCCCTCTGTCGTAGTTTCTGTTGTTGCTTCTTCATCAACTGTCATGATCAGTCCTGTGGGCCGGGGACTGCAGAACGGTCAGTCATTCTGATGGTGTAGTTCTTGTTTTTTGAATGTAGAAAAAGACCATGTTTGCACAAATGTAGACAAAACATTTCAAATTTTGTACTGTGTATCAAGGGTCGAACATTAAATTTCAATTAAACCTCAATATGGACTTCAATCATTTGTAAATTAAAGTGCTTTGAGTGGCCACCAAGGTGAGAAAAGAGCCATATACATGTCCATTTAACAGCTTGACAGATGTCAACAATTTTATTTCCTAGGTTATATTAAAAACTTAGAACTGTTATATAAAGAAACAAAGAGAAAATCTAAAGAAAGTCTGTGTTTCTGATCCCCCCAAAAACTGCCTTTCTTGTGCTCCACTTCTTCCAAAGTTGCCCTGGATTTAATTTTGTACCAAATGAGGCATGGTCGTTGGAAGGAAATGATACGATCAACTTCACACCCATCAGGGGAGCTTGTGTACATCTTGCCTTGGGTCTTGCATCCTCATACATATTCAAAGGCCTTTCACAGTTCATTATAAACTCACAAAATCTCTGCTCCTTCCTATTCGAGATGGCCATGTTACATTCATTAAAAGGGAAGAATACAAAGCCTCCCTAAATTATAACGATACAAATTCCTCACGCAATTAGAATTTAACTATTCACCATCTCACATCTAGGTCTCGCATCAGAAAACATCAAACGAAAGCCTGCCTAATGGATGTCTCTCCACGTTGCACAATTAACACTCAAGGACAAACTATAAAAGGATTTGGAATCATAGATGTCTGATGTTTAGCTTTTTCAGGGTTTTTTTGTCCTTCAAGGCCATTTGATATGCAGGTCTAAAAAGTAAACACCTTTGTTTTTCTCTATCAAGAGTCATCCCCTGAGAGAAAAGAAGTGGGACCCAGCCGTGCAGATTGGTTGCAGCGTTTTCTAAAGATAGGTTGTGACCGAAAACTCCGGAAGAGACAAATTGGAATAATAAAACCCCACACAATCGCTTTTTTTCCCATTTGGTATAAATAGATTTTTGTTGTCTATCACAACTCTGTATTTTTCATGCCACTTGTTATATATTTGTTATAATTTTCCTTTTGGATTTCTTATAACACTCCAGACTGTAAAGTTACTTAAATTAAGTGCGCTGAACTTTACGAAAGTGGACAAAAAAATGCACATAAAAGTGAGCAACCTTTTTTTTACAGCAATGCTCTGGTTGCTCAGATGAGTGTATGTGTGGCTGTTAGATCAGGGCCAGATGATGATCTGGTTGACTGGTGTTAGCAGGGCCGATCTCACAGTTCCCGGGTTGTAGAGAGCTGAACGCCAATCGCCTCTCCTGCTGCTTCCCGGACCAAGCTGGCTGTTTCTAATGAGACATGTGGACAGGGAGCTGTCACACTGACGGGGGGCGCCTGACACATGAAAATGAGACCCCTCCGAGCCGCATGCTGAGCTGGAAAAGGAAGGAGGTCGTTTTTTCGCTCGCCTGGTCTTGGGAGGGACCGGGAGAGTGTGGATGTGAAAGGTGGTGGTGGGGGGGGGGGGGTCGCAAACCAGCTGTCAGAGGACTGAATGACAGGTCCAGAAAGATGGCGTGAGCAAAGTGGAGAGAGACGAAAGGCACACTCAGCACCGAGTCTCCCGTCTCTCTTGTTTCTGCCAGGTGACAAGGCCCACTCTTGTTCCTCTAGTGACAGCTAATAGCATCGGTTGAGCACATCCTATGATCCCATTTTTTTTTTTTTTGTTAAGTCTCCTGTTACCTAAGTCGCTCGGTTTTTCCTTCAAGCTTAGGATACATAGAGCGGCCCCTATGAAATTTACCATGAAAAAGATGACGCAAAGCACATCCAACATGCCCTGCAGACATACCTTTTCTGAGTGATGACTGCGGGATTATCTCTCCATTACGGCAAACTGTTTGACAAGCCGCTCTGTCACATCTCAAAACGGCTGCTTTCCTTGAAGAGCCAGGTGCTCTCTGTGCGTTACTCGCATCAACAGATTGCCAGAGATTTGAGAGAGTCCCACATTATGTTTCATTTGTAGAGGGAGAAAAAAAAAAGAGAAGCTCTCGGTCTTGGCGACACTCCCATCCTTTAAGGTGTTCTCGTTCCATCTGCCGCGGGGTCCAGGGGGAATACTTCTCTCTGAGCTCCCTCCTCAGTCCCTGTGAGTAGCCTTTCATGTCAGACAGGATACCAGACAGGAATCCCAGCTAGCATTCAGCTTCACTTAAGACTTACATGTTGACAAAGATAAAAGAGGAGTGTTTTCATATGTTTGAATGGTCTATTTTTCCCCCCCTTCTACAGCCCACAGTTAAACGCCAAACTCAAAACATATGCAGTGTCATAGAATATGGATCCGGCAGTTGTGCAAAACTGTAATAGCTATCCTATGTCTCTGTGTATTAGTCTATACGAGGTAGTTATTCTTTAACTTTATTACTTATTTTTCTGATGTGCAAAATACGTGATCACGTAAATGGGTTGCACTGGATCTGTAATTTGGATCACGCTAAGAAATTAGATTCAAATGAGCATGGAATAGATTATACTACACTGTACAAAAAAAAAGTATAAAAAGCACAATGCTGGCGCATAGATGTTTGGGCTCCAGATTCAGAAAAACAATCTTGATGAATAAATAAATGCTTTTCTAAAATTCAGCACATTTATTTTCTGTACACCTCATTAGCACCCTGCCAACATGTACGTTTGAAATGGGTTAAAAAGAAGGGTGCTCATTTTGATTTAATTTATAACAATAAGTTGTTGCGTGAAAGTGGTCGTGTTTTGCCGTGGAGTTGCTTTTGAACAGTCATAGTTTTAATGTCGAAACTGCTTGCTTGTTGCTCTATTTTACATCTAGTTGCGTTTACTGGTAGGTTCTTTTTCATGTGCGCTTTGTAAAAGGATCTGCATAGACTGTAAATATATAGACTATTTCATACTGTAAGTGTGAATGTGTCTTATAGTGTATAAATTCAGTGGCCAGTAAAAGAGTATTATACAAGTACAATTCACATATCTTTTCAAAAGCGCAATAAGTCCGGTGAGGTTTTTGTCAGGAATTTATGGTTGATCTGGTTATGGTGTTTAGTGTATTCTGTTCCTGCCTGTATCTGTTAGCCTTCTGTTATTGCTACTTCTGAAAAGTGCCGGCTGCTCGCTCCTTGCTTTCAAATCATTCAACTTTTCCCCTCAAGTCTTGGAAATAATTGTATTCTTTTTCCTTCAAATTTCCAAAGACTTTTAAATGAATTTTTATAGTTTTTCTTTCGATACTTAGTGGACTTACTTAGCTACAGGAGCTGGTATCATCAGCAGGATGCCACACCTTTTCCGAAGATGACCACTATAATCTCCAAAATCAAATGCAGAAGAATTTAATATCTCATAGGGATAAGATAGAACCATCCCTGCCTGGTGATATCTGTGATGCAACCGGCTTGCCTGCTCTACCAACGAAACCAAAGTCTTCCTTGCCACCGGTTGTTAGCAGGACACAGACTTAGACTGCTGTCAGGCGAAGACCAAACAAGAAGCCTCCTCCTCCTCAAAATAACATCCAAAGCCTAGGCCTGAGACCCTGATTGTTAGTGATGCCGCGTTGAGGGATGGAAGATATGTGTCTGTAGGGAAACGTATTTAAAAAAGTACCGTACTTTCCAAAAGGACGCGGTATCAGATGTGATAGACAGCATTGTGCAAATTCTGGCTGCGCGGCCAACTGTCAAGAGCCTTGTTTTACACCTGGGGCCTGACGATATTGTGAACCAGCAGTCTGAGGTGCTAAAACAAGACTTTCGAGATGCTGTTCGATACAATTAATAGTGTGGATGCAGAAGTGTTTATTAGTGGCCCTCTACCACTGACGGGAGGGGATGAGAGATTCGGCAGGCTGTTTAGCCTGAACAAATGGCTGTCAGGTGTGTGTGCGCCACACACCCCTTTAGTTTTATTGACAGTTTCAGTTTTTTTCTGTTTTTTAAGGCAGGTGGCCTCTACCTCAACAGATCTGGAGTTAGGCTGCTTGCAGCTAATATTCTCTATGTTTCAAGTGACCATTCTGCTCGGCTGGACAAGGACAGAAAGATAAAAAATGAGGATAAGGTCCAGCCCAGAGGTAACCTTTAGACAGAGAGACACCAGCCCCCCATTGCATGTCCAGAGGATGCCATCATGGACCTCTCTAAAGCACGTCCTGCACTAAAAGGCAGGAATGAGGCCTGATATGGAAGTAGCTTCATCATCCCTGTTTTAATATGTAGACCTAACATGTAGTCTTAAATCTAGAGCAAAGTTGTCATATTAGAACTGTATGAAGCAGTTTGGACTCTGAGAACCTCAGGTAGTGGTCTTCTGCTGAGTTAGGACCAACCAAGGTTGGTCTGTGTTTCAGTTTTCAATTAAATTAAATTAAAACATTTTTTATTTATATAGCACCAAATCACATCTCACAGCGTTTTATGCTCCTAAAACCTGGAAAAGTCTTCCTGAGACAGGCCTCAACTCTGACAGTGTTTAAATCCAAGCAGAAAACCATTTTATTTAGCAGTGCTGCATGTACTTAGTCCACACTCTTCACTTTTAAACTCTTTAAGCAATGATCGTTTTATCTTGTCGAATTAAGTCTAAATTCCCTGCTTACAAACTGTCACTCTTTATGATTTATTCCTTTTCCTCCTCGCTTTCCCTTGGTTTCAGCAGTCTGAGACACTCACTTAGCAGATCGGTACTGGGTGTCATCATCTTGTATTCTGGGATATATCTTGTTTTTGCTTGGAAAGCAGATGTCGCTGTCACAAACGTCTGGCCTCCATATTTCTGATTAGTTTGCAATCTCACAGCCCAGGACTCGGGATGAAATGCTCTGCATGTCTTGTCTCGATAACAGTGGCTTATTTATCCTCATTTGGCCGGGTTATTGTGACGGCGAGGTACCAACATCTTTCATGTCTACGCATAGGGCGCTTGTTAACAAGTGCAAATGGCTGCATGGCTTTTTTTATCATTCAAAGGGGGTTTTTTAATGGTTGATAAGAGCTTTTACTATGTTATATAGGATGCACAGTTCAAATAATTCCACTCTGTGGCATTGAGTTTTAGGATTCATTATTGTCAATCAAGGCAGTGCACTGAAATGTATATTTGATTCTAGAGATCAGTAGCTATTCCTTTAGGTGTTACTCCCAGTTCCTTTTTAAAAAAATAATTGATCTACTATTGCCGCTTTTCTACTTGTAACTACTCAGTGCAGTGTTCCACACAGTATTTTTGATTTTCCAACTCGGACTGGCCCCATTAAACAGGTACATCTTTAGCACCTACCTGGTCGACAGCAGACTGCTTGGTGCTGATTGGCCAGGTCCTGTAGTCACATGATAAGACGGCGACTGCATCACTTAAAAATAAAAAATAAAAACTCGGCAACAATAAACAACCAATTCAATAATTCTCTCGGTGTCAAGGATGGAACTCGCGGCAGGACTACGGCGCAGAAAGGTGGTACCAAAAAGGTTTAATTGAACCAAAAACGCACTCAAAAGGAATGGATGACAAGACAAAGTTCAAACAAGGCAGACAAAGTTGTGAACAAAGATTCAAATAAAGTCAACAGGACTATGAACAAAGTATTAAATCAAAATCACTCGAGAACGAGGACAAAAAGGGCGAGACACAAAGTAACAAAATAATACTCACTAGAAAGGCAAGGAAGTTTTTCCTTGCCTGTGTCGCCTAGTGCTTGCTCATGGTGGGAATTGTTGGGTTTCTGTAATTATCTTGAAAGTAGGGTCTGACCTGCTCTGTTTGGAAAGCGCTGTGAGACAACTGTTGTTGTGATGTGGCGCTATATAAATAAAATTGAATTGAATTGAATAGATTCAAAACCACTAGGAGAAATGAACATAAAATCATTCGTGAGAGAAAAAAAGAGATCAAGGCGAGGACTATGGTATGAGGACTAGAGTACTGCACGGTAAGGTCGTGGATGGAGACAAATGACGAACGACGAAAACTCACTGGCACAAGACAAGGGGAAACGAGGACTATTTAAACACAAGGGAAGGCAACCCCAGGTGTACACAATAGGTAATCAAGGAAGACAAGCAGACATGTGACACAGGGGAGTGCAAGTGGCCTGAAACAAGGGGACGTATCTTTCAAAATAAAACAGGAAATGACAAGACAACATGGAGACAGGACAAAAACACCAAAAATTCCCCCAGACGGGACACTCTGATCATAAAATCAAGACTGTAGTCTAACACCAGGCTAGCCTGGGTAACCCTCTCCCTGATATATTGATTTCTGATAAATTTCTCATAAATATTTAAAGATTCCATGATTCTGTGTTATTAAAACTCAGCTGAAGACCATATTAATGATATAATATAATATGTGGTATTCAGTCTGTGTAATATTCTAAACTAATGCATGGATATTTATTTGTAAGGTACACAAATTTTGAGCCACATGTTTGATTATTTCCTTTACTTGAATTAGAAATCAAACCCTACACAGTGTACAATTTAAAGAAATCTAACGTTTCTTTCTGTAGACACAAACAGACTTTTTGTCAACTGTATGGTTGACTAATGTATGATGACACTTTGAAAGCTCACCACCCACTCGAATAATTTCTGATTTCACAGAACTACAGTGTCAAACCCCAAATTCCCTTCTCCTCCAGGGCGAGGTGTTTTCCAATTCAAAATCGCAGTGTACATTCAGTCTATGTGCCATCCACCAGTGAAATAGATATCTTAAAGCTTCTACGGCCATCTAGGTGGACAAGGGTTTCCTTATGGAAGACTGTGTACCATGCAAAGTCCACTTACCCACCTTTCTGTCAAAGAGAGCTCTACTCTCTGGATCAGAAAGGTCAGAGATCAGAAAGACAGAGTCAAATACCAGAAAATATTCAGTATCTCTTTTAAATACAAGTAGCATAAACCAACTTTTTCTCGTCGATTGTCTTCGGGGTAATTATCAAAATGGTCCCTTGGTGAAAGCCTGGAAGCAATCGATAAGGCCAATTTAGGATTAGACAGATGATAAAGTATTATGAATGGATAGCTCATATTTACATTGCTTTTCCAGCCTGTTGATTATTCTGAATATGGCCAGTCTGTTGCCCTTCTTGTCCTTTCTACATGGTGAATGAATAGTTTAGGTCATGCAGTGCGCTGTAAATATAAGCTGTGATGTTAAGATAGTGTTACTTGTCAAATGCTTTTACTTGTATGTTAAAATTGAGATTACATAATGCAACGCAATGTGTATTTTTTGTACCTTTACTGAACATGCAAAAGTGAAATTATTACATTAGCAATGCAATTGTCGGAATAAAATGATATATATTTTTTTAATTGTTCATGAGTTCATGTCTTTATTATGATTTTTAATGACTTGGGCACGGAAAGGTATTTTGGTGGGCTGTTAAAGAAAAACCTGTCACACCGCTTGTTCAAATCTTCGGACACAATGCCATCTCTGTATATCCGCTGCCCAACGATATGATGGGCACAGATACCAAAATCGCACCATTCCATACCACTGATCAATCACTGGCGTGGTTTATGCCACATCTGCCTATGTGCATGATAGGACAGGAGGGACAACAGATAGACCACATTCAGAATAATGAGCAGTCTGGAAAAGCAATGCAACTAAGTGGTTGGAGATCCGGCAACCAGACACACAAGAGCAGTTGCTGTTAATCGGCGCAACTGGTGTTGAATGAAAAGAAAAACAAATGCACAAAATGTAATATTCTGAAAAGAAGACAGTCCCTAGAATTGGCAATACTCGATCGTACAGTTTGATCATGCATGCATTATGCACTGTATCACTGCAAAAACTGATCTTAAAACAAGTACAAATTTGTATTTTATAGCTCGTAACAAGATGATCTACCAATGTAATGAATATTTTTGCCTTTAAAATCAGTTAATTAGATATACAGTTGAAATAAGAAAATTGTGTTTTTTCTTGTTTTAAATGTAAATCTTATTATTCCATTGACAATTTGTCTTACTTATAAGTTGATAAAGATGTTAAGTTAAGCAAAGAAGCGTAGAAGTTGTTGTTGACCTAACTTTTTGGCATTTTCAACAGAACTTTTAGGGTAACACTGAGCAGAGCTTGGGATGTCTCATTTCAACCATTCCTACTCTCAGCTTGGTTTGCGGTATCTGTTTTCCCCATAGAATTGTAGCAGTGAGCCCTCACCATGACTGTATTTCCTGATACTCCCAACAGAAATATAAAAAAATTAAAAAAGCATTTCTCAGGATGGTTTCGTTTGTCACGAGGCAGCTACTTCAGGCTAGCTATCGAGCGAGTTTCCTTCAAAATTGAGGTTGGATGAAACGAGAATTTGAAACCCTTTTCAGGGTTTACTTTGTGACATTGTACTTGATTCTCTCTTCATAGAAGCAGCCATAACATGAAGACGCATATTGACCAGAGACATCGTACCATCCTCACTCCAAATGTTATAGTAATTTCAACAGGTTAACAATATTTTCCTTGAATTATCCTTGTCTTACCTACACTAATTATTTCCCCCACCTTTTCTTAAAATGAATCCAAATGAAAATTTAGTGTGCTTTTCAATTAAAATAATGCTTGTTGTGTCACCAAAACCAAGTTATGGCCTCTCTCTTTCAGGCCACTAAAGTTTAGGGTTCACAAATGAATCCAGAAAAACTCACAGGCTTGTTGGAAAAAGGGACAAAAACTGAGAAAGTCCTAAAGTATATTCCAACAAAAATGTTCAATGAATCCTTAGACCCTGAACTCTAAGTAGTTTTGTACAGTATATCCATTGCAAATTATGACATTAGACCTGTATCTTCCCATAATATCTTGTACATATGGTCATAGAGCAAAATAAATCAGGATTTCTTGTAAATTTACCCTTGGTTGGAATTTATATCATATATTATATTTCATGTATGGTGACATATGTTAATGTAAAAAAAAAGGCTCTTATTATTGCAAACGATTTTGATCTATTCTTTTACATCGAAGAAAATATCCAACTATAGTTACAACTTTAGTAGTCATTTGCAACAACGGACCACCATTAAAATTAGGTCGTGGTCAAGTAACTGTGACTGCTGGATTAGCATTTGTATGGTTCACAGCCCCCTAGACCTCAGGGGTGGGGGGTTCACTGGGGCCAACACGGACAAACAAAGTTCAAGACCAGCAAGGACAGCAGTTTCTGACAATTTTCAGCACTTGCAAACAAAAAAAACTCCGGTTTGCAGCCGTAAATCTGAAACACCACAGCGATTTTACATAGCAAACGCTGAAAAAAATCCCTTTTTTGGTCCTGTGTATAGAGTTGCTGCCATGTCCTTTACTGTTTCGTGCTCGCGTTGCCTTTAAATGACATGACAAGGCCCGTCTATCCGCTCTGCCATGATTTGTAATGGAAAACCACCTGTGCCGTGTAGGGCTGAGTAGGCACTAATGGAAAAGTGCCATGGGATGCTTGACAGGCACTCCCTTGTCGTCCGCATGGCAACAAGGGAGTGCTTCTCCCGTGTGCTTTTCCCGGCATCGTTCCCCATCAGCCCTGGGTGGGTCTACTCTCATCTCATTATCTTGTCACTGCGAGTCACTTATGATGGTTCAGTGGAGAGCATCCTGCGAATTCTACCGACTCTCTGCTTCTTTAGCATACCTTCTCAGGGGGGTAGCCCAGGACTTTGAGTCATTGTTTTGACATTCTCAAGTATCTCGGTTGTGTTAAGTTTGTTATATTTCCTCATTGTTCCATCTGAAGCTGTGATAGCTGGTTATCCTTTCTATTGGGCGTAGGATTTGGCTTCCAACCTTCATTTCTGTGGAGGGGGATGAAAGTCTAGGATCTCCATAGATCTAAAAGGTCTTCGGAGCGCCTTACACCTTTAATTCTTTCACATAAATGTGTCCTCTATCTGTTTTTGGATGTGATTGGTTGCATGGTGTGTTCGTTAAAAAAAAAGTCCTGCCCATACCTGCATGGATAAGGTATGTCCAGCTCCAAATTGTATAACCTGTATGTATGTAAGTATGTTTCTAGCACCCTTAATATCTGACAATGCCAAAGTCTCATAGTCTCTGGACTATTTGTAAAACCTTCTCAGGTTCTGACGTTTTTCTAGTGGAAAAATAATTGTTAGGTGCTTTACCGGCACCTACTGGGCCGGAGTGTGTGCAACGGAGTCCCCAGTGTGCAGTTTCAGATGATATCACAGGAATAATGTTTATATAAAATCCATCCATCCATTGTCCACATCTCTCCCACCTTTTGTAGAAACATTTTATGACACCAGTATATCAACACATTGTTACAACTAGACAATTTCTAAAAAGAGGGATTGATACACATTAGCAGAATTAAAAACTCTACACTACAACTGAAATTAGAGATCTTTTACATTTTTCTGCATTAGATTAACATGTTTTGTTAAAAGACATTTGTTTTTCTTTTGCTGTTTTTTTGGTTTTTATTCAAAGAGAAGTTAGACAACATGTCGGAACAACAACCTGAATGGCATGATTTTTGGTTAACATCACAGTACAAGTAAAATGCACAACTTGTGAAGAGTGTAAGAGCGGAGGTGGGAAAGTAGGGAAAGGGGGGCCATTTCTGTTGAGTGCAGACGACAAAAGTGGCTGATAAAAAAAGAAAAAGCAAACAAACACATGATGTAAACCGTGAATAAAAAGCCTGTGGCTGAAATTGCCAAAGCAAGAATCAATGCAGGTCCTCCAGATGAGTTCTAACCAAAAAAAGTATTGGCCAGACAGATGGGGAAGTACATCCCCGTCCGAGGTTGTTAAAACACGGTAGAGCTGGGGAGTACAAAGGGTTATCCGTCAATAAAATGTGTGTTGAAAACGTGTGTCTGTGTGTGCGTGTGTGCAGCGGGCAAGGGGATGTAGTCCATGAGGGCTCACCTCTCCAGTGAAGTGGTAAATCAGCCATCAGCCATGTGACAGGCTCAGTGGCCCCCTGCTCTGCCCAATGAGACATGGCCCTCTCGGCCCTGGTCCCGCCCCCCCCCCCCCCCCCCCCCCTCCTAAAACGAGCTTTGATATTCCCCCTCGCTCCACTGACCAAGCGGCGGGAGGAGGTGCGTGCACGGCATTCCTACGATCCAGCCAAATGGAACGACCGACTATATTCCATCATGCAACAAAAAAAAACATCCAGAAGAAACCATGATGGCCTTTGAAAGTGAAGGGAGAGGAGAGTTGGGGGTGGGGGGGGGGTAGGGAGAGATAGTCACTCAGGCCTGTTTGTTTCATGGAGTGGGTCATCATCCCAAACCGCTGATTACCCAACAGGGTCCGATAACTGCTTCCTGCCTGCTGGCATTAGCAGACCCGACCCGGCTGCAGTTCAACACGCACCACACTGTGCAAACCGCACACAACACAGTTGTCAACAACAGACAACAAGAAACAGAAAGGTCATGAGATATTTTTTTCTGATTGAAAAAGGGGGGAAAAAAGCAAAGAAAAAGCTTGTTTCTAAAAAAGATAGACAGGATCCGTATTGATAAGGCTTTCTTTGCCTTTCTTCCATAATTGTGAGAAGTAACGGTGAAATGAAGTACCTCTCTCAACATTTGCCAAGAAGTTAGTTTTTTTTTTTAAGTTTATGATTGAGATATGAAACTGAAATCTAATTCTTATCTCCAGTTTGTTAATTTACTCGCTCATTAAGTATTTTTTTAAGAAATGAGAAGAGAAGGCTTTGCTAAATCAGAGCCTAACTGGAAAATGATGCAGCCTTACAGCAAAACGACTACGTTCTTGCTTGGCTTTGGCTTTGTACTCACTTAAAAAGGTACAAAGGTCCTTCATTCATATGCTTCAGTATGTCTGACCAAGTATGTGTCTCTGACTTGTCCTCACACCCTCCAACCAGCTGAAGCAATTCAAATAAATCAATCTATTTATGCCTAAAGCTATCTGAAAATGTGTTAAAGTTCAGATTGTTATCATCTATACAAAAGTAATCTCTTTAAAATATTTCTGTCAGGATTCAGAGTAGAGGAACAATATGGTTTACAATGACCAGTGATCTGTGCTTGACCTGTTGGGTTTCATGCAATGTTTTGTTCTCCAACAAACTTGATTTAAAATAGTCATTTTATGAATTGGATTGTTTGCTTTATTGTTTTTAATTGGATTGCATTCATATTGTTTTCCGATGACTGGCTTACACTGAGACATTTGCTGTTGAAATCAAACTGTGTTGATCTGAACTGAACCAGAATAAGTTCAGCTTCACTGAACAGAATACAAAATTTGCTATATTTATCATCTAAACATAACTAATTGCAGTTTTGTTTTACATTACCTTTAAGTCTTATGAGGACTTCAGATGTACAGCTATCTGAGGCCTTTCTTGCAACCTCTTACTATCTAGTCACCAAATATACCGTTTCACGCCCAACATGTTCCTAATTTATCCGATTTTGATCCTAAATGTGTGGATTTCAGTTGAATACACAAAATTCCCTGTCAAAATGTGAAATGTAATGACAATGTAATAGCTGACCGTGTTAAAATGTTTGAGCTTTCAGAGTTATGTGAATCGTTTGGCAACTTCGGATAGGCTGATGTCAACTCCTCGTGACGGAGCTAACTAGGCCGGCGACACAGACGGCGCGTTTTTCGATTCGTCTATAGCGTCAGCGGGAGAATGAAGCCACCATGGCGCAACTCTTCGGGGGGCTGAGGAGCAGGTTGCACACGTATCCAATGCTACCGGCTGCGCAAAGCAAAAAAACGCTGCCTCCGCCTCGTCGCCGTCCTCCGGGACGCCGGCTGACTGTTGCGTTCGGCTTGCATCACCTCAGACTCGATGTAAACCGAAAACCTGGCATCAGAGAGAGGCCCGGGATTAAGGAATTTAGCTCTTCCTGCTAGGTGGGGACGAGACTTTTCAGGGGATTAAAAGACTGAAACTGAGAATGCGCACATCAGATCTGAAGATGGCGAAAGCATCTCCTGGGCGTTGAGCAGTTTCATACATGATTTCAACTGGCTAAATATTAACGAATCTGACACTAAACAGTCAACAACATTCTTTTAGGTCTACATCCTCCAGTATAGTACAGACTTTTGGAAGCTACATAAATTTGGATCTCTCAGCTAGTTGATTGGTTCCAAATGTAACTGGAGAATTCTGATTTCAACCAATACCCTTTGAAAAATGGCAAGTAATCCAAACTTGGAAAACCTATTCTGCTTCAAGGAAGTCCAAAAATTTAACAAATTGTGAGATTATAAAGGCATTACAAGGCAATTGACATTATAAGGCTTTTTTACACTACATGCTACATACACCAATTTAATCACAGCACATCTTGGTGTCTAAAGTTGTTGTACAAGCTACAGTGCTTTTTCCGTTTATCATACACATTTATTCATACGCTGTTTGACACATCGGTAGGCAACATGGGGCACAGTGTCACACCCAGTTGGCCTTCTGAATGGCTGCGGAGCAACAGAACCACAGAATATTCAACAGAATGATACTGTAACTACACTTCGGTGTCTGTGTTTCTGTGGAAACGCAAACACGGACTATGACCACTTCCACTACATAAAAAAAAATTATCACAAAAATCAAATTATGGAGAAAGCAGTCTGGGACTGTGCTTAGTTAGACTCCCTCGATCGGGATTAAGGAATTTAGCTCTTCCTGCTAGGTGGGGACGAGACTTTTCGGAGGATTAAAAGACTGAAACTGAGAATGCGCACATCAGATCTGAAGACGGCAAAAGCATTGAGAATTTCATGGGCATTGAGCAGTTTCATACATGATATCAACTGGCTAAATATTAACGAATCTGACACTAAACAGTCAACAACAACGTTTTTTTTTAGGTCTACATCCGGCATTATAGTACAGACTTTTGGAAGCTACTTAAATTTGGATCTCTCAGCCAGTTGATTGGTTCCAAATTTAACTGGAGAATTCTGATTTCAACCAATATCCTTTGAAAAATGGCAAGTAATCCAAACTTGGAAAACCTATTCTGCTTCAAGGAAGTCCAAAAAATGTAAGAAATTGTGAGATTATAAAGGCATTAGAAGGCAATGGGCAATACAAGGCCTTTTTACACTACATGCTACATACACCCATTTAATCACAGCACATCTTGGTGTCTAAAGTTGTTGTACAAGCTACAGTGCTTTTTCCGTTTATCATACACATTTATTCATACGCTGTTTGACACATCGGTAGGCAACATGGGGCTCAGTGTCACACCCAGTTGGCCTTCTGAATGGCTGTGGAGCCACAGAACCACAGAATATTCAACAGAATAATATCGTAACTACACTTTGGTGTCTGTGTTTCTGTGGAAACGCAAACACGGACTATGACCACTTCCACTACATTCAAAGAAAATGATCACAAAAATCAAATTATGGAGAAAGCAGTCAGGGACTGTGCTTAGTTAGACTTCCCTCGCTAACATGCAACTGCCTTCATTCCTATTCACAGAGCGCACACATATCTTAAACAGCCCATTTGAATTGGTTTGCTGCCAAGGCGCTCTCACTCCCTCTTTAACAAACAAACACAACTACAATATTGTGAGTCAAGCTGTTGTTTGTTACTGGGTAGCGGGATGACAGCGGCTCCGTGACTCCCGCATCACAAACCAGTGTGCAGTGACCTGACCCGCCGCCGAAAGGAGGGTGTGAGGACGCCGAGAAATTAGGAAGGAGACATCAAACTCACGCAGATGGGATGAAACAACGGCGCACTAAATGATCAAGGCAACGGCAATTCACCGGCAATACTATGAGAGATCTTGCAAAAAACAAACCATACCAAATCAAAGATTTAACGTGACGACAATTTGTCCCACGATAGGATCCGCAATAGTATTTATTGGACTTACAATCTCTTTTTACAGCGCTAGCAACAGTGACTTGCTGTCACAAGCATTGTTCTTTATTAAGTTGGATGCAAAACATTACTCGGTGACATCTTTACTTGTGCAATTTCCTATGTAGGCTATGTTGTCTACGTCTCCTCGGCTAATTAAGACAGTCACAGGAGTGTAGATTTCAGGGTAGATCAAAAAGAACTGTGTTGATATGGGAAACAGAGGAAGACTAGTCTCTCCACCAGCTCTGTTATATCATAATCCCCGTTTCTTCGGGCTGATTAAAACATTTCAACAAGAGCCCGTGTTTCCTATTGAGGTAGCGCTGTAGGCTTGGGGTAGACATATCACAGCTCCCTCATTAGTAAGAGAAGTTTTCATTTGGAATATCTCACCGAGCACTTTTGAGAGATGCAGCTGTATTTACATTTAAAAGATCCAAAGTGGCCGTCTGAAGCTACCTACCTCTCCCCTTAATTGCTAGCTTCAGTTGTCCATGAATATATCCACTTTATTACTGGTTCTCATTACTGGATAGTACAGAGGGAAAGTGTCTTTCTCTTCTTTTTCTCAGTCTCCGTCTCTCCCCCTCTCTCATTTCTCCATCTCCCTTTTTCGAGTGCGGCAAGACCGCATCAGGGTTCTCCCAGTGGTCAAAAGACACAAACAATCGAGAGGGATTAGACTGTAATCCTGTTTTTACTTTCATCCGCCACATATTCAAAAGGAAAGCTCTGTGAAGCATGGAATTCTTAAAGGATGTGCTCCATGTAAAAATAAGGGGAAGAGGAGTAAACAATGCAATACCATGGGGGATTACAAGTATTAAATGACAAGAAGACAATAAGCTCTACAAGAGATTTAGATTTAGACCTCAGCGAATAAATCTTTGCTCAAGTGGATTCAGACAGTGAAAGTTACTGTCTAAAAGTGAACAATGGGACATCACTTTGATTCTTATGCAGATACACAACCACAGAAATGAAGCCCGTATGACAGGCATCTTGAAATATCTTTACTAATACCATTAAACAACACAAAGCAAGTAAATAATGAACTAAGAGCAGACTACCTTGGCGTTGTTCTGAGGTTAATTGCACTAAATTTCAATGCTGTATTTAAAAAGTTACTTTACATTCACTGTCAAGACTTACACATTTAGTGTTCTATCTATTTAGCGATGAAAATGATACCTTAACTTTGTTAGCTTTTATTAAACTGAGAGTCAACATTTTCATTCATTTCTAAATGGCAATGTTTTTATTTTCTAAAACCATCAATGGTATTAATTATTGATACAGATAAAAGTATGTAACTGGATGATTAGCCTATACACTAACATCAACCTTAAACATATCTAATAAAGAAGAAAATACTTATCAACCCAAATGAAGGAATGTCTATTTTTACCAACAGGTGGAAATTGCATCTTTTATTTGTGAGCAGAAAAACAAAAACAAACATCCATTGAGATTTCAAAGTTTTAACATTTCAAAATTAAGCTTATTCATAAAATTCTGTCATAAAATTTAAACAAGCCATCTAGTTACACAAATTGAAAATAAGGTTATGATTTAATAGCACAACAAAGTAAATACATTATACAACTAATATTGTACAAACACGTTTCAAAGGCACTTTACACACACACACACACACACACACACATATATATATATATACATATATTTGTTTTTTTCCCCCTCTCACACATACCCATGTGTGTGTGTGTGTGTGTTAAAAAACATTACACCTGGAACATTTATCAGATTCCTTGAAGGCTGCAAGCTGGTTTGTTTGACTGTCAACACTTTGGTTCGCACAAAGCCCGGGGATTACACGAGGGCTGATAGATATCCGTCAGAATGAGAGGAAATCTGAACGTGCAAAGCTCGGAGGAGAAAGCGAGTGTCAAGTATGTTAAGTGCATATTACGTTTCAAACTTCAGCCGGAGTCATGAGCAAGTGTTTTCTCGGTCTCTTTAAAAGGGGAATTTGATGAAATGATAGCTGCACGAGTAATTCCTTTGTTATTTATCTTGTTTGGTTAACAAGGCCATCAGTAACTACACGGCCCCAACAGCTGCTTTGAAATGGGACGTTTTGAGTGACTTCATGGACACGCTATAAAGCTAAATAAAAGCTTCTTGTTCAGGGAGTACCCTGCTTGTCGCTCTTGATAGCTGAGATAAGCTCCATTTTATTTCCCCATGCAACATAACTCATTAAGCCGTTGCTCTATTGTTTAGCCAACTGTGCAACCTAACTCCAGGAGTTGGCAAATCTGAGCAATTCTGTTGTGTTCGTCACTTCCCCAACCTTTGCTTCCCCGAGACTGAAATAAAGCACTTAATATCAGTCCCCTCCAAGAGCCAACATAATTTTGTTTTACATATAATGTATGAACAAGCAACACTTTTCTATTTCACAATCAAAGTCTTTTGGAAAAAAAAAAAAAGAAAAAAAAAGGGAACAATTACAAAAAAAAGAAATTATCACCATTATTAATAAAGATTGAGGTTAATGTGCTTTTGTTACAGTCCATGCTTGTTGGACTCACATGTGGGAAAACAAAAACCATAATCTCTTTAAAGGAAAAAAAAAGTCTTTACTTTATTGAAAGAAGAAAGAAAGAATAAAGTGATAAACCCATCACTGCACAATGGCAGAGTAAAAGCCAAATAGAGATCCTCAAACATAAGAAGTCCTACCAAATATCACCGTGGGAACACGGGGATATAAAGGTAATCACCTGAAATCCCTGTGGCAAAAAGGCACAGGTAAAAAGTTACACAAATTCACTGCCGGTGGGAAAAAAGGGAAAAAATGGTTACCACAATAATCTCTGCTGCGCACGCCACAGGATGAAACTCTCTTACCTAAGAATGGCAGCCCGAAAAAATCTGAAAAAAAGCAAAAAATGTTATCCACGACTGCTTAGAGAAGCACACAGGCTCAAACCAAGAAATAAAACAATCCGGGACTGGGAATATGAAACTGGAAAGCTTAAATACAGCACCTGAAATAGGCCACAGGTGTGCAACAATGGCCACGCCTCCCCAGATGCCTTCAGGAGCACAACTAAAAAATCTGAAAAGAGAAAAGCAAGAAACAAACATTGCCATTAGAAAGAAAATGTTGGTTAAAATATAAAATATTATAACTGCATATCCCATATTCAATCCACCCTTTACATAATTTGTTAGTTAATCAATGCTTTTAATAGTTATGACATCACATCAAATTAAATGTTAGGACGAATTTTTCATAATATATAGATTACTTTATATATCAGTCTTTCAGGTCTTTGTAGGACATACTCCCTCACTCTTGTGTTTAGATGATACTCATGACTCAAAATGTGAATTAAATTGTAGATTCTGTCTATAGTTCCTATTTTATCAGATTTCACTGTGTCCAATATTTAGTCAAGTGGATTCTAGATACGTAGAATCGACGTATTAACTGAACAACTTCTCCACATCGAAGGATGTATGTCATATGTATGTTCATTTTAGCGCACTTTCCAAACTTTCCTGATCAAAATCTTAATTCTTTTTTCTCCTTCAGATTCCCCTAATCGTGTCATTTCGTTTCCTTATGCTTTCACCTGGGATCCATCTTATGATGAGTCCAGCCATCGCTATCAAGATCCCCCTTTGAATACCCAGGATGGAAGTGAGACCTTAAAACTTTATGATGAGAACCTCTGTACCACATGTTGTTTCAGGAGCATAAACTGCTGGCAGGACCGCCAATTTATGGCTCATGACACACATATATTTAATTTGTAACCAAACACTTCCTCTTTGCCCCGGTTTTCTTCAGAACTCCAGGACGTGTCTTGTTTTCTCAGGTCAGGGGTTAAACAAAGGAAACACAGCGCTGGCCGACCGAGGGGGCCGAGCCCGGGGGCCGTCGGGGTCGCCGCCATCTTTAAGGAGCCTGGACCAGAAAAGACTGTTGGACTCATCAAGGGTCGTGGCTTGGATGTGGTTTCTTAGTGGTTTCTTCCGGGTAGTGGACGAAAAAAAACAAAAAAAACGCATCAGATTTTCCGTTTTTCGTAACAAAACCAAAGTATAGCGTGGATTCTTCTTCTCCTTTTGCTAAGGGGCGGCCTGGTTGTTGGACATGACATCTTTATGGCCCCCTTGGCCATAAATCCCCTGAACTGCACACCCCTAAGGGGCGGACCCAGGGACAGTTATACGCCCCACTAGCTGTGTGGCAATGTATAAACATATAAGTTTATTTTGTGTGAATGTCCCGCCGTGTTCACTGCTCGTCTTCTTTATAAAGCGCACATCACCACGAGCGGGATAACCACTGTGGACATTAGAGGAAAAAATAATGAAAATAGAAAATAAATAAACAGACTGACAGGGTTGGGAGATGAAATCCATCGTTTGCATTGGAAAACTGCATCCTAACGATAATCCTCTTATGTTCAGATTATGTTTTACATGGGTAAATAATGCAGATTTATGCTATATTTGCGTCAGGGGGAGACTTAAGGTGCAAACCAGGAATTTTAATGAAATTTCAGTGAGATACATGAACGTGGCAACAGACCCGAAAAAGAGGAGAAAAAAAAACTTATCCCACACTGAACAGATTGAGGAGTTTTTTTTATTTTCTATTTGGGAGCAGTGGTAACTGTTTTTCCATCCCTCTGTGAATGAAATTTAAGCCAAAGACTTTTTTCTTTTTTTTTTGATAAATGAAAATCTGGCAGCTCGCTGACTCTGGCCTACCTGGAAGGGGCTCAAAAGTAATAAACTGTAAACGGAGAACAGTGAGTTGAAGAAGGGTACACTAATTTGTTTGGTAAGGATGCCGTACATTACTCTCCTAACTTTACATTTGACACACTTTTATAAACCAGGACATTAGATATAAATGTAATCTGTAATATGAAGTTGTTTAGTATAGTATTAAAATCATATATCACATTGTCTTTATTAACTGTACTGAAAAACTAAACTAAATAAATAAATAACTAAATGTAGAGGCATCTTTGAAATATACAATGATTGCTCTTTTTTCCATATAAAAAACTTGGTTCTCAGAATAAAATTGACTTGATAGAAAGCATAGGTCATGTCATTTTTCCATGTGGTCTCTTCTGATGTGAGTTACAGAAATACATCACAACCATTTAGCTGGCAATGAGCTCCTTTGTATGCCAAAGTAATGTGGAGTCAACGTTGAGGGCAACTCTCTATTAAACATTAAACAGATTTACGTCCTTCGACAGGAAATAAAGCGAATCTACAGAAGAATGGACAAAAATAGTAAGAATGCAATTGTCCAGTCAACATTAATCTGACACTGAATTTAATGAAAGGAAAAACTACTATCCCAAAGTGATATAATACAGTTGTATTCATTTTTTCTTTAACATTTTGAATGATTACACCTGTATACTGATACAGATCTCAAAAGGGGAGGCATGGTTGTGAAAACTTTTGAGAAGATTCACTTCCTGAAAAAGTGATCGTACAGAGTTTTGTAACAAGTGAATTGCTGTTTTGATCAATACACCAAAAATGAAAATTGAAGGACCAGTTTGACTGCAGTTTGTTTGCTGCTATATTTGGATAAACATGATCTAAATTCCAGTTATTTTTGTATACTTTTAATCTGACTCTATATGTACGTTTCAGATTTATTGTCTGTTTACGTTGAGCACGGCAAATTTCATAGTTGTGGTTGTTTTGAATGTGCTTTATCAATTAATTATTAATTATTGCTGTTTTTTTATGCTATTTTCTTATATCATCAGAGGACCTTTTTGTCCTCTTACCTTTATTTTACTGGAATGACACAAAAATCAGACCTTGATGCTTAAAAATCAGAAAAAAAACATATTATTTTCATGGCTTGAAACCCCCATGGGATATGTGAGGAATATGACTCTGTGATTTGGGTGAAGTTACATTTACAAATATCCACGTCAAGCGCGTTAGCAAATTGCCTAAATTGATTTTAATAAACACAGACCCATTTAATCTAGACACAAAGATATGCAAACAGCTAAGAGAGAAGGCATATCTTTATATCGAATGAGGAGTGGCAGCCAGAATCCCTCTTCCCTCCATCTGCTCGGCTCCGGGAGCTGCCAGCTACAGCTCCACAACCACCCCGCTACATGTAAATCCATACAACCCCACATTTTCAGAAGCTGTAAACATGCGATCTTGTCTTTTGTTACAAGGTGACAATTACAGTTTGATATATGAATATTTAATGGAGTGTGCGCTCCAACTTCTCCGGACACAGTCACACCAGAGAAAAAAAGAAAAAAAGGTGCCTTATAACCCCTTCTCTGCTCTGGAGGCATCTTTATGGGCCATCGTTTACCATATGGAGCATGTTAAAGCCAGGGACAGGGAGTAAATCACTGGCAGAAACCAAGCACACTCCTTTTAACCAGCAGAGTAGAAGTGACTGTGGCCACCAGCCCTGTGTCTGATTATTCCTGTGAGGAAGATTTACTGAATTTTTTAATCTGGATAAATATCAAATGCTCTTCACTTATTAGTTCCATTAAGTCTGGGCTTGTGTTGTCAAAGTTAAGCTTTAAATGCAAAGGTGTATCTTTCATTTCTCAGAAAAAGAGGACATTTATCGAGCTTTTTATTGAGATACTGGTTTTATTTGACTAAAACTGAATTTAACTGAGGGCTGGTGATGTGATGGTTCGCACCAATGAGTTATCCCAGCTGGGTGTATTTCTGTTTGGACTTTGCATGTTCTTCAGAGTGTATAAATTGGTTCTATTTGGATATTCCAGCTTCTTTCCATGGAAGCAGGAATAGGACTCCAGCTCACCCATGACCCCACTAGGAGTAAGTAGACATACAAAATGGATTGATAAATGATAATAATAACAAAATGTGCATAATTTAAAGACTATACGCTACCTCAATAAAATAATGGAACTGAAAGCAAACTTATCATACAAACAACAGCACATCTTTGGTGGGAAGATCAGTGAAATTCATAATTTGTGTTAATCTAATGATCATTTAGTGTTTTCAAATGTATTGACCGTTAGCTTGTTTTCATCTGTAAAGTTGCATTCGCAAAATACTTGTGCCACCATATCGTTTCTTATAAAATTTTGTACATATATACATATTTCTTTTCTACTTTTGTGGATGAAGAGTTCTTTAAGTTCTTCAAACTCATCCTTGACGTGGTGTCATGTCAGTTTTTTAAATAAAAAGCTGCTGTGTACACCACCCGTTGGTCTATTCTCTGCAACCCCCTTTCCTCTCCCCCCCCTCTTTTTTACCACCTTGTTTCTGGGCTGCTCACCAGCAGGGGGGCCTGTAATCCCTGCAGCACCATTGTGTGGACTGGCAGGTATTTCCCCCACCACCACTGAGCGGTGGACTCAGCTGACTGGAACCTCTTTGGGCAGAAGGAGGAGGAGGAGGAGGAGGAGGAGGAGGAAGGGTTCTTCCCCCTTAAAGCCTAAACTTCTTCACTTCCTGTCGGTCACTTGGCTCTTCTCCATGGACGGAATCCTAAAGATGAAGCTATCCGTTGCCCCGATCTGTCATAAATGGCTTATTTTGAGATTAACGTTTCAAAGACTGAACGTTTTAAAAGTGTTTTTTTTTTTTTTGTGGTGTGTTTTTGGTTAATTCCTAACCCTCCGTCAACCTCAGTCAATCACAACGTCCCTATACCACTAAAGGGGTACACTGAACTACCCTAACCAGTGAGGAGTGTGTGTCCTGTGTGTATTTTGAGACTAATGGCGCGTTTCCACGAGTGCCTACTCCACACGGCTCTACTCAGTATTTTAGCATTTCCACTGGGGGGGGGGCAGGCCCCCACCACACAGTTACAGCTCTGGCACCCGCTCAGCCCCGGGTTCCACCGGGGCCCACGGCAGTCTGCCAAGGCGCCGATTGGCCAGAGAGTCACATGATCAGACAGCGACTCCGTCAGGTAAACCCCGCCCATTAAAAAAAAAAAAAAAAAACGAGGCAAAAAATGGTGTGATTTCATTATTTCTTTGACCATAAATGTCTTAAATGCCAAATACATGACCCAATACTGAGGTTTAATCAGTTTATAGATTCAATCTGGAAACAGTCCTGAACCTGAACAGGCAATTGAAGCCAACTTTGAAGTCTGAATACTTTAGGAATGGTTAAGGAATAAAGGAACGTACTGTTTGTGTCTAAGTGATTTAGAAAAAGTACTTCATGCATATATCTGCATTAAACCCGACTACAGTGTTTACTGGTGTTCGTAAAGATCAATCAGACTTCTGCATTTGAGTCAGAACACTGTTAGAGTTAAAAAGTGTCTGCTTTTGTGGTCTCCACGTTGGCTTCCTGTCCAAAAACAATTGAAAGTACTGCCCTTGGTCGGGGGCCAAACTGGATCTCAGATCTTCTTGGACGTTGTGAACCTCCCACACCTCTAAGGTCTGTAGGGAGAACCCTGATTCAAGTCCAAAGAGTAGGAGCCAAAAATGAAAAGGCTGCTTTTTACTTTTTATGCACCATATAAGTAGAACAAACGTATCTTTAAATGCTTTATGCAAAACACTGAATTACCTTTTTGGTGATTTTGGCCTCACTGTGCCTAAATGAAGAGTGTAGACATTATTTTTAAATGGCTATTACAAGTCAAATGTGTGCAATTACTTTAATGAGCTATATTTTGCCTCTCAATATTTAATCCTCTGTTTTTCTTTGCAATGAATGTGTCTGCAGAAGGCATAAATGCGAATTATAATAGAAAGATTGGGTAAAAAGGTGGTCAAGAAACAGCAGGATGATTTCTTCCTCAAATTATTTGGAAGGTTTACATACAGTTTGCCTAATGGTCTCCTTTTCAGGCTAAATAATGCATTTTCTGGGATGAGACACAAAACAGGCTATACCATGACAAGCTTTTTTTTTTAGAAACAGCATTATCAGTATAATATCACCACCTATTATGTTACGATTGGGCCTTTTTTATTTCATTTTCATCTTTTATAAATCGTGTCGTTATCAGGACTTGTGGTGCAAAAAATGATTTATAAACTGTAAAACATCCACAGACGGATCGGTCAGTGACCTTGTGCGTGCCTTGTGTCCACGTTAGTCCTGAAAGGCTTAGTGTGGCTAAAGTGAAATCAAAGAGTTTAACTGGGACTCTTTAAACAGTGGCACACTACTTTAAGGGCCGTGTCCTGCTGCTCATGGCCCTTGCTGTCCTGGTGGGGCGCATATGTCCCCCCCCAGCACTGCTGCCCTGCCAGTTGGCAAGCCCAAGCCAGGAAACTGTCAGTGTTGATTGAGCTGAGTGGAGGAGGTCCTGCTAAAGGAGCCTTGCTAGTTCCAAGGCCTACCTCTGTTTCCAAAGCATGGGAATAAAGAGCTCCGCATTCCACAGGTCTGAGCTGCCAGCTTTCCCTCTGCCCACAGTTCACAGGGAGCCCTGAATGAGATTAACAAAAGCGTTCTGTTGGAGCCCTTTTGGCCGGCTTCCACGTCAACAGCTAGCGGGGTCAGGGGTCACACTAACTACATTCATTCCCAGCAGACCCTTTGCTCCAAACACAGGGCTGCCAGTCGCACAAACTCCCAGCTTTCTCCCTAATCCCCCGAGATATGTCTGATCTCTCCACATGTTTCTGCACAATTAAAGCAATATCACACCTTGCAAATAGAACCTGAAAGAAAGGAAAAAGTGAGTGCGGCCATAAAGACAGACGGAGACGAGAGGGTAAGAATCACACATGTGGAGATGAAAAAAACAGACGGGATAAGGAAATTATTGATCCGAGCACGTAACGTACGAAAACGTTAGTGTGTACACCTGATGCAACACTGCAAAGCTCCAAAGCTGTTGGAGGACAATGAACGATTGCTCCATTAGAGCTACTCAACCCCAAACAGCATGTATTTCACTTATGCACACATGTGTGCCATTCTTTGGCTGATCGATGAAGTGCATTTCAAGTGCTTTTTTTATGTTTCCTCGAGTACATTGAGAACTTGGATCTGATTGTTTTAACACCATTCTCCAACACAGACAGTTGAAATATAAGATTATAAGAAATAGAACACACAGGCGTCTGTTTCACATATAGAGTTTCATATTACTATGTAGCCATTTATGAAGATATAAAATGCCATATCAACACTTATTCTCCTTATTTGAATTTGTTATTTATTGTTTTCCAGACTCACAATCAAGTATTAGTAATCCTTCTATTTCTTTTATCTAAAATGCTCAAACATTTTTACTGTATTCTTACTGAATGAACAACAAAATGTTGAGCCAAAAAGGTAACAAAAAGAATTTTAAAGTGATTAGAATTAACTGTATTTTTACCATAACATTTTTATAGGCATAACATATCTATACTTCAGACACATGCAAAACGCAAAAGTTAGAACCAGACCAACAAAAGTTACAATGTGCTTTGGGGGACTTCTTTGTATGCAGGTGTTGGTAAGCATTTAGGTCAGAAACTGTTAACTTTTCCTTTTCGATGGTGTGTTTTCTTTTAAAGAAATTATCATTTTTCTAATTCAATACCATTTTGATTATTTTCATCTTCAAACACAAGGAGCTGGTGAACTCACTGTATGCTGTCTCACATTAATTTAAGTATTTCCTCAAAGATAATAAAAGCTCTCTAGATATTTATGTCTAAATCATATCTGTGATACACAGCATATTATATTTTCATCAAGTTATTGTTTTTGTTCAGATTAATCAATGAAAAGTAGCATTTTCTAACAATCAACATAGCTCCAGCTCAGGGGGAAGTGTAAAAATAATTATTACCACCTTGAACAAAAAAGGGCACCTTGGTTATAGTTATAGTTATGTAGCGCGGTTATAGCACAATCAAATCTTTGTCTTCGATAACTCTGGTTTATCTCTGCAGTCGAAATGGTTTTGTATTCTGAGACTAAAAGGGGATCAGGCTAAACTTCCTCTGATTCAATTCAATTAAATTTTATTTATATAGCGCCACATCACAACAACAGTTGTCTCACAGCGCTTTCCAAACAGAGCAGGTCAGACCCTACTCTGAAGTTAATTAGAGAAACCCAACAATTCCCACCATGAGCAAGCACTAGGCGACACAGGCAAGGAAAAACTTCCTTTTAACAGGTCGAAACCTCGAGCAGAACCATGGCTCAGGGTGGCGGCCATCTGATCAGTGGGAGTCTTAGAGGTTTTCCATGAGGCTAAAGAACTAGCTGACAGTGGTGGCAATGACCACACGAGAGCGAGCACAACACCATGCAGATGTCATAACAGCAAACGAATGTCATTTGCAAATGGTTGAGCCAGATTCTGATATCAAAGTCAGACGTAAAATAAACTGTCACAGATTACAGTAAAAGGGGAACATCTTTGTTTGGTCGTATTAGATTAGGCTCTATCAACAAATTGTTCCTTACCTGACATTATCTGTTCTTTATAATCGTATTTTAAGGAGTTAAAATTAGGCTAAATATTGAAAATATAATGATGCATAAATACATAAAAATGTATATATATTTATCCATGACAGTGTCTATAACTGTCAAATGTCCATTCACCTAATGCTAACACATCACAGATACACATTTCCATTCACTCTTATGTTTAAGTATTGTGATTTATTAGTGTTGCTTATTTTTATTTATCTTAACATGAATGTTCTAGCTTCCATTGCAGTATGTTGACTGGAAAATTTAACCAAACTGCATTTTAAAATAATCTATTACATAAAAGTCATGAGGTTGTTACTATCATGACATTCTTACAAACATAGCTAATTTGATGAGTTCCTTCTACATAAGATATTAAAAAATACAAGGTAGAAATGCATTTGTGTGACAAATGACAACTCATCCCGAAACTGCAGAAAAAGAAGAGAAAGAAAGAACAATGGATCCCTTAAGAGATATTGTGTGTTGTTGCCATGGAAATATTACATATAAATTAGTTGGTTAAAATACAAATCTCCTTATTTTTCCACTTAATGAAGTTTACTCAAGGCTGACACATTCTCCTAAAACTTTAAGCCAAAGAACCCTCCAAATAATTGTTTAATCTTCAGACTTTCAACCTTTTGATATTTGCTATAGGTGGATACAGATCCATTGTCCATCCATCCGCTTTTTCTATACATGCGTATTCCTAGAGGGGTCAAAGGGGGGGGTGGCAATCCCAGCTGTCATTGGGTGAGAGGCACACAGCCACGCACATTCACACTCACTCCTGTGGACGATCTTGAATCTCCAATTACCCCGATTTGCATGTTTACGGATGGTGGGAGGAATTGAGAGTACCCCGAGAGAACGCGTACATATGGAGAACATGTTAACTCCACATAGAGGGGTTTCCAGCCGCCATCAAAAATGGAACAAGGATAAGCTAATTAGGTTATAGTTAACTGTTTTTTTAGTTGCTGTGTGGATTACGGATGAATAAACCTTTGGCTGTTGGGGTATTTTAGTATTATAAAACAATACCTACAAAACTTGTGATTCTTGCAATTTGATTATTGCATTGCCATAGTTCAGTAGTTAATTTCCTTGCTCTATAGCAAATATGAAAAGCTTGAAAGTCTGAAGATTAAACAATTATTTGGAGGGTTCTTTGACTCAAAGTTTTAGAAAAATGGTGTCAGCCTTGAGTAAATTTCATTAAGTGAAAAAAATAAGGAGATTTGTATTTTAAACAACTAATTTATATGTCATTTTTCCATTGCAACAACACACAATGTCTCTTAGGGGATCCATTGTTCTTTCTTCTTCTTCTTTTTCTGCAGTTTTGAGATGATTTGTCATTGCCATATACATCACACAAACGCATTTATACCTTGTATTTTTTAATATCTCATGTTGAAGGAACTCATCAAGTTGGCTAGGTTTGTTAGAACGTCATGATAGTAACAACCTCATGAATTTTAGGTCATAGATTATTTCAATATGGTGTTTGGTCCAATTTTCCAGTCAGCATACTGCCATGGAAGGTAGAACATTCATGTTCTGGCACCGGTTAGGTCAGAAACAGTGGCAAACGATCAAGAACGGGACATAAACAGTAAGCGAGTCAAGATATCTAGAAAATGTGGGGTGAAGTTGTTGTGGAGGCGTGGGTGGTTGGGTCGGTGGGGGTTGTTCACAGAGAGGATCATACATTACTTTTTTCTCCCTCAGTATTTTCTTGTCCTTGATCTGTCTGCTTTTGCTTTAAGCTGGATCCAGAGCCCCCAACCCCCCCACCCCCCCCCCCCCCCCCCCCCCGCGGAGCCTTGAGCTCAGAGGAGAGGAGGGCCTCGGCCAGCTGCGGGATGACTGGAACCTCGCGCACGGAGAGGTGGAGGGGATGTCGTGAGGTGGGAGATTTTGGGGGGGTGGTGGGGGGGGTGGGGGTTGCGACGGCTGGAAGTGGAGTCACGGCGAGAGAAAGAAGCCAAGAAAGGCAGCTGATGACAGCGTGAGTGCAGCAGAGGAAATTGCACTCGGAGACACAACATGGGCACCCTGAGAGATTGAGTTTCAAAGCAGGGAAAAAAGAAGCTGAGGCTTTTTTCCCCCGACCAGTCGATCTTCTACAAGCCGAGGCCATCCACGGACAGACTGGAGTGATCAAAGCCGGATGTGGCACACAATTCACACTGCATGACAGCTCAACTACACCCAGGGACACGGATTTACAATGTTACTATATCAGTTGAGTAAAAGATTAGCATAGCACTAATTAAACTAGTTATAAAAAAACAGTCAGAGAAGATGAGGGTGCCAGTTGTACTGAAAATAACTTAAACTCCAAAGGTTTGATGAATAGCTCTTATGACTTATTATTATGGCTTATGAGTTATTATGTGATAATAGGTATATCCATTTAATGTTTTAAACCATTCTCAAAAACACTCTGCCATAAAGTGTACACACTTATAAGTTAGTTAAAGGTCAGATTTATAGGAAAAAGACTACTATTTTCATTATAAATTAATATCAGCATCCTGTGATGGACTTCCAACTCCCTGTACCGTGACCTGGACCTGGTGGGTATCAAATTAGGATCAATATAAGCATCCTGTAGACAAATGAGTTAGGCTTTTCTTCCATAGAGATAGCCAAAATGGGCTTAGTTCACAAAATGAACCCTCGTCCCACCAAAACACTTCAAAACTCAAAATACTTTCTTTCCAATTTTGTAAAAAAAAAAGTTGAAAATCCATTTATAAACGGACTGAATATCTGCAGCTGGCAAATGTCTTTAAATAAATGATTACATAACCTTGCCCTGTGCACCTCCTGATGCCGCATTTGCATTTCTCTGGACTCGGGTCAAACAAAAATAGGACACGGAACACCATAGCCCATTTCAGGCTGTGTTAACAGGCAACTGGGCCCAAAGGCACATCGGAATTTCGCCGGGTATTAAACTGCTGACCAACACGGCAGGCGACCGCTGTTAAATCTGAGCCCTGAAATGATGTAATGCTGACTAGGAACGATTTCAGACCGGTCATTTATGTACGTTTAGAAATATCCTGTCATTTAAATTTTCACATGCTGCGTTGCCGTGGATGAGACATGAAATCATTTACGATATAACATATAAATGCAGATTTGAGGAACTCTTCCAAATCTAACAGCTGTCTTTTAGAGAATTAATACAAATGCGTTTTCAACCTGTTTAGAAGTTAGTGAGTGAAAATGCTCTGTGTGCCACAATGATTAAAACTCATAATGGGAATCTATCACCAGTAATAGTTCCTTTGCCAGGCCTGAGTTAACACTGCTATTACTAATTACTATTTTATTTGTGTTTCGGTTATGGATGTGGATTATATTCTACTTCAAATGAACGGTAACAATTGGCGAGTTTGATTGTTTTTAGTAAGTCTAGATAAGGTGAAACGGGGTTGGACAATATCAGGAAGTCGTCAACAGAGGGCGCTAAGACTCAATCCACAAAATCCCTGCCAGGTAAGCACAACTGTTATTTACTGAGCGAAATTTGATGTGTTAAATGATATCAAAATGGGTAATGTCAGATAAAACTAAGTAAGTAAGTTAGTATTGAACATAGAATTATCAGGAGCTGTGAAATGTATTATTAAAATCCCTCCCCAAAAAGATGTTTTCATTTGAAACAGAGAAAGCTTTCTTTATTTCCTGTTAAGTACTTTTTAAAATCAAAGTTAGGGATACTTCAGTTTTCCAAATCAGATAAAATTGAATTATGAAAAATAGATATCCTTTCTAGCACCAAGAATCTGAGAACCAACAGCACTATGAAAAGCAGCAGCTTTAAAATGTGTGACCAAATAGGCCATAGGGGCTTTTATGATGTGGTTGATAACTTGTGTTAGATGGCACTCCCAATTCACTTATGAATTCCCGCTAAAGCCCAAGGGGCAGTGACCGATTAACTAGGGTGCTCTTAAGACATGAGTTTTTGTAAAGAGGTCCAAGAGTCTAAATCAGGCTTTAAAGAGACGAGGAGCCACAGCTATATGGTCATGTGTTGAGGGGTGAGGTGGGAAAGGGGGGTGGGGCTTTGGCGGTGGAAAGCTTTATATACTGAACTGTGCCTCGGTGTTGCCTGAAAGTTTCTCCAAAAAATGGTCCTGCAGGAAAAAAGGAGATAATTCATGTATCTAATGGGAGCCATAAATCCCCATATTAACTTCACTGCAATCGCAAAGGAGGGCATGGCCCGGTGAAATAAGAGACAGATGAGGGCAGGGGAAGAAAAGAAACATCAATTAAACGCTAGACAAAGAGAGAAAAAAAAGGGGAGGGTATGGTTAACTGAAGACAAAAAAAAAAAAAAAAAAAAATGCGTCGGAAAGATCTCGGTTCGCGCGGAGACATGATCCAGACGATTTGAAGAAAAGAGGAAAGGAGGGGGCGCCACAAAGGGAGACGGGGGTATAGGGGGACGGAAAGGGGTGAGAAAAAGGATGAGAGAAGGGGCCTGGTGGCAGGGCACAGGCCTGGGTGGTGCGGCGCTAACAGGCCCCCGGGGACCCCGGGCTGCAGGACCATATGGGGAGCAGTGAAAGGGAGAGGAGCAGCGGGAGCCCCGGGCTGACAAGCCACCGCTGCCCCTGCTTCAGCTGTTCCCCCGGAGCCCCGGGGACCTGGGGATTAGAGGAACACAACAAAAGACAACACATACAGGACAACACACACAGCGAAGAGAAAAAAAAGGCTTTTTACTTATACTTCAGCAAAGACAGGTAAAACACTGACATACATGTACATGTACTGAATTGCCAAAAGAAAGCAAAAATCCAAGAGTCTATCCGCTTATGCATCGTAACAGAGAAGAAACTGATATCAAATTATTCACACACAGACACACACACACATATAAACAGCAGGCAGAAAATAGCATGGCTAAATCCAAACCATAAAGGATCTTAATGATTTGAGCAACTGGCAACCCGTCCAAAGTGTGTATCCTGCCTCTCACCCAATGTCAGGTGTGTATCTAACATGTATAAAACGATTTAAAAGAAAAATAATTTCATCCAGAAAGTAGACATGACTGAAATCTTAATTTCAGAATCTTATTTATGAAAAACACAGAAAATACTGAAAACACAGTTGAGCTAAGTGCTCAATAAGAATTGTGACTACTCTACTGTCACTTTTATATCTCAAGTTTAGATATTTTTCAGTTATTGTCCTCCACGGTTTGATATGCTTGAGCTACTGGAATCACTTACTCATCATTACACCCCTCATCTATTTCGTTTAGACGATAAAACTGCAATATAAGCATAAATATGTGTATGTTGAGCACCACAAAACAGTCTTAGGAGTGCTTTTCAGGACCACTACTCTTACCCACTTTTCAGACAGCCACAAAAAAACAAAAAACATACAAACTGGTACTATAGGCAAGTTCTATAGAGTTAATTGAATGGAAAGAATGACTTCCAAGTAATCAACACATGGACCCTGACAGTCATTGAGTCCCTGCTGGCATGGTAATCTGGCCAAAGGAGAAGATAGAAGCAACTTACATCAAGACAAGGGGATGCACCGAGGGTCCCAAGTCAACCACCTTGAGATTGAACACTAAGGGGAAAGCAGGAAGCTACCACAATGGAAGAAATATGGAAAGGTTCTCGACACTGACAGAGCTAAGATCCTTGCCTGTTAAAAGGACGTTTTTCCTTGCCTGTGTCGCCTAGTGCTTGCTCATGGTGGGAATTGTTGGGTTTCTTTAATTATCTTCAAAGTAGGGTCTGACCTGCTCTGTTTGGAAAGCGCTGTGAGACAACTGTTGTTGTGATGTGGCGCTATATAAATAAAATTGAATGGAATTGAATTGAATCCTTTGAAACTTTCAGATATGGTGGTTCACAAACTATCAAGGAGGTATTCCATGTTGCAGTGACAATATCAACACCGGGAAGGAGGATGTGAAGCTTGAAAAATTGGAACAGAAGAATTAAATGGAGCAAATTGAATGCAGCAAGGATATCTCAGGGCTGTGAACCCTAAACTGGGGATAGACCTTACTTTTGTCTTCTACATTCTAGTGTGAGATGGTCTCTTGGTTCAATTATTGGAAATGTTGCCATTACAGGTTCTCTTGGAGACTCTGAATTTCTGAGTTTTTTTAACTCAGATTATTGGCAAATTAGATATTGTCTGCATGAACCCTTAATTGGATTCATCCTTAATTGGATTCGTGGTGCCTGCAGTTACTTCCTAATAATTCTGGAAGGGCTCCTTAGCTTATCATTGTACATTTGACCATGCAAGTGAAAGTGGGATTACTACAAATACAGAGCACAATAACATTAATTATACTCTACTTACTCTAAATAATACAACAGCGTCTAATAGAAACTTAAACACAGGATATGAGAATCCATTTGTCCAATTGTTGCTTTAAAGCTACACCAGTCCTCCCCTAAATAAATAAATGAAACAAACATGCATGTTTTTGGTCTGTAGGAGGCAGCTGGATTACCCTGAAAGAACCCATGCATACACTAACAAAATACAACTTCCATTCAAAAGCCCCTGGGGACTTTTTTTATTTGGGGACATTCATTTTAATAGAATTATTGTTGTTAAACTATCTCTCATGACCACCCTGTAATCAGTAAAAAGTATTTCATAAGATCTTTGCATATTGTGTCAATCAACACTGGTTTACTAGACACTTATGCTATCAAAAACATGTGATATAGATAAATGTACATTTTCTCCCTTATATATGGTGAGTTTGAAGTGTGTAAATTAAGCAAAAAGTAGTGCAAAACAATATGCAACATACATACATGTCAGCTCTGTGATGGTCATTTTCAACAGGTTTAAACATATTTATCAGTTTTGGAAATAAAGAAAGTAGTCTTGCTAACATGTTATGCTTTGAGAACTACAATTAAACCAAAATCTGACCATTTATTTTCCAAGTTGTTATGTTCTGTCCCTCTGATAACTGTACTGCTCTACTTAACTTTCAAATAGATGGCAAATAAACTACATTGTTTATTGGCTTTAATGTGTTTTAAACGTCCCATTTATTAAACACAGTTACATATATGCAAATGGACGCACACATCATGAAAGTTAAATCTACCTTACTGCTGTGTTTACCTTTATATTGTGTTAAACAGCCTTTTGGGGCAAGTCAGTTAGCTGCCAAGCTGTCAAGAACATAACGAAACTTTCCAGCTAAATCCTCTCCATTTCAAGTTACAACGGAGGTGGAGAAAAGTTAACTGCCTCAGTCGAACAAAAAAAAAAAAAAAAAAAGTGTGGATGTGCATATTTAGCGTATGTGTGGAGAACCAGATTGGAAGCATCGCACCGTAGCTAAATCTACCCCATGGCAAGCGAGTACCTGCTGCCTGGTATCTCCGTCCCTCCTCTAGCCCGGGGCCATGATAGCAGCCTTGGCTAACATTAAGCTGTATTTCCTAGGGCTCAGTAAAACAGAGTACCACCTGTCCTCCTTTAATACCACCCCAAAAAAAAGAAAAAAAAGAAAAGAAAAGTAGCTCTTTCCACAAAGACAATGAGCTGCTGCCTCTCTTACAAATTGCATCGTGGTCGGGCCGGTGGGCAAACCCTCCTGCAGGCTAAGGAGGAGGAGGAGGAGGAGGAAGGTGCAGGTGAGGAAGAAATAGTTCCTGCGGTGTCACATTCTCGTCTGCCAGTCAACGAATGGGTCTACAGTCTATCCCAGTCAATGTGTTGCACGCTCCGAATTCCCCCAGTTCGGCTTTAGGATGACAAACAGCTAATTAATTTCCCCGATGCCAGTTGAAGCCCGAATCAAGCCGGGGAAAGAAGAGCGCCTTTAGCTAAAAAAGAAGTGAAATAGGGGGAGATTAATTCATAAAGCCCCTTTTTTTTTTTTTTCTCCCTCTCTCTCATGGTAGTATTTGCATGAGGAGATCTCGCTATGGACCTCAGCATGCAGTTCTAAATCATCATTCTCTGTTTCCACACATGTGGACACACACACACACACACACACATACACACACACAGACACCGGTCTTCCCCGCACACACTCTATGCTGCTATTTCACAATCGTGTCCTTCCTGTCTGTATTTTTTTTTTCCAGCTCTAGCCTTTGGCACTCTCCCTCTCAAGTGACCTCATTCATCAATATGAAACATCATGCATGCATTATGCTAATTAGAATTAATGTTAAATCTACTGTGTTCATAAAAATTAAAAAGGAAAATACTAAAAGCACAGTCACATAACTGGCTTTTATTAATCTCTATTAGTCACTGGATGAATGTCTGTTTGCAGAAAAACTGGCCTTTTGTCCACCTGCAGCTTTAATACGCGTTTTTTAAATATTGTTTAATGGAGAATAGCAACTTTACACATTTCTTAAAGCAGGCAGAAATAATCATTTGTGTGTTGAGTGATTGCACGTTACAGATGATTAGTTCTCGGATCAGAACTTAAGGAATTAATTTACATCTATGAAGGATTGTGTTCAGTTTACAGAAATGAGCGGTTGTCGCCATTGTTATGTTACATGAATTTCAGAATCAAAATGATGTCCAGAAAGATAAATTCAGTCAAACAATTGCCTCTTAAATTAGATAGAATTAAATAGAATGGGAAAAACCAAACAATTTCATATTCACGGGAGTGATTTTGCCTCAATAATGAACCAAACATAGATGTTGTCTGATGGTGGGAGATAGCCGGAGTACCAAGATAAAACCCCATCATTCACAGGGAGAACATGCAAACAACACAGAAAAGCCACTGGAAGCTGGAACTAGGAACCCTCTTGCTGTGAGGCTCTGTGCCAACCATTAGGCTAGCAAACTCTCATGAATTTTAAACATCTAGTTATGATCTTAGTGGGACAAACAAAAATGGTATTAGCCTTGTAGAACAGTTGTCTTGAGCTTGACCCGGCCTCTTATGGTTTTTTTATAGATAAAAACAATGTTGACCCTCTAACACTGTTGAGATTAAGAAGTACTGTGCCTGAAAGTGCTTTGAGTAGTCTATAAAACAGAAAAAAGTGCTATATTTAGTTGATGCAGTCTAAATTTGCTTGATGGAAGTTGTTGTGGCCTGTTTGACATTTGGGCAGATAATTTGTTTTTCAGAAATGTGGGTCCATGTCCCACTATAGAAGCTAGAAGAAGATCTGAGGAACTCATGAAGAAAGAGACACAATGAGGTGTAAATTATTCATATCTAATGATTAGCTCCTGATTTCAATGAAGTAGTTTTATTTATTTAAAACTAAGTCACAATGCAAGTTTGTTTGTTTTTTTCCGACTCTTTAAATACAAAGATGAAGAACTCACATCATAAAGGAAGAAACTTTACTGATAATAAGAATAGGACAAAAATAACAAACAGAACTTTAACAGAAGTAACTCATATAACTCATGTAATCGTGTTTTGATAACTCGGAACCATGTTTATAGGTCTGGAAGGGGATGAGAGAGACAAGGGGACAAGATAAAAATAAAAGAATAATAATAATTTGCAAATGCGAGGCAGTTTTGCAAACAGGCCAGTGAACACAGAAACATGTTGCTCTCGAACCAGAGTTATGCCTCCAGATAGATACCGGGGAAGAAAGCTTAGAGAGGAAAAGTTTGTTTCTTCAGTAGAATACACATCTTTCTCCACACAAATGCACCAAACATGCGGGATATGAATGGCAAATGGACTCGGACTGGAATTTGGCACTCGGGCAATCTAGCTAACCAAACGCTTTTTAGACCATTATAGACCACACAGTGTTCACACACCAATGGATGCACCGGTTGGCAACGTGGGCTGTTGTACGAGGATGGATATGGATCCAACTGTCGCCTTTCCGATTGGTCAGGCAACGCTCTTCCTTCACATGAACTGAGGGGAACAAGTTTTTAACTCTATAATGCCGTACGTATCATATTTGATACAAACGATTTCTGAAAAATTTAGCATCTGAGACCTTTTGCATCATTTCATGGTAAAAACTTTGTTCAAAATCTTGTTGTACACAACCAGGTATAGCTGATAAGAGTGGGCAGAAGACTATTGTTACTATCATTTTGACTTAGCAGAAGGTAATAAATGACGAATATTTAAAAATAATTTTCTGTTTTTTTTCATATATTTTGTGAAGGGTCAAATAAAGACTTCAAAAACAAAAATTCTCCCTATTTATTTTTTTGGATTGGGCTTTAAAAGGTTAAGGTGTATAATGGGAGGTCCTCCAGAAACCGACGCCCTTAACAGCATTACGAAGCAACGGCGCATTGCTTGAGACAGCTCTTAGAATAAGGCTGATGTAAAAATAAAAAGTTAAAGTCAAATTATATAATTAAAAAAAAAATCTTTCCATCCTTACTTACAAAATGCTTCCCATAAGTCATCCCATCACAATGGTTGACTAATGCATGAAATGGTGGATAAAACTACAAATTTTGACAACATTTGATAAACAATAGTCTTTGATCATTAACTTTTTTTATACCTTCACAGCAATATTCTCCAATTTTCCCCTATAGATGATCAGACACAAACACAGATACAGCCATGCAATTATATTAACTTTGCTTGAGTTAGAATGCTAGGAGACTCCATCCACAAGAGGCTATGTGAATTATCACAATAAGTAGAAGAAATACTGGTGAAACAACCTCAAATTTTTAATAAATCATTTCACCACATCACTATGTGGATATTGATCCACTATTATTTAGTTTTTTCCAGAGCGAATCTACATGAAACAACTAATTGCTCCAAATATTGCAGAAACATAAAGCTGGTAGGTTTATTTGGATTTAATTGTGAAATAATAATATTTCAGGTACAAATCACCACTCATACGAACATTGCTGTATATATAAGCATACATATGCTTATATATAAGCCTTTTTATATGCAGAAAGATAAATACACAAGACTTTAAAACGTTCAGTTTACAGTGAAAGGTTTGATGTAATAAGATTTGAATGATGTATTTACGTACTGGTTAAAGTCATAGCAATCTCTGGACAAAAAAAGCAATGTTTTATTAAAAAAACATTCATAAAGAGCCAGTTCGATTAGATTTTTTTTCTTTTTAATAAAATCATGACAGTTCGTTCGCTTGTGTGTGTGTGTTCCAACGCTACAGAACGAGGTGGGAGGGTCGTTGTTGGCTCTTTGTTTTGTTGTGCTTCAACCTGCAATCCAGCCAGACTTTTAATTGTGGTGGTGGCTGTGGGAGGGGCTGACCGGGAGGGCCCCCTTCGCCATGAGAGGCTTGGAGTCTCCTCCCTTAGGGACCCTGATCTCCACCAAACTGTCACCTCTTCCTCCTGACGCAGCACACCTGAGGCTCCCAGCGTTGCTGCCACACCCCGCAATCCCCCCCTCCTCACCGCCACCCCCCCCCACCCCCCCCTCCCCCCCTCCCCCCCCCCCCCACCCCGACTCCCATACCTCTCCCCACTGGCCTTTCTGACATTATACAGCTCACAAGGTCTGTCCATACGCGTCTGCTGATCGATACGCTCGACTCGGAGCGTATCGATGCCGGCATCAGCCTCATTGATCACATCCAGCCCCGTACGGTTGGACTTTCAAAGATAATTGGGCTTGGGAAACCTGCCTCCTTATGAGTGGCAGTGGGTCTGAAATGATAATCAAACTGGATCCGGTCCAAGTACGGTCCCCAGCAGTTTCTGGCTGGACTCAAAGCGGAGAGCGAGGTTTTCCTATTCCTAAAAGGATTTCGGTAAAGCTTTACAACCCAATGGGATGTTAGATTTATTAGATGTGCTATCTGTAATCCTAACATAGTAAATATAATGACATCAGCAATGTGTGCAAGGATCACAAAACAACATTAACAAATCCCAGTCAGCCTGTGACTTAACTTGTCTAAATGGAAATAGATCTCAGAAAACTGAAGTATCTACTTAATACTCAAAGCATAAGTGTTACCTAAATACAAATACAAAACACCCCCTCCCAAGATTGTCAGCGCCCTCCTAAATTAAGTGTCTGAGAGATGATGTAAGGCTTTAATAAAAGGCCAGGCAGCTGATATTGATACTCATTATTATCTGGCCTAAGCTAACCCCATTATGTTCCCATTAGGGCTAATAACACACACAGCCAGCCCCATTTGTTTCATTTAGCCGTCCCGCATATACAAAATTAAATGAAACGGAATCGTGACAAACGGAGACTGAGTGGTTTCGCTTGTCCGTGCGATTTCCAAAAGTCATTTTCATGATGAATTTGGAGATTTTGAGATAAGAGTGAGTCATCAGAATATCAAAACGGATCTCCACGGATCGTAATTTGCGTCCGAAATGAATATTTCACGTTTGAAGGGGTTTTTGTATTTCATCATTAGTCGAGCAACTCATTTATTTTTAGTTTGTTTCCTCAGCTTTTTCTCCAGCAGGTAGCCACAAAAGAGCTGCACGGAGGCACCGGAATAGCTCTGTGAGTTAGCGATAGCTGGTGATTTTGGGTGAACGACAGCCAGCCAAGGCCTACATATTCAGTTAGCAGAGCTTTCGGGAGTACGAGAGCGGCTAAAAATAAGCCAGAGGAGCAGAAATCACCGAAAAGAAGAGAGAGAGAGAAAGGGAGAAAAAAGGGGGGAACTGCCATCAGTTTTTTTTGCCCCCCCTCGCTGATTTAAACTACAAATCTCCCACATCTCCACTCCTGCCCCCGCTGCCCTGTCTCTGAGCCCAAACCCCCTGTGAGACGCGGTGCCCCTGCGCTCAGTCTGTCAGGCCAGCACACCAGCTCGCTACCGAGAGGCATTATGCTAATGGGAATGCCTCCTTTCCTCTCTCCCTTCCCTCCGCAGCCCCTTCACCGCTCAGCGGATCGGCTCGCCTTAGGGCCCTGCTGCTTGTTTTGACAGAGCATCCCCTGATAGTTGGGATTAGTCCAGCTTGTTTGGCTAAACTAGGAGAAGGGGGATCTTAGGCTACTTTGAGTTTTTTTTTTTTTTCGGAGCTTCGCTGGAGCCAGATGCCTCCTCGCTTTTATCCCCACCAGGAGAGGGCCTGCTACCCCCAAGGCCCTGCCTACAGCCATGGGCAGCCAGAACTATCCGGGCAGTGTCAGGACCCGCACGGCAACACAAACGCAGCACAGAGAAAAGAAACACTTTTTTGCACATATATATATATATAAACACACACTCCTCACGCTGAATCCAGAAGATCAAATATTCACAACACAGACAAGTCATGCAAAAACCTTGAAAACAGAAGGCAGATTGTTGCTCTAAAACCCAACAACCGTAAGTCTCCTGCGAGGGGAAACTGCAAATATATGTTTTATTTTGACCATTTTGAAAAGAGAAATCTAACATGGACATGAAACAGCCCGAGATGCGATTATAAGATCAATGGCAGTTTGACTTTTCTTTTATTATTATTGTTGTGGTGGTGGTATTCAAAGATAGAGGATAAAACCCCAGGATCCCGGCATTTCCTGGGGAAGCCTACTTACAACTTACATGAGGAAGTGCTGTTTTACGGCTACATTCCAGCTCTACATTAATGGAGGCGTCAGGCTGCTTATTCCTTTGAGAGCGGCTTGAACCTCTCTATTAAAGTGGCTGACCTGTGGTCGGCGGTTCAAACAGCCGGTATGCACATTAATGTCACAGTCCCAGCGTTAATGTCGGAAGAAGAAGGAAAAGGGAATAAATAAGACGGGGTGGAGTGATCTCCCTTTCACCGGCTGTCCCGACAGGGGGGCCGATGCTATATTTTATTCACTAATGTCAGGTGGGTTCAGGCGGATTCGGGGGTCGTCCTCAGCCTGGCCTGCTCCCCCCTGGATGAAAAATAGAGCCGTCCCCTGTTAAATCGACCCCGATCGCAAAAGGCACAGAGATTAAGGTTAAGAGAAGAAGAAAGGAAAGGAAAGGGACTGAAAGGAAAGCCAAGGATGAGAAGAAAGGAGGAGACAGGATTGGAAAAGGATATCGTACAGGAAGGGAGAGATTATGCCGAGAGCGTCAATAAATTAAGAAATTTGGGGGTAGGGGGTTAACAGGAACATGAAATAACTAAACAACAGATAGACCAGGTAGAGTGACTATGGAAGAACTCAACAAGCAATAGGAAAACGGGTGAAAAAAGAAGGAGAGATAAAAAGAAGAGACCATGTCTCACGAGGGCTGGGTCATTGAGGCCCAGGGGTGATGTCAGCCTATTAAACTGATTTCACAGGTTCCCCTTAACGAAGCCTCTGGCATGTTAAAGGGCAGGAAGCATCCTATTTCAGGCTCTTTCTTCCCCTCCCCTTTAAAAGCAGAGCGAGCGTGGCACTTATCGACAGCTACTGACAAATAGACGTGAGGAAGGGCAGCTGCCAGGGCTCTCCTCTCAAGACCCCCCCGACACAAGGTGGTGTTCAACAAGAGGGCTGCCGGTCCTCAAAAATCCAGCCGAGTTTCGTCTCATTGCCGTACGCCAACCCTGACAGAAACCTGATCCTTGAATGTTGAGCTGTGCGGGTTCAATTGACGAAGACTTCCCTAAAGCTGATAACAGGATTGATATTTTCGTCGGAATGGAGGATAGCGTGTGTAATTGGGGCCTAAATTGTGACAAGCAAATACTAAATAGAGGATTTTTTTTTAAACTTTCAACAGATTTTTTTTTGTTTTCCACCAACAATCAAAAGTTTATTTAGTTGTTTCTGACATTTTTAAACCCGTTTTGTTGTTTTGGGGCAAATGTGTCTACGAAGTTTTTTTTTTCCTTTTTTTTCTCTTTTTTTCTTCTTTTTTTTCTCTTTTTTTTCGCGAAGTTTGAATCGCAATTCGTTGTTAAACACACTTTCGACAAATTGCGATCCGTGTGTTTATCTCGGGTTTGTGAGCCGGTGTGCACAACATGCGTGTCCCCCCCGCTAATTGGGGCCTAAAATTTGACAAGCAAATACTAACTAGAAGCTTTTTTTAAACTTTCAAAAGATTTTTTTTTTGTTTTCCACCAACAACCATAATTCTATTTAGTGGTTTCTGACATTTTTAATCCCGTTTTGTTGTTTAGGGGCAAATATGTCTACGATGTTTTTTTTTTCCTCCTTTTTTTTCTTTCCTTTTTTTCTCTTTTTTTCTTCTTTTTTTCTTCTTTTTTCTTCTTTTTTTTCTTATTTTTTCTCTTTTTTCCCCCTTTTTTACGAAGTGTGAATCGCAATTCGTTGTTGTTCAACACACTTTCGACAAATTGCGATCCGTGTGTTTATCTCAGGTTTGTGAGATACTGTGCACATGTGTGTCCCCCCCGCTCTCAAACATGTGCACGATCTGCTGATTCTGTTATCTGCAGCTGGCACTCTGCTGCCTCGCTCTCAGTCCCCGCAGCATATGCTACCAGGTGTTCTCTCCCTCCGAACACAATCTTTCATCAAGGTAACCCAACTGCAGACAAATTAATTAGGATCAATTCAACAGAGAAGATGAACGTGTGGCATATCAAAGCAAAAAGACAGATTTCTTGGCTTCCGAGATTTTTTTTTCTTTATTCCCCATGCCTCCTCATTCTCTCCCTTCCAAGACACTGGCCAGAATTTGATCCAAATATGTGTATGTATCAGATGAAGTACCAGTATCAGTGTATAAGAACACACATTTTCCTTATAAAATGTCAATATCATAATAAACATTCTACATATATTGGAACAAACCCCGTCCAGGAACTTGATAGTTGTCTAAATTACATAGGGTGACAAAAAATAAATCTACGGGGGAAAAAAACTTTATTACCAATAGCAATATTTTAGAAAAGTGACAAAAAAACCCCATAGAATATGGATTTGTGGTTGATGGGTAGTAGGAAAAAAAGCATACCTTGAGCATCAATTGTCTGTACAGTGTATAGTTTATAATTTCCTTTATCTTTGAAAAGATGATAGTATAAATTATTGTTACCCAAACCAAACACCAAATTATGCAAGCTGATAAGTTCAGCAAATTGATTTGTTTGGATCTTGGTCTTTTTGTCGTTGCCGTGAGGTCACTCACTCTTGGCAAATCTCAGTGTCAAGTATAAGTTATTCTAACTTTTAAATGCCACGTGATCGCCTTTCCCTGATATGTACCGAACGTCAAGAAAACGAGTTGTTCCTTTGAGTTGTAGTCGAATGTAGCTGGTGCAAAAGCTTTTCTGGTCTTAGAGCAGCCATAATGAAATTTGTAGGAACTATGCTATAAAAGCCTTGCAGAAAAATGTACATGAATTTCTGAGTTCTTCTTAAATTCAACTCTGTTAACTAGTCTCTCTCTGGGTAAAAAGTGTTTTTTCTTCATTATAGCAATCTTAATATTACAAAATTACATGTAACTAATACTCTGTTGTTTTCCTGATAGTATTCACATGACATAATGAGAAAAGTAACAAATTAATATAAAAGGACGACAGCCACAAGTTTGACGATTGACTAAACAAAAAGCTATTGTGGAACACAATAACTGTTTCTGATCATTAACAGGTGAGAAACATCTTTAAAAGTAAGAAAGGGAGGTAGGAAAGAATGAGAAAAGCACAATGACTGTTGAAATAATAGAGGGGGGAGTCATGAGTGTTGAATGGCATCACAAGGGTCCATGATTTGGTACCTACATACATCCTATGAAGAAGTATTTATGGCTAGGTAAACACTCATGGAACTTTTGAGAAGTGAACATGCATCTGTGTAGATAACAGGAAAAGGAAAACACGATCATTGTTCAATTCCCAGCCTTTATTGATAAATTGTAGCATATTATGCTGTCGACTCATGTGGAGACTTCCTTTTTAGTCATAACAGAGATGCTGACTGTAAAGCAGGCACATTCAAGGACAGGGTTTGAGGCGGATGCTAACTGCTTGGGCTTATCTTAGTCTTTAAACTTAATTTCACTGAGAAAGTAGGACAAAATAACATAAATAGACTCTGAAAACACTGCACAAACCTCAAAGCGATATGCTGAGTGAAGGGTATTTTCACTCAGAGGCTTTTTTGTACCTACAAAAATGTGACTTTTTCTTTCGGACTTAGAGTACAGTCCACTTTTAATACAGTTTTTTGAGAAGAAATGTTGCAAATTAATTCGTCAAAGCTGGGATATCTTACTGGTTTACTTAACAAATCCAATCTCAGCCTTTAAGAAACAACTAGGCACAAAGATTGCGTCAAATGACATTCAGTTTGAACAGAAGCTACATTTCTTTAAGAACACATCCTGTAGAAGATGCACATGATCGAACACAAAGGTCCAACAAAGCCCTCTACCATAAGTGTTTTTTTCCTTTGGATGAGCAGTCCTTGTCCTGTTCTCACCCTCATTAGAGTTCACTCTCAGTTAAATGGGTTATTTGTCTGCCGTAACTGTCGTCAGCAATCTTTTTTTTTTTTTTTGCTTTTCGCGAGGCAAATGTATATATACGAAGTCGAGGACTCAATGGCAATGAGCTCATCGGCTTTGTGCGCTCGCCGGTGGACTGGGCTTTTAGCTAAATGGTCCCTCAGACACCGGTGACCTTCGTTCATTTAGCGGAGTGTGATGGGAACATGATATCAACACCGGAACAAAGCGCGGCGTAAAGCATCACATCAAGCTGCTGTTTATTCACAGCGCAGTCGCTCGGGCCTGTCATCTAGAGGTCGGTCATTTGAATGCTCCCCCCATTACGGGGGCGAGTGCCGTCCCTTTGCCTTCCGGTTAAAACGGCCGCTTCAAAAGAAACCAGCTTCAAACATGGCGTTTCCAGTACGACAAACGTACTTCACAGCAACAACTCTTACAGACACTCACACAAAAAAGAAAATTCAGTGGCTGCCTTACATAAAGGATGAAATGTGTCGAAATCAAGACTGAAGTGAATATAGTTTTACAAAAAAGGATGGACTCACAGGACAAAAGAGAGAGAATATAAGATAGAAAGGCATAAGTATGAGGGGGTGATAGACAGCAAACAGGGGAAGATGGAGAAGAAAAGCCCAAACAGGCCTTGTTTTAATTACTAGCACAGGAAAGGCGGAGAAAAGCTGAGAGTTTTGCTCGTTAGGCTATTGCTTTGGATCAAACGCCGTATTTACATATCAGATTAGGCTGCTCCCGCAAAAAAAAAAAAGAAGTGAGATCTGTGCCGAGAAGCCTCGGCTAACGAGAAGAAGCTATCCTCCCGCTCAGAGTGGAACTGGCAAAAAAAAACTCATCTAAATATGCTCTAAAAAAGTAAACACGCAAAGATCGGATAAAGACTGAATTCGTGAAGCTAGTTAGTGCAAAACCTACTGCACAAACACACCAACAAATGAGTGTCACATGACCAGGAGGAGGATATTAGCGAACTATAAGACATTCGTGAGTGGACCGACCAATTAAAGGCTCTACTAGGTCACAGATCATTCAAGGATGTGGTTGGAGTTCAGCGGCACGACAAATATAATGCAAAAAAAATTTTTTTTTTTTGCCACTCCTCACTAAGGAAGTTTTTCCTTGCCTGTGTCGCCTAGTGCTTGCTCATGGTGGGAATTGTTGGGTTTCTGTAATTAACTTCAGAGTAGGGTCTGACCTGCTCTGTTTGGAAAGCGCT
>CAJRST010011112.1:1972709-2019712 GCA_907169785.1 Menidia menidia | reverse complement strand
CCTACCACGACCTCCCATCCCATAATGTCAGAAATATCAGCAATGCTAATGCCCAGGCAGGTTCCTTTTGCTGCTCCCCCTGCCCTGATCAACCCAAAAAAAGACGACCATTTAGGCTTTAAAGACGCACGTAAACAAAGAGGAAAGGGAAAGATGAACGGAGAAAAAAAAAGTATAAAAGGAGGGCTTAAGAGGGGGGCAAGAAAGAAAGAATGAACGGAGTCTTTGGTTGGGGTAGAGAAGGATGGGGGGGGTGCAGAAGAGGAAGTTAATTATGTATTCTGAACCTGGCCGATGTAGTCCTTGGGGATCTGCCTCCGCACCTCAGGATCTGTAAATAATTGACAGATAATATTAATTGGCTTTGGATTAGTGAGCAAGCTCAGTATCACACATTAATATTTGATCAGAGGATGATAGGGACCCTGGCAGGGGATCCGAAGGGGCAGCTGAGGCTGTTTTGTTGATTAGGCCAGAGAAGGGGAGGAGACGGGAGGCAAGTGGTGGAGGTAGGAGCAACAACAGCAGCTCCAGACGCAAACAACGCGCGCACACTCACAGGCACACACAGATGGCAACCCGCAGAACATGGTTTGATGCTCCCGTTAGCTCCGGGGCTGCAGGAGCTCCTACTGCCAGCAAACCGCCGACTTCTCGCTTCACCATCAATAATAAGAAGGCAGGAAAAGAGATAAGGACTTTCAAAGCGTCTTCGGATCTCTTTTTATGTTATATTAGAATGGGTGGATTGTCAACCAAGGACAACGGTGCTCTCTGCCTATATATTGGGGCAGAACTGGCAGATTATGAATGGCATTGAGTGTAATTCTAAAAAAAGCTCTGATATTTCATAAACTAAATGCTGATTTGGCCAAATTCCAATCGTACAGAACTTTACCATTGTTGCTTTTGTTTAAAATGCACTTTCCAAACTAATAATTCACTCCTCATTCATTTTACTTATAAATATACCAATAATATCTTCAAAAAGTCACAAATATGACTTTTTTTTCTGAAACGAGTTGAATTAGACCCATTGATTTTTCCATGACTGATAATAACTTTCTATGTTTCATGCCCTCAGATTCATTTATTGTTAATTAATAGTAAAGGGATACATCTAGTATACATAAAATTAACTGAAAGTGAAATAATTTGAACATATACAGTTCATCTATCTACTACAAATGATTGGAATAAATGTTAGCCAACACTAACTCAATATTTTGATTAGAAAAAGGACCCCAGATGAAAAATTAACGTGTCAACAGAGACCGAAATGACTCTAAAAAAAGACTTGATTCAGTACATTTCAAATATTTTGTTCAGTGTTAAGAACTATTAGAATAAAATAACTGACAAGTTTGACCAAAACAAACAAGAAGATCATGCAGCTTGTTTAAAGATAGATGTAAAAAATACAAAAAACAAGAAAAAAAGTGAATCACTTTGGTTTAAGCTTAAACAAGTCAGATTTGCGGATAAAAAACACAAATACGCAGACGTACATGCACAATTAAACTCATGGAGGCTAATTAAAGTGTTACTGGAAGCACGCAGCTAGTGTGTGACAACATAATGAAAGATTGAAGAGGGGAGGGACACATGGACATCCCCTCTCCAACCCTCCACACACCCTCCCGTGCTTTCGCTTCGAAAACAATGGCACGTCTTCCGTTCTCCACTCGCCTCCTCTCTCTCTCTCATCTACCATATGCTGCCATTTGTTTAGTCAAATCTCTTTTAAGCAGCGCAGATCAATGGCTCTGAGGCAATGGCTTCCTACAACTTGGATGACACTCCATAGACACATCACGTCCCTCATGGCCGGTGTCACTCAGCCAGTGAGAAGAGTCTCCTGGGAACGGCTTTTTATTTTATTTGTCTGGCCATTACATCTAGCCTTCCTCGAAACCAGGGGAATAATCACAATATTTTAATTTGAAAGATCGCAGAGGCTGGAGAGAGGAAAGCCAGTTTGGTTTTGGAGATCATTTTTACAGCATGCTGTGGAGAATTCGCTAATGGATGAGATATGTGACAGAAGTTATTACTTAATAAAATGCGTTTTGACTAAAACAGCTCATTCTCAACACTTGAAATCACTTGAAGAATGGATTTGTGCTTCTTGTGGTTTATTGAAATGTACATTTTGATGCACGGAAATAAAAACATTGTCGTAACAAAACTATGAAAGAAGACAGATTTGTTTTTTTCTTAAATCACTGAATGGAGACTGCTCCTAAAATGAGTTGTTTGTTTCAAAGGGGAATTGGTTTCAGTTTCACAATACATCCTACGGATACAATTGTTATTTTTCAGTTCACGAACACAAATTGTGGCAAGTGTGCAAAAACCTTGTGCTTAAAATCACCAATTCCCGGATGCAGGTTTTGTTGGTTTGAGTAAATCGTTATTGTTCTTCAAGATAGTGATAAGAATCAAAATATTCTCATCCCATTATGAAGCTTTTGTCTGCAACGTTTTAAGAAATGGATTTTCTTTGACAACCTGTTTCCATCTGCTCCCAGTATGTACTTCAAGAGTTGATTAAATTAATAAAAAAATATGTTTTAATGTGTGTTAGTATACATTAGGACTGACCCAGTTCACTTCTGTTACTATCAACAACGCTATTAAAGATGCATATTACCAATAACAAACCTTTGCTCCATATATTTACCTCAAAGAAAGTTGTGATAATCATCAGCAAAGCATGATCATTTTATATAATTTTGGGACTCTTTTTCAAAACATTACACAAGCCTTCGACCCTTTATAACCTGATCCAAGAAAAACATTGAGATTTTTTGTTCATTTATTTGAAGTCTTTTTTGACCCATTAACAAAATATGAAGAAGAAATGATTACATTTTTGAATACTCATCATTTATTACTGTGCTATAGGTCAAAATGATTGTCACATATTCATCTACCCTCTGTTTACAGGTATATTTGATTGTGTATGACAGAGTTTTGAGCTAAGTTCTTACCATTAAATGATGCAGGTCTCAGATAGAAAACATTTCAGAAATCGTATGTATCAAATATGATACATACGGCATTATAGGGTTAATAGAATACATACTCCTATGCACACAAGGACAAGGATTTGACACTCCCAAACTCAGACATACAATCAAAGATCATTTAATCCACTCCAGAGTCCAACTAAAAGGGAATAATCAATGCTGCGGTATCCAAATCCAAAAACTGGTTGAAGAAACACCTAAAAGCCAAAGTTGAAATACCTGCTGGATGATTTGGCACGAGGGACGGAGGCACACTGGCAAAGGAAAGCTGCATGGGGTGATGTATAAATGTGCAAACGAAGGGAGGTAGTTAATGAGACACAGGTGGAGAACATCAGGGTGTGGTGGAGGCTGTCTGAAAGTTCGAAACAGGAAATGAGTGCACAAAATAAAACAGGAAGACAAAAACCAGATACACAATGAGGACGCATTTAATCAAAACTGCACATGACACACACACTAAAAAACATCTCAATACTGGTCGGTCACTAAAGATAATTAAATTCTTCTGATCATTGTTCTCCTCTTGCTTTGTTTCGTTTATTTTCATTTCACTGCTGAACAATTAAATTAATGTGAGAGTTCACACATTCTACGTGTGTGCCACATTATAAAGTCAATTTCAGGATTTCCAAACTTATCAGCTTTAATTGAATAGAAGGTATTGAATGACACTACATTTTCTTGCAAAATAAATACTCAGTATGAAAAACCATTTGTCCAAACAAGTGCTTTGTTCAAAGAAAAGTTGACACATCCATCCTTAGTATGGAGCCAATCCCAACTCATGTTAACACGATATTAGATTATTTTAATATGCTCTGTGCAGCGTCAGACTTTAGGCATCAGATGTTACATAAATCAAGCTGAGACCATGTGGTCATATCTGAGAGTACAGCTCTTTATTTGCATGTCACATTTAGCTCATAAATGTTCCTCTTTCAGAAGTTGGAACCACATGTTGTACATCTGTAGGAGATTTAATTCGAAATGCCCGGACATATTTTTTATTTTATTGAGTTGTTGTACAACCTTACATCCATGTATTGGGAGTCTGTGTCAAAGCGATCTTGACCAATGGCGTAAAGAAGAAAAAAAAAGGGAAAATATAATACAAAGGGATGAAAAGCAGACGTGAATAAGGGCAATTCGTTTCAGAGAGGATTGCTGGAGACTTATGCATGGACCCCATAATCCCATTGCTCCATTTCATGGAGTTTTAGCCAGACAAGCTTATCCCGGCTTCTAACCCCTCACATACTTCACTTTGTTAGATGGGAACCAGACAGAAAAAAAGCATGGGATGAATGAAAACGTTCTAGATCATAGCCTATTGTCCAGCTGATATTTATTCTTTGGTTTTATGACAGTGTGGCGTATGTTTAACCTAAATGACATATTTCAGAAGATGACACTTGACATAATTTGTGTTTTGTACTGACAAAGGTAAAAATTATATCCAAAATGGCCATAGACAAGCTTATTTAGTGTCAAGAGTTCAAATCCAAATCATCTCAATGTATGAAAATTGACATATTTAAACAGTCCTCTGATTGTCAGGAAATTATAAAAGGAATTTACAACTACTTCGTCCTATTCAGGTCTGTAACCAATCACAGATGCCACGGGTATAGAGGAAAGGTACATCCTACACATAGTCAATCTATCAAGACTGAAACAAACAACATGGTTTTGGATAGTAAGAGGACCTCAAAGCACACAGAGAGAATCTACACAAGAATAGCGTTTACATTCAAATCAATTACACCTCTAATATACGGGGCATCACCTTCTTTATTGAACCCCATATGAGTCTCAAAACTCAAAAGTGAGAGTTTCTATTTGTACTGAGTTACTCAAAGAAACATTCAATAAGACAAATTGGTCAAAATGTTTAAGACTTATTAAACATTAAAATACTAACTATGAGGTGGGCTATGCATAGAGGGATGTAGGGAAAGAACATAGAGGAAACAAAAGTGGTAAAAAGTGGAGAAAAAAGGAGAAAAGAGGACAAGAACCTAAACTTAACTTTAGTTATAGTTGAAATTTGAGTGCTAATGACTTTGGATATCTTTTACTTTTGACAGGGAATTCTCTCAACTCCTCAGTGTGGCCCAAAAGGAGAAAAGATCTAACCAGAGGCACAACTTTAGCTGGGATGTAGGCCAGTTACTCAGATGTAGACTTGTCAGGTCAGTGGTCAGAGGCCTCGAGTGGATCTTTTCTTGGTCGGCTGTCTTGGGGTCAGCTGGAAAGTGATGGGTTTTCTGAGGGTCTTCCACGTGCCTAACGAGTTGTGGGCCTCCTTTCTTCAGGGGGACGTCTAGTTGCCAAGGAAACTGAAGGTTTCGGTGTCGTCAAAAATAAAAATAACTCAAAACGGGAGGTTGTGTCACCTCAGGGTTGCAGATGGGTTGTTGGTGGGTCAAACTATCAAACTACGGCGAGGTGGACCTCACCTAACCTTAACCCTGACCAAAAGGAATAAGAATTAATAATAAGAAATATGATTTGCGTTGATTTTCTATGCAGGACATGGTTCAGTTTTGGGATGTGCTACACATAAGCAGGTGTTAAACTGTACAACACGAAAAAAAGACACAACGGCAAAAACGAGATGGACAAATGAAAAGCAAAGACTTAATATACATCTTTCTGTTTGTTCTTTTGCTTTATACATGCCCACCTATAAACCCTATATTAAGCCCATACTAAGCCCACAATTGTCTTCCACCAAAAAAAGGAAATCAGATTTTTCTTTTTGACTTTTAAGATAAGTTAAGATTTAATTGACCCTAGAAGTGAGTGTGAGCATGTGTAGTTGCATGTTTCATTCATCTCTGTATGGATATAGGATTAACTGGCAACCTGTCCAGAGTGTACCCTGCCCCCAACTCTAGCCCCACCACCCCCTTGACCCATATAGAAAATGGCTGTATGAATTAGTCTGTTTTGTCTCTATTTAACCCTGTAATGCCAAATGTATCATATTTGATACAGACGGTTTCTGAAATGTTTTGCGTCTGACACCCTTTTGCATAATTTAATGGTAAAAACTTTGCTCAAAATCCTATTGTACACAATCAGATTCACCTGATAACAGAAAACTACACAAAATATAATCTTATTATTAATCAAAAATGTATTTTAGTTTTTTCTTTTTACATATTTTGTTAAAAGGCCAAATAAGGAATTCAAACAGAAAAAAAAAAGTAATTTTCTGTTTTGTTTTTATTCTTGGATCTGGCTTTAAAGGGTTAACTATTACAAGTCAAGTACTGGATCAGTCATATAAAAAATCCTCATCCTGTAATGGACAATCAATCAAGATGAACATGAAGTCAAAAAGAAAGTTCTTCCCTCAAGCAACCCATTCTGGAGAGCATCCTTCATCCTTCATTAGAGAAAGTTGTGATGAAGCTGTGAAACAAAAGAAGACAACTTTCTATTTGTATTCGTCTAGAGCCTGTGTATTGGAGGTTGGGTAAAATCCGTGGACCGGAGGGAGGGATGCTACAGTGATCCGGTCTTAGGCTTTGATCCCTGGAATGACCCAAGCTAGCACCTAGACTTTGGAAATGAGCACATCTCAGGCCCGTGGGAGCCACTCTATCACAGTTCGGTCCTGTATCTTGTTCTTCTGCGTTGTGTGTTCACGGGAACATGCCAAAGACACACACATGTGCACACTCTGTGGTGCATGTGTGTGTCAATTAATGGCACAATCTGTATTAGTCAGTCACTGATTTGCTGCTATATTGCTCATTTAAGGGTTAAAGATTTATTAATGGAACCAGTCTTATACCATTTTGTAAAAAAACATATGTCCATATATGCTTCAAACAGCATAATATGTTTGTGATATTGAAGAAAATCATGTCCAGTACAGCAAAACAGCAAAAAGAAACCATAATCTGACAAATAAAACGGCAAAAGCTTTATGAATGAACAGAGGTAATTACTTCGCAATTCACAAAAAAAACAAATGTCTGAGCCGTGCAGAAGGGAGCACATGTTAAATCTCATTAGACAGAGCAATACCCCGAGCAAATTAAACCATTAGCCTCCGACATGTTTAAAAGAACACTTTAAGATCACTTCCTATTAAGGCTTGCCAGTAAACAGGCCCTTTGAAATGGAGCCCTCCACTCCGAGCAGAGCAGCGTTGTAGACATCTGCCATACGCAGCCAAAAACTCGCAGCAAGTTGCTCTCCGTGCTGCACGTTATGCTGCAGAAAACTCCACATGGCGGGTGCAAGATGGGTGGGGGGGGGGGGGGATATAAACCCCCGGGATTTGTGGCCTTGTGTGGTAGGACACATTAAAGACAGACTTTGTAGTTTCACATTAGTGTCTGTGCTGTTCATACATGCAATTAATCCGTATTAATAGATACGTATGTGCATTTATTTGGGGACTGTGTGGCCATAGTCACATATAAAAACATGTTATTACAGAATTCAAGACTTAATATTTACAAAATCCAAAAATATGTTAAGTACAGTTAGTATGAAACTATGTCTCTTTTTCTCTTGTTATGAATTGATGATCCTTTGTTTGGGGGATTTATGTATTCCACTCTCCTCTCACCCCCAAAAAAATACCAAAAGGCTGCTTGCTCTGCCTCTTAACTGTCTTAAGTTTTTTGTAAATCACTTCCATGTGCTTAAGTTAGTATAATTTACAACGGAAATGGAGACACACCTCCTGCAGTTTACTGAGAGGAACCAAGGAAGAGTAAGCCCCTAACCGCTGTGTAAAAACATCACATTTTTAGAAAAGTCTGTCTTAATAAGACTACGGGAGCTTTTGAATTGAGGATTTTCAATCTCCCAATTTTGTTTTTGTAAAACATTTTTCCAATTTCAGCTTTTTTGGGTACAGATGGCTTAAGATGAACTATAATATTGATTGTAATTTGCATGAATCTTTTCTGGCTACATTCACTTTGAGACATGGGGCTTGTATCCATTAGAAATCCATTAAAGCAACAAATTATTGGTGAAAGGGAAACAAAATAAATTTGAAAAGATGTTACATTAGTAATACAAGCCCTGTGACAAAAGGACTAGTCTTTATTGCTTAAAAGTTTCTTTTTAAGCACAATATTTCTGATTATTTTGGGTGCTGCATTAACAAATCCAAATAAGTTACTTGTTTAAAACGAATACTTATGCGAGTCATTGTAACACAAACATAACTTTTTAAAGAACACGTTAACCTTAAAATGTTAATTTTGATAAGAGAAATTTCATTTAATAACTCTAAAATCACACTAGGTAGTGTAGAATAGGTCCAATCAAAATGGGGAATGCATGGAATTACAAAGTTGAAGTCAATAGAATTCTGCCTCAGCAGTCCAAATGCATGTAAAACTGTTTAAATATTTGTTTTTGGGGTGAAGATAGCTTTATCATGTAAATGATGTTTGTAGCTTCAAACTGTAACTATTAAGACTTCAAACTGCCAGTTGAGCACCTTAATTGTTTAAAAGCATTTTGACATTGGCATCTGGAAAAGGGGGAAAATTATATCAATCCCCAGTCAGTGGAGGGTGGGAAACAGGTCGGTAATCTTTGGACTGGCTTACTGTGTCTCTAAGTTTCTTTATGACACGTGGATTTCTGTTCTTTTAAAGTTTCCAACTTTACGGCGTCTGTGTGGAGCAGTGTTAGTTCTTCAGCGCGTCGCTTTTTGCGCTCCGAGGCCTTTCTGCGGTTTTTGGGATTGGAGCGTCGGTGGTTAGACTCCGGGGAATAGCATGTCTGCCGTGGTCAAAGCCCGGTTCCATGTGTTGAGAGTGGATTTAATAGGGTGCTGGGGAGAAATAACACTGCAGAGAGGAGCGACCATAGGCTCTCCGCAGGAGGAGTGAGAGACAGTTGTGCCAGTTGCTGGTCAGAATCACACACGTTCACATTCCAGTCTAACTGGATATTGCCCCAAAGACCCCCTGAAGAGATTAACCGCAGAGTGTTAACTCCTTCAACCCCACTCGGCTACCTGCCTTTCACCAAGAGAACCCTGTTACAGAATCCCCTTTCTTTTCGTTTTTTCTCATTTTCTGTAATAAAAAAATTGAAATGCGCTTTTAATGACATGGTGGAATTGTACAAAAAAAACCTGCCTTGCAATCTGTTTGTGAAACACGTAGTATTATACCATTTTAGCAATTATATAATGACTTTTCAGTATATGTTTTTCATATTGAGATGTAGAGAAATCACTCAGTGTTAACTTAATCGACTGTCTTACCAAAGCCTTCATTAACTTTGAATAATAGGCTATAAACAGAGAAAAATCTCTTCATTTTCATGTAAAACTTCCCATATATTTTTTTTTTTGTGCCTGAAAGTTGAATAAATGAAGCACGAAGCATGCAAGAAAAGTAGCTGGGCATATAAGACGAATCCCTAGGTTTTGAACACATCCAATTAGAAAGTTGAGGCATTTACTGTTGAATTTAATTAATTTAAATTAGGAAAATAGGCTGTACTTCTAAATGTGACACTTCTAACTGATAACTCTAAACTAAATGCCATGTTAGCCTATTAATCTTACACATTTTAGTGCTTCTTTCCACTCACATAGTAACATTGGATTCAGTGTCTTACAAAAGGGGAGTTGAACCACCAACCCTCTGACTTGTAATCATCTGTTTTTCCTCCTCAATTACATCAGAAATGTTCATTTTGAAAGGTTTTTTAATGTCTTGAGTGCATGATCAAACTCAAGCTTACTGGCCTCCAAATATTTTGCTACCACCAAAGTTTTTGTATTCGTAGTGCATAGTTGATACAACTAAGCAGTAAATCAATAAAAGTAAGCATTTTTTCTGATCATATCAAACTTAATTCCATATTTAAGAGAATTAATCCTCTCTGTTCTTAGTTGTGCTTTTCTTTTTTTCATTTACTTGTGGATAAAGTAAGATTTCACTTCAAATACTTCAAAATGAATGCATAAGTAAGTTTAATAGATTTAATTTTCTAGTGAAAGAGAGATTGGGCCATCACACAGATAGCTTAGTGCTTCATTGGCCAACAAATATGATGTTCCAACACGTACTGTGTCAGTTTGTGCTACTCCTTTTTTCTTTTATCTGAGATTGTTTTGTCTGGGAACACATTACACTCCCACCGAACATACATGTTGCCTTGTTCTACAGGCTCACACCCTGGCTGTGTCAGAATGAAACCTTCCTACGGTGGGGATGAGCATGCACGCCGAAAACACACACCCACACACACACACACACACAGATCAGAAAGCACTGGGCGCTCCGCTGACCCTCCCTCACATCTGAGCGTGCTGAAAAAGCTCCGCGTCCTTGAGATCCAACTTTTAAAGCATCAAACACATGAAAAATCACACTAATTGATGGCGCATCTGATTAAAACGAGTGGCTAATGAGAATCGCGCCGGGGAAGAATGCGAGAGAATCAGTGTTCCAGCTCAACTTTTAACCTTTTTCCGTTGGAGGGCGGACCACTTTGATGAGGCTCGGGCTTTTCATCAGGCCCCCGTTTTTTTTTTTTGCTTATGTAAAAGATTTTCCTAAAGTACAAAGGCGAAACTCGCATGTATAATTCGTTTCGGGAAGCTGTTCTTACCATACATTGTCAATAAGGCCGCAAAACGAAGCGATGGGATGGAGATCTGTGCTTCCAAAACCGCAGAACAGATTCGGAAAACCTAAATCTACAGCCCAGTTTTACACCCAGACTCACTGTGCCGCGTTCACACCCTCTGCATACTTAGATGCTCTCGCCTAGTTAGAGGGAGAGAGAGCGGAAATTGCCGAAGCCTGGTAGGAGCTGTACATACAGCGCGAGTGTGTACGTGTGTGTGTGCATGTGTGTGTGTGTCGCGAGGGGTGCGAAGGGGAGTGCGGGCGGCACTTGGAAATAAAGGTCGAAATCCTTGACTGTGAAAACTGTCATAGTGGGGGACATGTGCAGAGCCTGTTTGCCTAATAACCTAGGTCTCGCGGAAAAAAATATGAATGTGGGATCCTCTGGAGCATATAATTTAACACCCCTATGCCAGGGGAGATGAGTGAGAATTGAAGCCAGTACACCTTGACAAAGGCTATTCTCTGGGTTTCACACCAGCGGAGCTATACCATGCAGGGTGCTGGGGGTGGCAAAGCAACCAGCCAGCACGAATCAAAACTGCACAAAAGTCACATTTGTGCAATTCATACAAGTCCTTAACTCGTCCTTAGCATGGCAAACATGCTTAGCACATCATTGCCAAGGCTTTTTTTTCTATCTTGACATCAAATCATGAGCATTGACTTAGTATTAAGACTAAGAAAAGGAGAAATGACCAATGTGTGATGATAAGTGTTGTGGTTTTTGTAGGTTTAAAAGGTGAAATTTAGCATTTTTACTTCATGATCCAAGGCTGCTAGAAAAATAGACATTAGTCCATGTGACCAATAATTAGGAGGTCTATGAATTTATAGTGGATTAGCTAAAACATCTATCAAAAACGTCTTCTTTTCTTTAAGATCTAGTCATTAAAATCTTTATGTGTCTTGTATAGCCGCAAAAAAAACAAAAAACTGCAGTGGGTTTCATCTTTGACCGACACTGTTATTATGTAGCATAAACAGAAGCGAGTACTTCACAGATGTAGGCTTTGATCACGGCATTAACTATTCATGCGTGTCAGTCTGTCTGTTAGATACCGTCTGCTACTGACCCTAAAAGTCGCTAGCAGACGGAACAAAGTCACAAAAAAAAAGTGACTATACAGCATGGATATTTACAGTAGGACAGTATTTCTTAATCAATAATGTGATTACACCCAGGGGACTTTCTCTCCCCTTAACTCTTTAAAGCCTGATCCAAGAAAAACAGGAAGAATATTGGATTTTTTTTAGTCTGAAGTCTTTTTTTGGCCCTCTCAACAACATATGAAGAAAAATAAATAAATTATTTTGATCAAATAAGTCAAAAATATATGTTCGTGTGGTCTTCTACTGGCTGTTGTCAGGTATATCTGAATGTGTACAACAGGGGTTTGAGCAAAGCTTTTACCATTGAATGATGCAAAAAGTCTCAGATCTAAAAGACTTCAGAAACCGTATGAATCAAATATGATACATTTGGCATGATAAACAGTTGTGATTGAAACCTTGGCAAACAACAATGACGAGAAACCAAATTTACACCACACAGGAGTGTGTCACCATAAGTGTGAAACAAAAAAACATAGGTAAAAAGCATCAAAGAAAAAAGTAGATGGTAACTAACACTATCATAGTGTATTCTATGTATATGGAATGTTTTCTTTACAAAACAGCCCTCGTTTTTTGCTGAACATTTAGTCCTTGTTGAAAAAAGTCATGATTATTTAACAAGGCGGGCAAGGTGGAGACATTAAACTCGCTCGACCCAGAACAAACTATCTAAAATCCACCGTGCATTTTAGAGCCATATTTCACTGGAACCAACTGCCAATAACCTCACGAAGAGTTCAGAACAGAACAAGCTTCAAAAAGATACTGTCTTCAGAACTTCTGCAGATGATATGATGAACTGACCTGTGTATATATATTGTATATTTCTACTCTTGTTTATGTTTTTATTATGTCCTACTGTGATTTTTTGTAATGGTTTGTTCATAATCTAATGTAATTTCTTCACGTGAGGACCCCAGGAAGACTAGCGGCCATTTATTTGGCTGCTAATGGGGATCCTAATAAAACTAAACTAAACTAAACTATCAGTTGGCTCACATTGCAGCCTGGTTAATTTTAATTCACGACTCTCTGGGCACGCTTTGTCTCAATCTCAAGTCATTTCAGTCACTTATTTCAGTTCCCTTTTGCCGAATTTGACCTGTTCTCGGTTTTCGGAACCCGTCCTGCATTTGTCAGGCAAAATGAGCCAATAGGTCCGATAAGTTCCTGGTGGGGGGGTTTGCTTTTACAGTAAAAGGCTGGCTACAAACTCTTGTTCCGGCTACTTCTTCCCCGCTTTACTTAGTGCTCCGCTCAACAGCGGGCCTAAATCTTTGTTAACAAGGAAACTATGAACTCACGGGGAGTTAATCAGAGTCAGTGCGAGAGCGGCCATTTGCATGTGAATCGGCCGGGGTCTGTATACCAGGCCTCTCTCTGTCATTCACTCCTCTGAGCCTCAGGCCTCCGTCCTCTAAGGCATCATAGGTGTGTGCTGTGAAGTATCTGTGCCTGCATATGGAGGAACTTTCCCGGTAATACCTCCAAGAAAAGAATAGTGAGAAATATTGTGTTTTATTCTTAAACTAAAGTATACCGTGACATGATAAAGCAGTTCACTTTTGACCACTGTGCATCACTTTAAAACACAAATTGACTTAGTTTTATGTCACATAAAATAGAAATCCCAAAAACTGATTCCAAACAAACAAGCATCCCCCGCCTGACCCCCCCCCTTCCCCAAAGCAGAACTTCAACCTTCTTGTGTCTCCATGTAGAAAGAAAGGGGATGTTACAGGAGAGAGTAAATCTGATGTGGAAATGTAGACTTACCAGGATTTATCCATTTGAGAAAAGACCTTTTCACTTGTTTTGTTGGTTTATCCCCTAAAGCCCCCCCCACCACCACCAACCCCACAACCCCCCCACCCAGCCTCCTGCCTAAAAGCTTTTGACATCTTCATCTTGTTCACAGTGGGCAGGCTTTGTTTGCTCTGCTTGAAAAAGCGGATGAGGCTCGGCCCTCCCCTCTCCATGGCACAAGTGTAGGACTTTGCCATGGCAAAGGGGGGGGGGATTTCTCTTTTCCTCCCGCCTCCCCCCCCCTTCCTTTTCGACATAACTACAATATGGTCATTGTCTGCCGGTGAATAATGTGGCCACTCGGGCAGCATGGACTGCTCCTCGGGCTTTGACTGTGAACCAGCTCTTTTCTTCGGCGTGAAAGGACCCTAATCCATGTAAATATAAGACTCCGGGTACAGCTTGGCCACGGTGGGGAGAGCAAGGGAGGAGAAAACGGAGGGGAGGGTCAGCAATTTAACCTCTGACCCGACAAATAAGAGGCATGTAAGTTTTAGAATCGCTCTCTAAAGAGGGGGCTCCTGTGGCAGAATGAGTGTCTTTTGTAATCCCCGGCAGTCTGGGGCTGATTGACAGGAGCTGGGGTTGCACAAAAACAGGATAAAAAAAACACCACCGCCATTCTGTTTTTTTGGGGAAAAAAAGGCAAATAGACAATACAAGTTATTGATTATCTCTAGTGAAGATGCAACTGTTGTTAAGGGGAAACCTAATGATCTCTGTTTTTAAAAATATTTACTAGAATTCAAACTTCCCTTCTAGATGTTTTCATACCATTGCTAACATTTTAGCCCTGCCTATAATTAAGTATGCGTATGGTTAGTGAGAATAGAATTAGAGGTTCCTTCAAAGAGAAATTATTCTAACTGCTGCTTTAGAGACACCTAATTAAAAGATAGTACTATAGTACAGTTTATCACATACCCTCTTAATGTTTTTTTTCTTCTCTGTCCATTTAAAATGAACAATTTGCACATGGAAAAGTAAAGTACAGTTCAAATAGATTTGTTGCTCACAGCTTAAACACAAGTTTGTTGTACCTAAATGGTTTATGATTTATTTATTAATTTGGACTTGAACTTGAGCTGAACTTCTTTGTAAAGCGCCTTATGATAATGTTTGTAGTGACATTCTGTTAACTTAATTGAAAAAACAAAACAAATTGAGAGGTCATATTTCAGTCTTATCCTGGAATTTTTAACCATCAGTTTTCTTCTTTTTAGGATATTTACTATTTTAAGTAGTTTTTCCGGTTGAAATACTTGTCACTTTAACAAAAATATATGTTTTTTTTTACATATCTTAACATATTTCTCAGTTATTTAGAAACTTTGTATACTTTATATCATTGAAATGAACACTTTAAGTATACATTACAATTCCAGCATACTCCCTCTTCTCACACAGGTGTCATGGGGTTCAAAATGTGGAACTCTGCCTCCTCTGGACCTCATTGTGACTGTTTGCAGAAGACCAAAAGACAATGCAAGGGATCGGCTTGACAGGTTAATACGATTTTGAAGTTTTTTTTAAAGAGAATTCCAAATGTTCCAAACTGGATGATCTCAAAGACTAATAATCTCAAATTAAATGCAATTTTATAGCTAAACACCTTACTTGGGCCTGTTGACTTTAAAGAGATCCCAATATGTAACATGTTTGAAATGACATACAGTATATAACAATCAAAATAAGAATGTCATGTAACCAATGTATTTTTTAGACTCTTTCGCTCAATATATCTTTGTTTATTTGCTGATTTATTATTAGGATCCCCATTAGCTGTGCTTTACACCCAGCTACTCTTCCTGGGGTCCACATCATTAAAAATACAGTGTACAATGTAAATTCATGAACATGTTTGACAGATGACAAATATCATATACATATCAACAAGACTGAACATTCATAGAAAAGGGGAAAGTTACAATTTCAAATGTAAAACTTAACATTTATCATTTGGATTAGTCAAGTGAACATCCATATTGAATCATGTCAACATGCGCTACATATAGAACATCATGCCTTTTTATTGTTGTTCTCAAACACAATATCACTGCGAACAGATGATGCTTCTGTGACTTTTGCAGTGTGTTGTGCTGAAAAGTGTGTGTGTGGGGGGGGAAAAAAAGCATCCCTGCACCTGTGTTCCTCGCTCCTGCCGTCCTCCTACGTTTACTGCTCTTTCCTTCCTGTGGCTGCCTGTCATTTCTGGATAGGTCATCGCTGTGATGATGCTGGGGGGGGTCATCCAGGACCGCGCAGACACCGACTCCTGTGTATTTTTGGTGCCTTTGCTGTGATTGCCTGTCAGTTGAGTTGTGTACTACTCTGGTATCTTGTTTTTTTTTCTTTTCTTGGAGTGTGCCTTACACCAGATGCCTTACCAGAAATTTGTAAGATACAAATACACAAATAATTGGAGAAGGTTTCAGATTTCCATTGGAATTATAAACCTGAAAAGATATTTTTTCTGAATTAACATTGATATATCGACATGAAAATATACTGTATTGACTTTTAAACATAGCATTTTTAAATAAGTGACCAACTTTTTGTGTTCAGTTGCCTCAGTCCGTATTTCGGGTAACTGGGAAGCTAAGAACAACAAGATTAAAACTTCATTTTAGTTTCATCAAGAGCCTTTGACTACAGGCTTTTTTAATGAATTAAAGCTTTGACACATTCTTTTAAACCATTTTTCTGATATTCCCATTGAAACTTCACCACAGGTAACTTTTTTTCCCCCTTAATAGCTATTGGTGATATGGTTTTTAGCACTTTTGCCTCACAGCAAGAGGGTTGATTATCTGGAAATCTGTCCTGGGCGTATCCGACATATTGCCAAATTAAATTTGGGGTATTTACTTTCAGCATTAGGCTCAAAGCTGTTTTACTGGTTATTGAAATTGACCAACTTCATCCAAAACCCAAGTCACCACAGTCAGATTAACTCTTTCCTTGTTAGGGGCAATGAGTATGATGTGAAATTTAAAATAAATAAATAGATTTAGTCCTTTTCCCCAAAGAACTGTGTAAAAAAAACAAAATTTTTCATAAGGTTGTCTTCATTACAACAAAAAGTTTGATCAACCCAAATGTTTACTTGATATGCAAATTTGGAGGAGGAATACACACATCTAGACACACAAAATGACCTTTTTTTCCAGTTTCAGTCACTTGAAACTTGTCACCTGCTTAGCTGAAATGAATCTGATCACTTTTATTGCACGTTTTATCATAAGAAAAATGGGCGCCCCGCGCAAAAAGTACATGTGGTTGACTCAGGTGTGCCTGTGTGACTGTTCCCTCGCATCAAAAGTGTCTGTTTATTCGGCAACGCAGACACCCGTATACGTACAGTGATTAAGTGATTCGCTTTTCCCCGTCCTTTCATCTGTTTTAGCCTCGTCTGCTTTGTTCCTCTTTCTCAATTAGAGCAGTGTTCTCCCTCGGAGAGCGCCTAACCCGCTCCCCACCCTCCCCAGCAGCATCCCCATTAGAGCCATGCACCCTGACACCTCCCCGCTACCTTTTTAAAAGAATACAATTAAAAACTGCGAGGGGATCAAAAAGACGCCAGGAGCCTGATGAGGACGATGTTTTCAGAGAAATGCAGATTTGTGTTATTGATGGGCCATCTCATTTTCAAAAACCATTATGGGACAAGGAGTAATCAGTTGAGCTGTATCAGCATTTTTAGTGTTCGACAAGCAGCAACATAGCATCCAGACACACCCGATCACAAGCATTTATATACAAAGAATGCCTCTTTTTTAAATAATATGCTTTAAAAGAGGGTTTAAGTTTGTCACTCACCATGACAGTTCATGATTTCTATTATAGTTTTATAGATTGGAGAACAGGGTTAGATTTCATACAGAACGTTACACAATTGTCAGTAACATGTTACATATATATTTCAGTAAAGACAATCAAATGAGCTTCAAATAATTGTTAATTTCCAAATTTCTAAGACAGTTCATTTCAATCCAGTTGGAGAAATAGGAACCACAGAAGAAACACAAGTCTGGGATCAAAGTAGCCAAACTAACTACTTAAACCATTCATTTTTGGTGTGAATCTGAGCAAATGTGTCCATGAATTATTTTTTAGGTGGATATGAGGCTTTGTGGGGTTTTCAATTAGAATATTTTCCCAGGAATTACTGTCAAAGTCAAATATCAGCTTTGATTTAACTTTGTGTGTATGAGTACTGTAGAAATAAGCCACATGTTGACCAAGATTATTGCAATAAAATAATGAAAACTGTCAAAAAAAGCTTGATCATGAAAGACAAATACGGGTAAATGAAATTAAAACAAAAATAAATGGTTTTGATGCCGTCTTGACTAACCCATGTTTGGAGTTTTCATTTAATCTGAGTGGCTGCAAAGTCCTGATCACAGCCCATGTCAACAGATTAGTTCTTCATTGTGCATATTAAAAGAGAACATGGTCTCAGGGTCTTCTTTTAAGGGCAAATGTGAAAGATACTGGCTCAAATAAAGGCGGAAATTAAAAAGGAAAAATCATTTTGCATTTCAAGTCTGTGAAAAGTAATAAACATTGATATTCTGATAGGATGAATGGGATGATTCTGACTAATCTAAATTCTAAAAAAAATCAATTTACTGTAAATGCACACTGCCAGTTTACTGTAGAATTAAGCTTATGAGTATGTAGTAAGAGGAAACAAGTAGAAAAGTTATTTAAAATCTTACTTTTTTCCTTTCCTTTCCTCCTTTCCTTATTTCCTAGTGATACCATACCAGGTACAGCCTATTAATTAGATAATTAGTTATATTAGTGGCATAAAGATTCTTTTTTTTCTAAATGGTAGACTGAGATAGATTCCCAGTTTGCCTTTCTTTTCTTTTTTTTAGACTGTATTTTCTTATCTGAGCAGGGAAGCAGAGGGAAGTTATCCCGTTTTTATCTCTGGGCTCCTTTATGGAATCCTGTTGGAGAGACTTGTCGTGGATAGTTGCAAACAGATGAAAGTGGCCTCTCCATCTTCCTTCTATCCTCCCTGTTCCAAAGATGCGTGTGAGTGTGTGTGTGTGTGTGTGTGTACTGTCCCCCACGTTTGTGTGTGTGTGTGACAGAGAGAGAGAGCTTTTCTGTTTCACCTTCTTCTTCTTCGTCTTCTTAATTAACTGTATGGGAATAATTTTACTGGACTTTTGTGTTGTTTTACTCAAAGGACATTGTTGTTACCTTGGTACCAATTTTCTCATTTTTTTGTTATTTTCTGGGCACATATTCATTATCTTTTCACCCCCCCACAAAAAAAATAAAAATAAATAAAAAATGCTGGAAGCTCCATAATGCGGACTGTTTTTTTTGTTGTTTTTTTTCACAAATATCGAAATAATAGTCAATTCTTTTTTTAATTCTTCTAAAAAATAAACTTAAACAAAGCGTCCTTTCTATATACAAACTTCTATTTTCCCTTAATCTAAAGAACCCCCCCTCCCCCCCCCTTACCTTACCTTAAGGACCTAATATATTTCCCAGGCGCCCGCAGACATGTCCGCTATGTTTAATGTATAAATCAGCACATAGAAACACAGACGATACATATGCATGGACTCAATTAAAAGTATTACAGAGGAGAGCATTTGCATAAGGATTTAGGAGCTTAACATCATATTTGCGCTCTAAAACTTCACAATAGCCTAAACGCATGCTTTTCCTCTAATGGAGGGGGGAACAGGTTGTTCTGATACACACACACGCACGCACGCGCGCACACACACACACACACACACACATATATATATATACACATTACATACATATATATATACATACACATACATGTACATATATATACACATATATATACATATATACACATTACAAACATATATATATATATATATATATATATATATATATATATATATATACATACACATACATGTACATACATACATATATATATAGAATAAAAAAAATAAAAATAAATAAATATATATATATAAAAAAATTCTTTTTAAATCACTTCCTTCACCGTCTTTTTTCCAATGATCAAACCTATCTTCCGGTCCTCTAACACGTCTTCTGATGACGAAGTCAGCCCCCATCTCCTCCCTCCCCCCTTCCCCCCCTCCCAATTAAGAGCAGAGAGCTAATTAGAAGGCACGGATCCTGGATCAGTTCAGTTCCTCAGCCGCGGCTCCCGCTGCTCTCACACCAAAAAAAGCGCTCCATCCCAGAAGTGGAAATACAGGAGCCAAACCGCTGGGATTCCACATGATATCCAGTCACGCTGAGAAGTTCTGGGGATGGAGAATCCTGAACACACAGCTCAATGGAGGACTCGAATATTTATAGGCACGAGGACTGTTTGGGAAGTGTAGTTATGTAGTTGGCCATATTACCTAGGACGTTTATATCGCTTAATACATAAGCAATTGTTTTAAGACATAGTTTCTTAATGACAATAAAGATGTGTTATCTATTTTAAACTTGATCTGTCCCGTCAGGACTTTGATGAAAACTCTGTATTTTTTATTAAATTTTTAATTAGAAAACATTTTCTCTTATTCGTTCCAACTAAAACTTTCCAAAAAAGGGAATTTTAGACCCAGACAAACATTTACAACTTTGCAATCTTAGCAGTTGGTAAAAAAAAAAAGAGGAATATGCGAAATTTCTCTTTGTTTTAATAATTATTTTGCTTTTAAATTGAATGACCCTTTATAATAAATCATAAACAATGATAAAGTTTTAAATGTAAACATTTCAAAATGAGAAAAATTACGTTTTTGTAATTTACAGGTTGTGCACAGAGCCTTCTGACGATGTGTGTGTGTGTCTGTGTGTGTGTTAATGTGTATGTGTGTATGTGTTTGTGTGTGCGTGTGTGTGTAAGGGGGGTGTAGTTGCACGGTGTGTGCTGCTGTGTAACCTCTCCTCGTTACTTGAGTTAAGATCCCCGCAGACTTTCGCAGAGCGCACAAACACACGCGCGCACGCGGGCAATACACGCATACGTAAACAACTCCAACACCTCGGATTACTCTCTCCCCCCTTATGTTCCGCGTCCTCTTCCATTTCGGAAGAGGTTTTGGATGGAGGTGGGGGGGCGCGCGTAGCGGGCGCAAAACGGACTGCTTTCTCCAAAAGCGCACGGTAAAAGAATAAAAAAAAGAAAAAAAAAGGAAAAGTCCAGCCAAATATTTCCGTGACGGCACGACAGCCAATGGAAATAAACGATGCCTCGTGACGCAATAGGGCCCCGTAGATAAGGAGCGGACAATCCAACCGGGACCTGAAAAGGCTGGACCGGCGGGTTTTTGGGGGTCCAGCGACCAGTCTCCTTTCATCCGTCAACGTAAAGGAGAACAACTCCTCCTCTTCTGCTGTTACGCGCACGCATGCAGCCTCTTCAGGCAAAAGACAAAACATTAACTTAACAGACTAGGCGGACGGGAAACAAGTCAGTCTCAGACGAACCGGCAGGATTTTATAAAGCAAAGGCTGTGTTTTTTCTTATTTTTTTCTTTTTTATGAAGCTTTTCCGATTATTTTTCTTTTCCTCCACCAACTAAAAGTAGTTTGCACGACATATTTCATCTATAAGCATCAACTTGGACTGTTGAACCTGGAAAAGGGGAAAGGCGCATTTCTCACCGGCCTGTGCGTAAAAATCTATTTTTTTTGTTTTTTTTTCGGTGATCCAACAAGACGGCCGCCGTCCCGTTTCTGATGCTGCAAACCGCGCACTTCTGCAAAACGGAGGATTTTCTCAATGCTTTGCAGACTGTCGAATCCCTAAATTCCGCTCCCCGGGAGAAGGAGGCTGCCCGGCCGAGACCCGTGCAACGGGGGCTTCCATAGTTTGGTATGTCAGTTTCCCGTACATGGAAATAATTCAAGACAGACACATCAATTCGGTGGCAACGAAAATAAAAAAACAAAAACAAATCCTACCTGAGAGAAAAAATAGATCCAGGGAAGAAAAAGCAATCTATTAATGAATTAGTCATCGCTTATTAATAATGAGAGCTGCAGAGATTCGAATGACGGTTTCCATTGGCAGATGAAACGTAGTGTGGAGAGCACGTGTCCAGTTTTTTCCTCATATTTTTCCCTCTATGATCTGGATTTCTCACTTGTCATCGCAAGAAAAAGGAACCCCCCCCCCCCCCCCAAAAAAAAAAAAAAAGAAAAATTGAGATTCTCCGGTGCCATTGTCGCGCGGGGCTTTGCTTCTGATGGACATCTTGGCTTGCAGATCCGAAGAGAACAGTTATAATATCCTCCCTTCTGCAGCGACGATGCTCTTCCACGGCCTCCCCGGAGGCGACGTGCACGGCGTGGTGGAGGAAATGGACCGGAGAGGCAAAGGCGAGTCAGCTGCCATCAGCTCGGCCATCGATATGGGAGAATCCGAAACGGTGAGCGCCACGCGAAAAATGTTTTGGCCCCTTTCTGTGAGGAGTGAGTCGGTGCAGGCGAGCCATGGCAGCCTGCTATAGAACATTAGAACATGTGTCAGCTCAGGCTTCAAGTACTTTTGTTTTGCAAAAGTATCTACCTGGAGATTTCACCTTATTTAAGTTGTTTATTTTTTTGTTTTCGAAAAAACATTGAAACTTTCCTCGACACCACTTTAATGTCAAACTTAGTTTAGTTTCAGCAAAGCATCCATTATAAAGATACTGTTTCTTAATTGTTTATAAAAACATCATGCACGTAACATTACATTTCAATTCATTTTTTTTTTTAGAAAAATAATCAATTTTCTAATTTAAACGACTTTTCTGGGGCCTTAAAAATAAAAATGTCTGATGTATAATTTGAAAGACGTCTTTTAATATAACTAGAGCTTTTTTGTGTACATGAAAAACAATAGAAAATATGTTAAAAGATCATAATTTAAATGATTATTTTTTGTTTTGTTTTTGCTCCTTTTTACTCAATTTTGCCTAAACAGTAACTAGGTCACTTTCCACTAAATTTCTGAACCCTGTCAGAGTATATAAACGTAGCAGCTCTGGAAATAGAAAAATAAATAGAAATAGAATTTTAAAAAGACAGGGACATTTACCAGGAAGTGGTTCCTTACAGGCTAAATATTAGTGAGGTGCGTGTGGGCTTTGTTTGTGTAGCAAACAGTCATCCTCAGCCCTCATTACGCTCCAGATTTCTTCCTAAAGTCTGCGTCCACTCAGCTGGTGTGAATTCTTTCCTGGAATCTTGACACTGAAGACGGGAGTTGATGTCGTTTCACTTAGGCCAGTCTGTGGCCACGCACAAAGCACGAGCCCTGGCTGCTATACTTTAAGGAAAAATGACAATTGTGTCTTTAATCGTGCTGAGTTTGCCCATTTGCAACATAACAGACCGCGCGTAAACTTCCGGGTCTCTCTTCCCCCTACCTGCATAATTCATATTATCCATTGTAACTCCTCTAAGTAGGCCATCATTTACAAACCGTATTCATTTAAATAATTCCAACTGACCACGCTTATAATAAGATCACATTGGTATAAATGCGTTGTAGCAATGTCCATACTTTGGAAATATTTTATTATGATGCGTAATGCGTAATGCGTTTGTTAAAACCAAGTTTTGCCATGAGGGTAGCCGTGATCCTTTACAGAGAGGTTCCAGGCTGTCAGAAGCTCAGATTTGTCCAGAAACTGTGATTTTTTCTCTTCCTTCTGTATTACACAGCGTTTAATCTCTCCTCTTTTCCGTTAACTCGATAATGAAACGTTTTTAAAGACGCTATTCTGATGTCAATGGGGCTTTTTTTTACCCCAATAATCAACGTGTCCCCCCTTTTGCTTTCTGTCCCACCATCCCACCCCACCCCACCAACCACCCCCCTCCACCCCCTATGGCTCACAGTCCATGCCGTGTATGGCCAACGAGCGCGTGGCCCTGTGCGCGGGCTGCGGCCGGAAGATCGCTGACCGCTACTACCTGCTGGCCGTGGACAAGCAGTGGCACATGCGCTGCCTCAAGTGCTGCGAGTGCAAGCTCAACCTGGAGTCCGAGCTCACGTGCTTCAGCAAGGACGGCAGCATCTACTGCAAGGAGGACTACTACAGGTATACAGGCGCGCGAAGGGGCCTGATAGCCCGGATGGATATTTGATTTATTTTCTTCTTCCCCTCAAAACAACAACACCTTTCCTGATACTAAATTCCAGCGTTCATTTTGATGATGAGACAGGTAAAAATGTGTTTAAAAATAAAAAATGATAAGAAGCTCATTACGTCATAAGAGCGACTCTGGAATCGGTCAGGGAAAATAACTTTCATTAAAGGGTTAAAGGTGCCTTTTTTAAATTTTTAAGCATTACTTTAGAAATATATATTTTTAAAAGAGACAAACAAAAAAAAGATTTGGGACATTGGGGTTAAGTTGGAGTTAATAGTTCAATACATGAAAGTGTTCATTGAAAACATTCTTCATTTTTCGAGTATTTCTAGGCTATTTCTAGTAAGAAGACCAAAATAAATAATTAAAAAAGAGAAATCATAATGAGGGGAGTGAGTGTTAAGGTTAGTAACTCTCAGGGGGAGTACGACCCCCCCCCCCCCCCCCCCCCCCCCCCCTTCCTGGCCAGGCCTGGGTGGCCTTAATTTATATATCATATATGATATATCCACAGGCTTTAGACCTTAATCTACATCCAACGTGTCCAAAATGGATGTTCTTCCTTAACTTGGCAAAAGTTTGAGCGCTTTTTGAGGGCTTTCGTTATTCAAAGAAGGCTCTCCGGGGCCGGTACGGTGCTGGGTCCAGCCCCTGATGAGGTTTCCGTGTTGTCCGCAGAAGATTTTCGGTGCAGAGGTGCGCCAGGTGCCATTTGGGCATCTCGGCCTCGGAGATGGTGATGCGCGCCCGGGACCTGGTCTACCACCTCAACTGCTTCACGTGCACCACCTGCAGCAAGATGCTGACCACGGGGGACCACTTCGGCATGAAGGACAGCCTGGTGTACTGCCGCCTGCACTTTGAAACCCTCATCCAGGGAGAATACCAGACTCACTTTAACCACGCGGACGTGGTCCCGCACAAAGGCCTGGGCCCGGCCAACACGCTCGGACTATCCTACTTCAACGGGGTGGGGACGGTGCAGAAGGGCCGGCCCAGGAAAAGGAAAAGCCCAGGGCCCGGAGCCGAGCTGGCCGCCTACAACGCAGGTAAGAAAAAAAAACACGTCTGACAAAATGCGCATTTACGTCTGAATCTGTGTGTATGTTCTTTTTTTTTCTTTTTTCCTTGAAATCACAGGCGTCATAAATTAAAAATGCATAAAAAAAGAAAAGAAAAACATGTCATTCATAGATACTTGATGTGCATATATATTTTTTTTCTGTTCTGTAGTCATTTGTAAAAACTAATTATTTTTGGACCAATCATATCGGTGTATTATTTAACTAAACTTAATAATAACTTAATCAAAGTCAATCAAAGTTGTTACAGAATCTCTACACACATATTAAGAATGTCTCAAACTGATTGATTGGCTATAGAAATATTCCAGTTCCTATCATACTTTCTTTAAAGTTGAAAAATAAATTACTTATACTTAAACCTCAACAACTACACTGGAAAGCTTGGGAGAAAATGTGAAGCAAGTTTTTTTTTTTAAAAGAAAAGAAAGAGAGAGAGAGAGAAGTGAATTATGTCAACAGCCAGTAGAGGAAAGTATAAAGGTACACAGTTTCCATAGTTGTTGAAAAAGTTAATTTAATTTCTGTAGCTTCATATCTTGTGTGTGACATAACATTAACATTTATTTCCAAAATAAAATAGGTGCCTTCTGCTTTTTAAATGAAGAAAAAAAAAACTTGCTATGTTCAAAATCACTTAAACTTTTTAATGTCTTTTTATTTTTTTTATTTTTTTGCTCTCTCACCCTCTCTATCAAGTTTTCTTTGGAAGAAAAAAAAGTTTTTTCTCTTTTGTTTTTAGTGTTCTAGCTTTTGCTTTCCCCTCTTTCCACTTGTCAGGCTCCATTCACGTCTACAGGCCCCAGCAACTCTTCCACCTCCCTACCCCAAACACACACACATACACACACACATACACGCGTACACACACAGACACACACACACGCACACATGCATGCTGTCGGAGCCTCTTTGCATTGGGACCTGGCCAAAATGAACGTATACCAGCCAGATCCATGTGATTTCATGAGTTATTCATTTGAAGAGGTAACAAAAAAGATTTAAAACACAAAACAGCAACGATTTCAGATTCATATTGAACTTTTTTTGTTTTGTTCTTAACTGGAAACCACAATTCTCATGATCTGAATAGTGACAGCTGCAAAATGCAATCACAATTAAAGGGACAAGGTTGTTTTTTTTTTTAAATAAATCTTCCAAAAGTACCTCACAGGTTTACCAGTTTAGTTTAGTTTAGTTCCTTGATTATGTTTCTACTTGTTTTCAAACTCCTGAACGATTAACACCCCTGTCTTTCCTGTTATTTTCCTTTTTATTCCCATTTTGAAACGATCACATGTAGAAATCTCTTTAAAAGGCTACTCAAAATCGTTTCATCTATTATTAATGACCGTTTCAATGTGGGTGAGGGAAAAAAACAAAACAAAAACAACTTGCCCGGAAAAGATGACTGTCATTTTAAGAGTGATGAGAGGGAAGAGGCAGTGCGCCCTCTTCTGTTTACAGGCCAAAACGACATCCAAAAAAAACTCCACCTGAGCCACTGGCTGTGTGCTGACCCACAGCAGAGTGGGGTCAATTTAAACTGGTGCTGGACGATGGCTGGACGATCAGGGAAAACCGAGCCACAAGCTGCTATTCTCCGGTTCTGTTTGGTTTCAAACGCTTCCGGCATATGCTTTGGCCAGAAAGCAACATTTGTTTCTGCCTGGTGTGTATGGGCTAATTAAGTGAAGTGTTATTCGGATGGTTTTCGCTCACTTCATATTCATCGTTTGCGGCGTTCTAATATTGAACGCGAACTGTTATGCATGCAGCAACACCTAGAGTTATGCCAAGAAAAATTTGAGCAGACAGGGACAAGATACGTGTGTGGCGCAGTGTGGATTTGTGTGCGTGTGTGTGTGTGTGTGTGTGTGTGTGTTTTGCTGAGGCCAGGCTAATACCTCGTCCCCTGACAGATAGGCAGGGATTGATACAGACTGCAGCTGGAAGAAACATCTGTATGGTCACAGTTGTTCTTTTTTAATGATTTGATGGATTGATTTATTCATTAAACATGTTACTATTTAATAGATGGCCGATAAAACCACCCAATACAATGTAGCATCTAATCTTATCTTCTCTCATTCAGAACTTTTCTACCTACTGAGCTCGTCTTGTTTATAATTTTTATTGAGTTATACCTTCATAGTCATAGTTTTATGTTTTTACTTGAGAAAATGCTAATTGATTACATTCGAATCTTTAAAAAAATGGTTGACGCCTTGCTTTTTTCAAGGCTCTAAACACCAAAACGATTGAACTGGGGTCACATAGATTTCAAGATCTGAAATGATGACGAAGGTGGTGATGATGACGCTTGATATCAGACACATTGGAAATAACTTTTGCATCACAGGAGTTGAATAAGAACATCACAGACAATAGCGATTTGAAATAAAACGACTTAAGGAAAACGCATTCCAGTCAAAAAACACAATACCTGACAATAACATTGAACCTGAAAATGCATTTTAATTTAAGATCTGAACTCCTTTTATCAGAATTGTAATGATCTTGTGTTAAAAGTATTGTTTTGGTCCACTGAGAAATCAAACAGTTATTGAGAATAGAAACAGACTTGATGGTCAGTTATGACATAAGATTGAAAAGGTAGAAAAAAGAGGAATGAAAATCTGCTTTATGGGATTCAAATGATGACGAATGCCAGGTTTATTTGATTTTTTTAACCTTCCGCTTTTTGCTTTTGTCGCCGGTAGCGCTGAGCTGTAACGAGAACGACGGCGAGTCCATGGACCGGGACTCCCAGTACAGCTCCAGTCAGAAGACCAAACGCATGCGGACCTCCTTCAAGCACCACCAGTTGCGGACGATGAAGTCTTACTTCGCCATTAACCACAACCCGGACGCCAAGGACCTCAAGCAGCTGGCCCAGAAGACCGGCCTCACCAAGCGGGTCCTACAGGTAAACACAAATACCAAAGCAACACATCCCTGTTTCATAATCCAAGTGGAAAAGGACAGGAAAAGTTCAAGGTTTTTCACTTGTTCCCAAAACAAATGAGGATGTTCGCAATTATAGAATATGTGAGATTTTCCTGAAGAAAACCAAAACGGATCGGTCACTTTAATTTAAGTTTTCAGCCCAATTAAATCACAGATTGATGCTCAGATTTCATTCTTTCATTTCAAATAGATCATTCAAAGACAGTTGTAGTGAAAATAAAGTATTAAAACTGGAGTTATGAAAAAGATGATTATTTGGTTATGTACACTGCAATGCAAAACTGCCTGAAAACTGATAACTGAAAGAAAAAAGCCTATATGTTATGTATTTTTTTACTATTATGTGATATCACGATGATGAATATGGGATTAAAAACAAAAACACTCCTTAAACACGTGCAAATGCTGCATAAAAGGTTCTATCAGAGACAACAGCAAATTATCCAGGGTACTAAGAAGGACAAAAAAGAGAGAAAAAAGATTTCCGAACAAATCTTTTTTCAGAAAAATGAAAAAAATAAAACTTTAATTAATGCTTGTGGGAAACAAAGCAAGTCGTTTTGCTTTGATGAGTTTGAATTTTCATGCCTGTTATTCCAGCTGAAGTGCCTCTCGTGCCATTCGTTTTCCCAGGGCTCCGTCATAACTCGGTCTGGAACATGCTCCAACACTCAAAACGTAGTCTCGCTCGCTCTGCAAATCACACAGGGGGCTTTTTAACTTTCTTTTCCTACTAAAAGGAAGAAAGCGTATCAGAGGAATGACTGTGAATGATTGTCAGAGATGCTGAGAATCAGTATTCTGGTTCAAACATTTCTCCTCCTCCCCCTCTGAAACAGATTCCTAGAGTACTCAGAACAATCAGAAGAAAAACATTACGTTTTTTGCAAACACAAGACTTAATGACTTGAATCAGTACTCGCTTTGCTTCCTATAAGGTAAAACCACCTATTTTCATATATATAGATGTATAAATATGAAAACACAGGCTTTATTTATTTTTCTGCGACTATTTCTTATTACAGCCATTGAAAAATAGTTTTTCACATATCAGAAAAACACCACGGCCTTGTACGTTTAAGCATGCCCATATACTCAAATCCAATAAGAATGTTTGCAAAACAGTCTTTAAAAAGACAAGAAAGAAGAAGATTCTTACTTCTGGCTGATCTAAAGATAAATGGAGGCAGAGAAAACTTGCCAATACAATAAAGACTACCAATAATTCGACAATATCAAGGTCCATATGTTGGTTATTGAATATATTTTGGCCACTTTACTTCATGTGTGCGAGTGCAAATGGACGACAAAGATCTATCTTGTTGGTCAAAGTTGTGTCTATTTTTATTTGAGGAAAGATGGAATTGATCATATTCTTGACATATATATTAATTCTGTACTCTTGAAGTAGTAAACAAATATTCAGAGCATTAACAATTCATATATATATATTTTAATCAGAGCAATATCAGTAATGTTTAGAGGTTGAGTTGTTTTTTGATCTGTTTCATTCTCTGGTTCCTGACACAGTTCCTGGTTCAGTTCTTTTTCTCCGAAATGCTCCATTCTACTCACCAGTTTTTAAGGTTTTCTGATTTGTGCTCATTGTAATGTTGATTTACAAGGCTTGTGTTACTCTAAAAAAACACTGAGGATGTGTGACAAAAGATGCATTCAGGAAGACAAAACACCTAAAAGAAGCTAAATGGTCTTGAAGGTGGGGTGATGATCCTTTGTGGGTTCTCTGTATTTGTTGATACCATTAGTTTTTTGCAGACTTATTAAGAAGCAGAAAACAATTCTGAAATTAGTACTATTCTCCATCATGTCTGCCACAAGAGATGTAGAAGTTTTTACCATTTACACAATGCAGTAGTGCCTTTAAGAAAGAAGATGTTAAGCATTTGAACAAACGTCTGATGAAGGTTTTTGTTTCTGGAGTTGTATTTTTTTATTTTTTTTAACTAAACAACACAAGGCAAACAATTTTGTGACACCTAAATGCTTTTTCCCAGCCTTTCAGCAGGCCTAGGCCTCCATTCATTGTACTACAGATTCATACTTTTGCTCAAAGAAGTAGAATAATCAGCCTTGGTTACATTATAATCCATCATTGCTTTTCGTGGTACTTTACATTCCTTTTCAAAAACGTTAAAATCGTAGCAGATTTCAGTTAAATCGAGGTTTCAGTGAAGAAGAAAAATCAAATGGGAAAAATTTACAATGATTTATAGGTACATTATGTGGATGTAACTGAGTGGAATTGAGTAAAAGATGTAGTTACTAATCTCTAGTTGCTATTAGCCATGTAAGTTTTGCAGTTACTCATTGTTTTTAAAAACTCAATGAAAAGGCCAAAAAGATCAAGTTAAGATGTGGAGTTGATAATTCCTTCATTGAAAATTAGATGACATTTCACATGTAATATGTAATATTATATGTAGTGCATGGAGATATTTACCATTTACAGTGTTTTGCTTCACCTGAGGACCATTCAGCTTTAGTCAAAGCTGATTTGGAGGTTTAAAAAGTTGAAAAAATGGTTAAAACATGCACAGTGGAGTATATATATCAGATCAGTTCAGTTTCAGTGACTCATTTTAAAATGATTTCACCTTAAGTTCATTCCGTGAGATCAATTTTTTCTGTTTACAATTGACAATTTGATGTATTGTGGAATTAATGAACTCTGAACATTGTGTGTATGCTTTAGGTCTGGTTCCAAAATGCCCGCGCCAAGTTCAGGAGGAACCTGCTCCGGCAGGAGAGCGGCGGGGTGGACAAGGCGTCGGACGGCTCCACGCTGCCGGGCGGGACCCCCTCGGGCCCGGCCTCGGAGATCTCCAACGCGTCCATGAGCCCGTCCAGCACCCCCACCACCCTCACGGACTTGACCAACCCCACCATGCCCACCGTCACCTCCGTGCTCACCTCAGTGCCCGGCGGGATGGACGTCCACGAGTGCCGGAGCCCGTCACAGACCACGCTGACCAGCCTCTTCTGATGGTCGGAGCGCTGACCCCCCCCCCCCACCCCCATCCCCACACACACATAAACACTTAAACACACACAGACGCTATTACACACACACACATTTTCACTTTACCCATACCGAATCCTAAACTGAGCACTGTTTCAAAACCTCTGAACTTAAAAGAAACGAGACAACGAGAAGGAAATAAATTAAATCTGAGTATATGGGAGACTATTTGCATAGCGAGGCGGCTGTGCCTTACAGAAAGAAAACCGTTGTTATTTTGATGTTGTCTTGTCGAGAACTGAAGAGATTTTCGATTTGCGTTTTTTTTTCAATGTTTACAGAGAGAGACTGCAGAGAGGAGAAAAAAAACTGCTTAATTTTTTGGAGAAATCTTTTCTTTTTTTTCTTTTTTTCCTGCACAGTATTTATGTTGTTGTACAAGAGTCACTGTTAGAAGGATTGTAAATTTTCTTTTTTTTTTTTTCTTTTTTTTTGGGGAAATCTGAGATTAAACACAGGTTACAATATTCTATGACTGCCACGTGCCTTCCGATCCATTTCTGCTCTTCACTTGGAGATCAAATGTGAATGATTTGGCTCAGAGGAAGGGTAAACAACCCTTTTTTGCTCCTGTGCGTGTTGTGTGCGTGCGTTTCTGTGTGTGTGTGGGTCATTTCACTTCCTCTTTTACATTGTGTGTGTACAAATATGTGCTGATATGACATTTTCTGTGCTTCAGTTTTAAAAAAAAAAAGAAAGGAAGAGACTCGTTATTCAGCCTGCTTGTAGAATTATGTCAGAAAATTGTCAACTATATGAGGTTCCCATATTAAAAAACCTGTACTCTAGTTTTTAGGTGGATTTACTATTCAGAAAAGAGTTCCAAAACTATTCAAATCGTAGCACTTTGGCCTACTCAGATTGATTCTAAAGTTCTTCTATTTGAGTCTTTTAACAGCTTATTATATATATTCCCAGAGTCGGGCTTATAACCACACAAGTACAACATTAAATTTCAATAAGTCATCATTTTTTTCTGGCAAAGTCAAGGAAAGTACCAATGTAACAACCTTATTCAAAGAAAAGCTAATTTGGTGCGACTTAATTTCTCAGTTCTTTGAGGATAAAGTAAATATTACACTTCCATTTTATTAAAAAGAACCTTTCATTAGCAGTGGGATCATCTCTTGATTTTATTTATTTTTTCACGTTGGGTTAAACTGACTTGTTTGGATGTATGAAACACATGCTGTGAATGGAAGGAGAGCTTGTGATGAAGCATAAAGATCAGCCCCCATCTGGTGTAACACATCTTTTTTCATGTTGTGTCACTTCTGGGTTTTCTTAGGGGTGAAATACTATTATATCTGTGTCTCTCAGAAAATACATAGAGCACCAATTATAACATTTATGTTTTGGAAGAGAATTGAGCCTTCAGAGTCTACCAAAGGTCTTTCAGTTTGGCCATTTGGCCGAAACGTAGATTTACTAATGTGCTTGGAGTTGGTAGGAGATTCTCGACATATCAGAGATGGAACATTTTGTCACGATGTCAACAGAAAAAATGAAAAAAATGAAGGGAGATTTATTTCCTTCTGACTTGAGTTCTGGTAGTTTGCAACTGTAAAAAAAAAACGGCGACAAGAAATGGATATAGTTCATTCTCTTTAAGGCTGACAGCACAGATACAGATAGGAAATTATGATAAATTACAAAGGTTTTAGGCTAGAAATGAAATTTTGCCTCCTACTTTTCACTCAAACAGGATTTGCACAGTACAAAGTGAAGCTGATATTTTCAAAAGCTGCATTTAAGTTGAATGTTGTGTAACGCATTTCTGACAAATTTCTGTTTAGATCAACATTCTATTTAGATTTTAAACTTAAATGTATTTTGTAGGAGGCTGAGAAGTGAACCAACAACTTGATTTTGGTCCTAGATCAACATCTTTAAATGTTAATATCAGGGATCTTGATAAATATTAAGTGAAGCTTGTTGAGTTAACTGTATTTTCATCTTTGTAAACGCAAACTTGATCAGGTTTAATTCAAATTCAATATACCATAGCAAGAAGCAAGTGTATCTGTATGCTTGTTCTGCTTATTTCATATAATTTTTCTCGAATGTGGCACTAAAAAAACAACAAAAAAGGCAACAACTTTTAGTTATCTAAATGAGGATCTGGGCCAAAAGCTTAAAGTGATAGTGGCTGGCAGCGTCCCTGAAGGCAACATCACCCAGACAAATAATAGTTTTCATAAACTGCTCCGTTCTAGCTAATTGTGCAGAAATAGTGTATCTCACAAAAGTCGACGTGCTTTTTTCCACAATTTCCTGAATTTGTCAGTCAATTTCAAAATAAAGGTTAAACAGGGAGATGGAGGTGAGGTTTGGGATGGATGCACAGGTCTGGGGAAAACAGCAGCCATTACACTTTGTGAGCAAAAACATGAAGTCTGAAAAACAGAAGTGCAAAATTCCAAATGTGTTTCCATACCACAGAACAAGAGAGGAGTCCCTTGGAGCATTCAGCCATGATAATTATCCCTGCGTTGGTGTAAAAAGTTTGAAGACATGAGCACGGATTAAACAGCCTAAAAGCGACAAAACATGCTATCTATCGATTCCATTGTCCAGAAAAATGACCACATTTTGGGCATTCTGCCCGCAAAACTTTATAATGGTGCATGTGAGTGTGTCTGTGTATGTGTGTGTGGGTAGGAACCATTATATATGCAAATCAATCATAGGGATGACTTGGCCAAAATTGTTTGATTCCATATTTTAGGGCATAACATGAGGACAAAACACACACCGGGCTATAAATTCAAAGTGTTGGAATCAAGACTTTTTTCACAGCCTGCCTTCTATTAACGCATGATATGGATTTTATGCAATAATCACAAGGTAAGGAAGAGCCAGAGTCTTAAGTGAACTTTTACTGTGTGTTAAAAGATGCTTGAATTTCTTTTCCTAGTAATCGTCATTCTAAACTAAAATAAACTGCATTAAACATATGATTCAAAATTCAGCCCATCTGAAAATCGACGTAAAAGCAAACTTTGGTCATTCTTATTCACAATTGGAAAATCATTCGCTGCAAATCTCTTTTTCGTACTAACAATTTGTGACATCTTTTAAGATATCATAAGCTCAATTTGTCATAAGGTGTCCAAAAACACACATTTATCAATCCATTCACTTTCTGTCCAAACAACACAGAAATTAACATCCATAGCAAATATAAATTGCCTTATATCTGTTATGGGAAGTTATACTTATTTTCTGGTAAATTTTGCAGGTTGAATTATTTATTTGTCTGCTTACTGGTCATCTCAGTGTTAAATATAAAGTCCTGTACTTTTATCTAATATGCTTAAGTCATATGGATAAAATCCAATAGAAAATCCAATAGATAAAGCTTATATATTACTTATATATAGCTCAAGAAAGCCTCATTCTTCCTTTTTCTAAATGTTATGTGTGGCGAAATGGTTGTGGTATGACAAACGGTTTGCCTTAGAGGTGGAGAACTGACATTTGAAGACGAACAACATCAATCATTTGGATTTTGGGCCACTCAATATTTAACACGTCCTTCAAAAAAATGTCCGGTTCTTTTTGGAATTAATTTATTCTTTATACAGCTTTAAGCCAACTAACCAACCACTAGACCACCCAATACCAATGAAGTATTTCTTCATGTGACTACAAGTGACTATATGCTTTTTTTCTTCTTTTTTTTGGTGTACTTCTTCAAGAAAACTTCACCGTTTGAATGTTTTAAACTTTATCTAATTTTAAGGTTGTAGCAAGGCTGGAGCCCTTTCCAGCATCCATTAGCTGAGAGGATGGGGTGTCCACTGGACAGTCCATCACAGGAGAAACAAGGCTCCCTTCTGGGCTCAAATTAGTTTTGCCAACTTACGCTTAGCGTGTCAACTTTCTGTTTACAGGTGGGTGGTTACCTTTTCAAAACTTTTCTCACACAAACTGGAGCAACTGTCCCAAAATCATAATGGGGCTTATATGGCAATTGGCTGGGGTGGAAGAAAACTTTAACACATGCAAGGGCTCTACACTCCAACAGGAAACTGTTTTTGTCTTTTATTATACCCTCAGTATGACTGCTGTTGAAATTTGGATAGCATACTACATGTTGAGAAATGTATGTGATGTTTAATCCTACCCAGACATGAATGAATAATCAGAACCTTAATGTTCAAAATAGGAAATATTGAAATAAGTTGTGCATTTATCTGCTGAATAATATTAATTACTCTTCTGGAAATATGAAGGCAAACTTTATTCAAATAGGTGAAAGCAGCCTTTTTCACCACAATTCATGTTTATGTTGCTATTTCAAAGCCACAAGTGGATTATTCTGATATTAGAAACTAATAAGTTAGATTTATCCTGTTTTGTCAGAAGATTTATTTTTGTTTTCTCCAAATAATAATATAAAGTTACCTGTTACGCAAGAAAATTACACTGGTTTCAAGTGAATCCTGAGCAACTAAATCTTATTTTTTATATTAAAAGAATAATAATATAGTATTCAGTATAGGTTTCCATATAAAGAAAATAGTTTAATCGACTCAAATATGTCTTCAGTCAGAAGCTGCTGTTAAGACTGGAAAACAATAATAACTAAGAAACACTAGATGAATATTTCACTGCATTTTCTCGAGAAACTTGCTTTACAATCTCTAAAAAACAACATGTGGTTGTGTGTCATCACGACAGAATTATCCCAGTTACAGGGAGTGGATCACATAATCAGCCCATTACCATTAAATATTCATAATCTCCTCCTAATCAGGGGTTAATTGTCTCATGCTCTTGAGGTGGAATCCAAGCATGACACCTCCTAATGTGTGTAAGAAATATCTGCCATCTGACTCAGTCTATTTAATTTTTAAATAAGTACATTAACCTTGTAAACATTGTAAAAAAAACATAATATTCATATGATCATTTTCAGGCAGGCAAACACTAGTTTTTTAAGCTAATTTATAGAAAATGAATGCAGTGTGTCCAGTAAAGTTCTGGAAGAGTCCGTTAAAGTTGACATTAACCAAATAACAGCAATTGTGGTTGTCGTCAATGCATTTCCATGTGTTTGGCCTGGATAAATACAACTTTCCAAGGAGCAGTCCTCTCTGCGATCTGTTTTATTCGCATTGTAATGGGGCCTGTATTCGCATTTGCATTAAAGGGTTTGGCACACCTCTGAAGAGTGACGCACGGCCACTTAGAGCTCCTTAAAGAATAGCAGAGGGAGCCTAAAATTCCTCGACGAGCAGTCAACAGTAAGTAGAGCAAAGGTTCAGTGTCTCCAACTCTCCGTCACACACTCTCTGTTCGGTCCCAGCTCACGACCTGTTCTCCAAACCCGGCCTTTTTTTCCCAGGAGGGCGGGTAGCAGGAAGGCTGGGTGCTGGGAGCTTTCAGTTCTCGTGTTAGGTTGTCTGGGCCAGATTCTAAAATGGACGCCAAATACGTTGGCCAGATGTACCCACACACTCTTATAAATCGCTGCGATGAAGGCTTTAATAGAGAGAGGCCAGACTTAACAACCTGTGACAGGCAATATAGAAACACTGGGGCCTGTAAAGTTTATTATGCAGGAATAGTGCCAAATTTAATCACAGGAGTAGCCCTTTAAAATACTCTGAATTTTTCCTTTGAACTGGAGAAAAAAACTGAAACATGCTATAGCACAGGCACTCACACAACAAACATGCTATTACCAAATCCTCACTCCTTTTCTCAGTTTTGATTAGTTTTGTTTTTACTTTCACTATCACTTTAAATGATAAATACAATTAAAATGTGTTTACCACACTTTGTTTCCCTTCAGTGGCTTAGAAGTAAAGAAGGATTGGATGGTTTGTTGTTCAATCTCCTGCTCACTAAAACCATTTGCCATTGGGAAAGACACTGATGTGTTATGGGTGGTTATAGGATTTGAGAAAGAAGAAAAGTTCTCCATAAAAGCAGTTGATTTATCTTTTTACTCCGTACACATGGCAGACTCATGCATGATATAGGAAGACAATTTAACAAAGGTAGCAAATCAGATGCTTGTGGTATATTTATCTTTGCCTGTCAAACTTAATATCTGCCAAGAACAAAAGCACTTTTGGATTACAAAAATACAGTAAATGGAATTTAAAAAGCACTGATATGGTTGACTCCATATGTACTGACATCTCAATAATTCGTGTTTGATATATAATAGATATGCCCCTAAGCAAAAAAATCACTGCTATATACATCTATATACATCTATATATCTTGCTAGCTTTTGAGTATATTTGGTGTAGTTTAGTCTCAGAATTTACAGAATTTACATGTTTTTTTCTTACTGATTTCAAAACATATTCAAAAACATTGAACATTGAACCAGAGAACTTGACTTTCTAATTCTTTTGGAGACATTTGACATGTTATTTAATTTTCTAATCTATCATAACAAAAAAAAACATAATAAAATGATAGAGATGATATAGAAAGTACCAGAAAGGATCCTGTGGTATGCAATAAACTCTCACAAGTGTGCTCGTTGGGCTTATTCTATTTCCCGACCACCAAAACAAATCACCGCGACTGGAGAGAAAGATTATGAGTCAATGTAACATTGACTGGATCAGTCCAACTTGTCTTTCCATATCAGATTACCCAGCTAGAGTAGCCATGGTTGTGTTTAATTCTTTTCTGCGTAGGGTTATGCAGTAGACAGTAGAGTGTTGATGAATGAGAAACAGGTCTGAGCGGTCATTCTTTAGATAAACCCCATTTGTTTGGTTGGAGGGGGGGTGGAGGTGGGGGGGGGGTTTGAGCTCAGTGAAAACGAGCTGAAATCCGACTCCTGTTCGCTGGGTTATTTTCCGGCCATTTAGGACGACTTTAGCCCCTCGTCTCTCACCCCAAGGGCCTCTCCATCGCCCCGGCTAGCGGCTAATTAGCATGAGGAGGCTCGACTAATGCAGGGACGGCTCTCTCTGATCGCATTCACTCGGTGGCCGAGGTCGCATGGAGAGATGAAATTAGAGTGATTAATTAGGCTTTGACACTCTGCCAAAGATTCTCATTTTAGCCCTGTCACATCAATAAAAAAGGCATCTCCTCAGCCACACGCCAGGGTGACCTAAAGGAAAATGACATGGGGGTAATACCAACAATTAAGACCAATTAGTGGGAGTCATTCTCTAATGGGAAGACATATATAAACACATAACAGAGCAGTTATGTATAACAGGAAGTCACACAAAGTTGGTCCAATAAGGAGACTCTTTCGTATTTAAGCTCACATCTTCACCAATTAGTACCACATTCATGCAACTAGCGTCTTAAACATGTGAAAATGAATTGTTATATTTCAAACATAAAAACGTTGATAAAAATTCAATAAATTGTACATCTAAACTAGCATGCAACAGATTAAATGTGTTAGTTTAATCAAGATTTTGCTAAAGACAACTAATTTATGTCACGATTGTTTGCCTGGGAACCATTTTATCATTAAAAAGAAGAGTATAATAACTAAAACATGAAATGGGAAGGGATAATAATGACATAAGGTCAAAGAAATCATGTCTCAAATCACATTGTCCAATTATCAACAAAGTGTTCTCACCATGTTTAGCCATCCTGTCCTTCATACCTTCAGTTCTCCAGCTATTTATGCTCTTATGCTGCAATAATGGTCTATGACTTTAAATCTACGGACTAAAAAAATGAAGCCCTGCAGATGAGAGGGCGTGAAGTGAAATCAAAAGGAGCACTCCACATTTTAATATAATCTGTTTGCATAAATGTGTTGATTCATGGATGACAAATTAGCTGCTGTCATGTATTTATATATGATCTGGATCACGGCATGTGATGGGTATTTCAATAAAACCTCCAGGATTTGTGTAACCTTGTGAAAATAATGTTAATTTCATGTATGGAATGCTCTAATCTGATAAGTCATCCCTCTCAAAAATGATTGTTTTTGGTTTTAAAAGGAAATTTTGATATTAATATCACACACAAATGTTGTTTTCAGGTGAATAGGCTGTGGGAGATATCCGTTTTAAACGTCCAACTCTTTTCATACCCTAACTGTTTTGTGTTTATTTGATACGCCTGACTGAAAGCCCAAACCCGAATGTTTCCCAAATCTCATCTTGACAGACAAGAAGGAGAGAATTCGTTTAATCCGATCCAGCCAACGGCATAGTCTGTTGAAAGGAATGCCTCGAACGAGGAGAGGAGAAAAAAACCCAGCTGGGTTATCCTCCTATCCCAGGTGACAAATCCTCCCTGAATGGAGGCGAATGTAAAAAATGTCCCGCTCTATTTAGATATATAGTGAAGCGCTGTCAAGAGGTGGCAGTTTTTTTTTTGGGGGGGGGGATCTGTACTGCCGGGCTCTCCCCTGCGGGTTGCTGGTGTGAAGGAAAGCACAGGCAGCTGTCAGCAGAAAAAGGTGGTATTTTCACCCTGTTTATTCGCAAATGACATCCGGGGGCCCGAAACGGGCCTAGCCGACATTTTTTTTTTTTTTTTTGATCTCTGTGGAAACTTCCCCCCGAAACCGCTCGAGTGATGGGAGTCTTCGGTAGAGTACACAGGACCCGGAATAATTGAGGAGTCGCAGATTTGTCATCTCATCATGCGTCCACACACACACACACACGCTCACACACACTGACTTGAACGACACGTTTTCTCACATGGTTCCACCCAAAAACATTCAGTGTAAAATCTGCCTTGAATTTTCTGCCCACCAAACATGAAGAAAAAGCTGAAATTTCCCCGCCTAAAATGACTATTTAATCAGTATAACATGGAAATAAAATACCCACAGAGTCACTCAGCATGTTCAACACCTGTCAGTGTCTAATCAAATCATCAGGGTATTCTTCTATTCTATTTCTCAGCAGAATACAGAACATGTTGGAACAGTTTGCGGGTTTCAGCCATAAATAGTTCATATATCAACTTGAATTTACACTCCATTAACGTGTAATCTCAGGAGGTCCATCATGTCTATTCATTTAACTCTGTACAATGTCACACAGATTAACATCATTAAAAATTATGTCAAAGATATGTTTGATTTTTGTTAACTGTTCTGTGAAAAAGTGTTCAAAATGATGAATTTCTATTGGATGTCTGTTCTCTGTCTCCCAATTTTTTGTGCTTTCTTTGAGGGGCCAAAACTCAGAAGGGAAAAATATATATTTTGACAAAATGTTTCTGTTTTATTTTTTCAAATTCATGTTATAATGTTGTCCTCACGGTGATCGTTTTGGTTTTTTATTACATGACCTTAACAAAGTACAGAAAACAATATATTACAAGACTTTGGATTAGGGTTAGGGTTAGGGTTAGGGTTAGGGTTAACCCATATGACAGTCACTTGAGTAGCTTCACTGACACGTGACATTTTCTTAAATATGACCAAATTTAAAATTTTAGGTGCAGTAGTGCAAAATACACACAAAAAATTACATAACCATTTCAAGTGCAAGTATGGGTTTTTAAATGATGAGCTCTCAATAATAATTGCAATGCAAATAGCTCTTATTTGGGTCTTTTTTTACCCTTTTCATTTCATCTAGTGATGTTGAAATTGTATTCAGCTAATTAAAGGCTAAGACCTATCATTAGAGCAACAGTGTACACTGATTGATTGTTTTCTAAAAATGACTGTTTAAGCTATTATGTTCATCGTAAAAATAAAATAATAATCTTCCCCGTTTACATGTCTGATTAAAGATCTGACAATATTACATTACTTACTAGCTGCTGCTTCTCATCCAATCTATCAAATCAGGAATAAAATAGTTTTAAGCTAAATGGATCAAGAAATGCTTCTCACGTAGTGTTTGACTCAGAATAAAGTCAAGTTAAAATAAGAAAAGGCTTTTGAATGCAGACGTGGTCACAGACAGTTCAAGGTCCATTGGTTGAACCACTTACATGTCTTGGGGGGGATGGAGCCAATCCCAGTGCCATCCTGCACACGTCGCAAGTTCACGACAGGGCCGCACAAACACAGACAACCACGCACAGTTATATTCACCCTATAGGCGATTTAGAAGCATCAATTGACCTAATATAAATTGTTTCGGACTGTGGGAGAAAGCTGGAGAACACAAGGAGAGCATGCAAACTCCCAGAAACCCAGAAAAGGACCCAGGTTCAAACAGGAACCATCTTGTTGTGATCCGACAGTGGTAACCCAGGTCAAGATGAAGTATTTTAAATTACAACATTCTCCAGAAAAGATTAGATTACTGTTGGAAACCTGAATCCACCTCAAGATGTGGCAGTTCCATGAGAGGAGATTTGTTGCGATTTGGCCCAACATCAATACTTTTAAGATGATGTCAAATGGCATAAGTATAAATATTATGTGTCATAAAAGAAAAATGATAGATTTGGTCACAATATGTGCTTTGTGAGAATTAGGGAACATGGCAACTACTTAGATTTGATGGAAAGTCAAAAAGGAAAGAGAATAAAAAATGAATCATTTGTGATTCAATCATGATTCTCTCTGAACTTTAGGGGCAATCCTGTTAGAAAAGTTTGAAAAAAAAGTATTTTTCCTTTACATTACTGATTTTATGACTCTTTTCTTTGTAAATAAGTTCAGTTTCTATAATGTCATGCGTGTTGCAGGAAAATTGTCCTTTTTCTTTCATATTTGAACTAAGATGTCTTAGCTAGTCTTCAGATGGAAGCCATTGTGAGTATACATATATATGAGTTGGGTTAATTATACTATCTTGTTCATTCGAAGAGCTTACAAGGTTAACTTAAGTGAAATATGAGAGGTTAATCTTTGCTATGACAAAACACTATTTTTAGATTAAGTGGGTCATCACCTCATGCAAGGTCCAAGCCAGACATGCTAAAGGGATTATCTCGGTATGTGTTTCACAAAAACTATTTGGTGATCATAGACTCTCATCCTTGGGAAGAATTCAAGAAAATAGGCAAGAAAAATCTCTAGGACCTCTACATAGTTACTTGATTACTTCTCAAGAACCCTTGAAAATTCTGAAATGCCACTGGAGGTCTCCAAACCCCATTTGAACCCAATCCCTGTCAGGGATTTAAAAATGCTTGGGAAGCATGTTTAAATGCATCTGTGCCACACAATATTTGTCAACCTCATTACATTTACAAAAAGAATAAAACTTTTTCTGGCCTGAACTGGACTGAGTTTTGAAATGTAATTGCAGCAGTGGTGTAAAAATAAATGTGAACTCAGTAAAAAAAATCTTAACACTGTCGCTGGGTACAGTTACACTTGTTTTACTTTTAAAGAAATATTGTACTTATACTGCACGTACACCATATTTAATAATTAACTCAAAATAACCATTGAAAACTTGAAAATTAATTTTTCAGATTTTGTGCGGTAAAACGTGAGTAGACTTTATTTGTCAATGTTCGTCATTTCAATGTTTACAAAATTCCAACTACTCTTTTAAACCTTTTTGATAAATAGAACATAACAAATCAATACTTTTTTATTTTGAAAAGATTACCCAATACAAGTTGTGTGGGTTCAGAATCAGTCGCTGGATGGAGAGCTATAGCAAGCCCAGACTTAATTAAGTATGGACAACTGTGTTTGCTCACTACTTAACAGAGACACATAGCAAGCACAAACAAAGCGTGGCTATATATAAAGTCAGCTTGCTGAGCCAAGGAGCAGTGGCGTATGATTGGAGGGAACACAAACTTGAGAAAGGTTACAAGCAGCCGGTGGCCCATTTGTCTTGTATGGATACAAACTACTTGATTCCCTAAATGAGTGGTGAGGAATTCGATGACATCAGCCCTTAATCACAGCCAGCTCACCATTATAAATCAGTTGAACTCCTGACATCTGAACTTTATTCTGTGCACATTGTAAAGGCCACAGGCAAAAGCTCGCACTATTAGCAGCAGGCTGATACATTGCGTGTGCATTCAGGTCACAAAGCAGGGCACGGAATATACAGTGGATGTATCACCTGAACCTTTTGAGTGCACAAACAGTAATTTGACGAGAGGTGAAACCTCGAAAAGGATGCACAACTTGTTAATCCCCCACCCCCCTTTTTTTTGTAAAAAGATTTTAAACTAGGAACTATTTTAAAACTAAGCCACGATAAGCATGTTTAACCAACTCCATGTAGACTATAACCATCAGCAAGTATATTAGAGGCAACAATTAAGAATTTGTTTTAAAAAATACCACATTAAATCATGACAAGTCTATAATCAGACATGAAAATTAGGTTGATAAAATGTGTGAACTATTTTAAAAAACAAACTATGACGATACATTCTGAGATATTGTGCTCATTTCACATTAGTTGAGCATGATAAAAGTAATCATAACCAATGTTGTGAAAACTGTTTCTTAGATCTCACTTAAAAACATTTAAAGCATTTTTTTATCATTGAATTTAACTAACTGGTGTTTCAAGTTGAGGATACTTGATAACATGCACTTTTCTGGATGCCAGAAATATAAGTTAAGTCAAACAGAAGCTACCATTAAATGGAGTAAAACAAACTTGAAAAACTGTGAGCACATAAAATAAATCTCAATAGACTCAATAAAAATACGTAACATTAAATTAACTTAGATATGTGTACTCAACTTAAATATTGAGACCAAAGCTTTTTGTTTTGACAATGCTAATACTCAAATATTGGAATTACACAAGAATGATTCATTTTTAAAGTGTGGTTACTTACTCAAAATGGAAGCAGTGAAAACTAACTTCACTGAAAAATGAAAAGGTACATCATATATGTGCATACTGTTGCACGTATAATCTTAATCTGAATTAAAATCTATGTTTGGCTGTAATCGATTTAACATAAATCATTGAATGTAGTATCGTCTGATGTCAGTGTCCAAAAGAAAGCAAGAAAAAAAGGACAAACTGGCCTTTGCTTTTTTTTCTTCAAGACAGTGAGTTAGGGTTTAGTGTGTCTAAAACATTTAACTGAACAATTTACACCTGAAACCACTCGCTGTATTTTAGATCAAAACTTTCACAAGGAAAATTAAACTTTGCAAGACATTACAGATACCAAAATAGTCAAAAGACTCTTGTTTAACAGACTAAACAGCAGTTAAAGGGCCAGTCTGCTTGGAGCTTGGCCTTGAATGCATCATGATGCATTACTGAATATGTGTGTGCCTTTTAAAGTGTGTTTGCTTTGTAATAGAGGCCTACTTTTGAATAGGTTAAAAAAGCTAGCCCTTTAGGAAGACATAATCTCTGATGTGGCTTCCGTACATCTTAAAAGTGGTTACTTTAGGTGAAGCTTTTTGCTAGAAATACAGCCACGTATATAGAAAAACATTTGACTTCACCATCTAACACACCTGAAATGACCAGCCGCACTTTAAGATGAAACCCCTCACATGGGAAATCAGTAAAATACTGTAAGAAATGTTTGGCCACGTAGCTTTAAAACGATTTTATAAAATGAATTTAAAAAATCAAATTTTTTGTGTAACAGTGTTGAAGGTGACAAAAACATAACTTTAACTTTGAGGTCAATGCTAAAATTAACAATAAGAAGCTTTTTACTGCTCCCTTTCACTGTCTTAGCCCAACTTTCTGTGGATATTTTTAAAGGTGACATCTTATGCAAAACCAAGTTTTTATACATTTGATAATGTACATTTGGGACTGTGGAGGGCCTAGTGTGAAAAAGAATTACTCAGTCATATTTTTGTGGGCTGCCTTAGTCTCAATACAGGAGATAAATCAGGAGGTTTCAGGAGTCGCTAGTTTATGACGTCATTAGCTCTAGCTCATTATAATATTCCAGCCTTTCACCTGCATGTTGACTCCGCCCACCTGTGCTCCGCCATTTTCCCTACCAGCAAGAGAGCAAGCTGACATGCCTCAGGAAAAACAACACAACCATCCTGTGCTGGGCTGCACAGAACAGCACAAAAATCGACACAATATTCCTGTCTCAGAAGAGTTACGAGCCCAGTGGATTCATTTTATTTACAACGGAAATGTCCCGGCTAGAGTCGACAAAAAAACTGTTGGTGTGTGCAAACCACTTCACCGTGGACTGTTTTAGGAACTTGGGTCAGTACAATACAGGACTGGCCTAAAGACTGTTGCTGATAGAGGGAGCAGTACCAACTATCCGTTGCAAGGCGACAGACACAGAAACAGTGAGTATTTTTAAGAATTCATGCTTTGTTTTTATATTGTTGGTGTAAAGTTAGCTAATGCTAACAGCTGTTAGCTGCTGGAGCTAATAGTGAAGCTAATGTAGTTATTGTTTGACAATGTCTGCAAGATGAACATGAAACTTATATGGTGATGTTAATTTAAGCCAGCTGGTGCAGATTTCTCCATATTTTATCCCCGCTGTGATGTTTTATAGAGATTTACACCGTTGTCATGGTAGCGTGAGTGCCCAGTGGGCACACCTCCCGGAAGAAGTGGGTGGATTGCCTGTGTCTCATTTTCATTTAAAGAGACAGGCACTCCAAACCGAGCGCTCTGAACAGGGCGGTTTTGGTGATCGAACTGCTATTGTGCTTCATCCTTATGGTAGTTTGACCAAAGCTTGTTTAACTTGTTGAAATAGGGTATAATATGACTCCTTTAAAATAGCAGCTGAAATCATTTTATATCCACATGCTTTTACTTAGACTAAAGCTCTTACGTTTTAGTTGATAGTTTTCTATTTCATTTGTTTGTGAATCTCATCAATTGCATTGACTTTTTTCTCTGTGACTACTGTATGTGAAATGCAATATACAAAAAAGTACTCACTCATTTACCTTGTTGTTTCTGTTTTACACGTTTCCTAAAAGTTCTTGTAATGAAAACATCACCTAAAAAAACCCCAAAACAAAAAATCCCCACGCTGCCTGATAAGCTGATCAATTTAAACTTGACCTATACCTTTACCTTTGTACCTTTGCAAGACTGCAATCTTGCTTTTAAACCTGTACTTACATGGTAGTCAGAAGAAAGCTCCTGTTGACTTTCCCCCATATTTTTGATGAGACTCTGTCACAGTCGAGGGTATTCCACTGTTGGGTGTCACTTTTTTTACTTCATGGTCCATCAGGATTCGGAATCTCCGTATACAGCGGAACCTCTACTTACGATTGCCTAAACATACAAATTTTCCAACATGCAAAGTGAAATTTGATAAAAAATTTGACTCGACACCCACAGTAAGTTTCCAACTTGTGTCAAAATCATTCAAAAATATATATAAAATGTGAAAATTAAACAAAAATAAATAAGGTAAGTTAGTTTAAACTTCACATGGTGAAAGTTAGAGTAAGTTACGGTGCGTATTGTATCACAGTCACCACCTCCACTGTCTCCTCCATCCCCTCAATCATCAAGCTTACACCTCCATTCGCTAGTCTTTAAGGTAAAGTGCCAATAAAATTATTTTTTATTGATTATTTCTTTAGAATTTATTTGTTTTTACATCTCTCTTTTATAATGCATTTGATTTATTGCCATGTGTAATTATCTGCAGTATTTATTGAAGGGTTATTGTAGGTTTTTGGGCTGTGGAATGAATTACACAAATTATAGTGTATTCTAATGGGAATATTTGAACCAACATACAAATATGTTAACATACAAAGTAGGTCCCGGAAATAATTAAATTCGGATATAGAGGTTCTACTATATTAGAAGACAGAAAATGAAAGATGTGATTCTCAACACTTGAAATGATGCAGATATGATGCTTTTAGAGAGAAAGGGGTATGTTCTTAAAGGTTCCAGTTTGCCTTACAATCCATGTGAACTGACTAGGTTTTGCTTCAAATCTTCTATTCCAGGAAGCAATTACATGTCCAAAAGCTTTATTATTAATGCATGACGGTGTTCCAAAAAGTGATGCTTTGAAATCAAATCTTAATTTGGAAACACTTCCTGTGTCTGTTCAGAAATATTTGAGTCAAGATACGCAATGATTTCATTATTGTGGACTGTGGCAAAACCAAGTTCAGTAATGTCTATTTTAAAACAAAAGCAATGACAGTCATGTTTAACCAACTCCATGTATATCTGTCTATATCAGTCAGTGAGTATTAGAGTCAACAAAGTACAATTGGTTTTATAAGACATACTAAATAAAATTATTAACAGTCTTTTTTCAGATGTAAAAATCAGGTCGCTAAAATGTATATATATATATATATATATATATATATATATATATATATATATAT
>CAJRST010011112.1:1937601-1972699 GCA_907169785.1 Menidia menidia | reverse complement strand
TATATATATATATATATATATATATATATATATATATATATATATATTTTAAAAAGCAAACAATGACAATAAATCTCAGATATTGTATTCATTTGACATTTTTCGTGCATTATAAAAGTAAACACATTTTCTTTGTGCTCTTTTCCAGAATTATGGCGGGAAAAGAAGTGGGCATCTAGCAAACAGTACGGCTCTTTCCTCTGAGGGAAGTCTGTGAAACGTGATAGGGGGGCGTTTTGTTGAATTTCAAAAGTTTTTTGCAAATTCACTGTGTACTCCCACCCAAAACAACAAAGTGGTGTAACATCATCAGTTTCTGGACAATCAGTTGATGTGGCAGTACTTTCTAGAGGCCCTGAGTAAGCCTAATTACTTATAAATATGTGTTTGGTATAAATGGTAAAATCTAAAATGAATTAATTGCATATTGCAAAACCAAATACTCTTTAAAACTGGAAATTGTGATAATCTGGTATGATTATCCTTCTAAGGCTAATAAATTGAACAGTCAGATGCAGTTCTTACTGCCATCAAATTAAAGCACTGGGGAAGCTTTGGTGAAAAATCAACCAAACAGGGATTTAGTGAGAAACCACGGCTCATTCCCGTTAACATGTGACTCTTCCATTGCCTTAAACGCCCATGTGTTCTCACTCCTGGCACATCATTTACTCACGCCCCTTATGTGTAACCTTTTATTATGCAGAGTTCTCACTCCAGAAAACATTTCCATATCAGGTCTCAAGCGTGGATGTAAGTTTCACTGGCTTCCATTTAATTTCCTTCTGCGTACCGTACGAGTTGTTGAAAAGCAGTCACCTTTAAAGGATGTTTTAGTTGTTGACATTTACTAGTAGCACAACTGTAAATCAGTCACCACTGAGGAAGGACAACTGGCAATTGGTACTCGTAAAGAAGTACATGGTAAATTGAAAGCAGAGGTAAGGTGGCAGGTATAGAGGAGGACTTATAACTAGAAAAAATAAAGACACCCTATTTGTACACATACTTTTCACATATCTTAAGGTATTGGTGGTGTTTAGAATAGCTTTGGCTCAAAAAAGACAGATTTTTCTTTGGATCGTGTTCATATATGTTCTTCTTTCATTGAAGGAACTTCAGCTTGTTCACATTTTGCGAAACAAACATTACCTTGGATAAAGAGGTATTTCCAGATTCTCTGAGTTGTTTCTTATGTATCTAAAATGATTATACATATATATATATATATCATTTACCTGGTAAAATAATTATTTTCTACTCATTTTTCTGCTTAGATTTAGTGTTTTGTTGCTATGATTTCAACTATTTAGAGATGTGTTATTTCCATATACATAAGATGAGGTAATGTTTTTATTCAAAACATAAATTATCACATTTTCACAGTTTGACCTATTCCTCTAAATAACCCTTTATGGGTCACTTTTTTCACTTCACTTATGCTATTCCAGTTGTTTGTTAAATAGATTTTTAGATTAATAGTATTTCTCTTTTTTTCCTCTTCTACAGTTTCATCCTCATTTAACTATGTTTGTTTAGAACTTAGAAAGATTTTCAGAGGTGAATCGTCTCCAAGAAACGAGAAGTTCAGTTGCCCTTGTTCAAGCGTTCAGGATTGCCATAACCTGGATCACTGATCAACACCTTAACAATGCGAATTCTTGTCTGATTGAGCGGGTCATGGTGGGGTGTGCTGCGTATCTTTGTCTCATTTACGCGCGGGGCATCGCGCTACGTCTCTTGATTCATAAACGACATGGTCAGAGAGTGTCTGCGCCGTGCTGCAGGTTTCTGGGCTGGGTTGTAAAGCCTTGTCCACTGCTCGTACCTCCTTTATGTGGCCAAGACAATAGTCAGACCTCCCAGCAATGCAGCTGGACCTAGCACTCCATGTAGCAATACTCATCCATGCACTGTAAAACTGTATTGTTGCCAAATTCGCTTATCTGTTTTATGGGCATGTTTTGGCTAAACTTCCTCAATGTGAAAACAAGCTAAACTTGCTCTTCATTAAAGATATTACTGCCACTTAAATGTTACTTCTTGCAAGTAGTATTCAAACTTTAAAAGCTATGCTATGGTTAAGGGAGTAAGGACATACATGTCACAAATGTCATGCACGCAAATGTTTTCTATTGTTTTTAGATTGATGAATGACACAATGATGTACATGTTTGCTGAATTTTCCATGCACATGTAGCAGCATAGACTGCCATTTATGTAAAATTAATGCCACTTGCAGTGCACTCAGCCAGTGTCATTCTCATACTCAGCCCTACACGGCTTTTCGTGGTTTTCTGTTCCAAATTACAGCCAAGCAGAAAGATGAGACAACAGTTAACATCATGACAACTATAAACTGAAGAAACCTGGATGTTGGACCATCCTGTTGCTTTGTGTTTCAGGCATTTGCAAAGTTTCTGACCACAGTTGACCCATTCTTAAATAGGTTGGATTTGCCTGACGGATTCGCTGTCTAATCTTGTGACTCCCTGGCCAATCAATGTCTGCCTGTCGGACCTGATGTGAAAATATTAAAGTATTTTTGCATTAGTGAAAATGCAAAAATACTAAGGAGAGTCATGCCAAGCTGAGTAGCCAATAGTGGAAAAGTGGCATTATTTTTTTTTTTACCGCATGTAAAAATGTGTAGAAATGTAAAATAACCCTTTGTTGTTGGGGAAATATTTGCATTGAGTGTTGTTGGGTTATGTTTTTGTTGACCTCTGTCAGCTTTTCTTTTTTTCCGTTGTAGATGGTGGATACCGGTGCTGATGTCATCCCCTGGTCTTGTTTTGTTGTGTCCTTGGAAAGTAGGGTTACCTCACAGATTGCATGTGTCTGACACGTGCCGACACGTTCCAGCTTTTAGTTTTATTATTCTGTGTGAGTGAGTGTTTCACGGAAACCTTTAATGGTTTAAATCTTGAAAACAAAACGTTATTTGGTGATCCCAGAACTAGGTCTCGTGCCTTCTCGAGCAAATGAGCCCGTGTCTACACTAGTGATTCTCTGGAAGGAATTCCTTGGCAGAAGATTTGGTCACAAGAGTATCTCTTCTGGTATCTGTGTTTTTTAGTTTTTTGGTTGCCTTTGAAACTGGCTGAAAGAACTGTATACAGATGTTTGTCCTGTAAGCAAAACTGTATAAAATATTTCAGATTGTAATTTAAGATTTCCTTTTTGGAGCTTTTATACACTAAATCTCAATGAATAATGTAAAAGTCGATATACAGAGAGAAGTGCTTAATGTTTTTGGTAAACGTAGCTTTGACCATTACTTTTCTCAAATGCTAATTAATCAAATTCCCCAAAACTAGTTAATTGTATGTATTTTGGACACTTTTTACAGAGCTAAGCCCAACGTATAGTTTGCAGAGTCCAGCTTGATATCTTTATTTTTCTTAATTTGCTCTTTCACATCAATACCTTGCAAGTGTATTTAATCAGATAGACAGATGAGCTTTCTACCTGGGCACAAAACTTGCAAAAAGAACATGATTTCAGTCTCTAGCAACATCATGGCGTTGTGATAAAACTGACATGTCACCGATTAACAAATTGCTTGTTCTCCTTTGGATCTGAATGGATTGTTCTGTTATAGTCCCAGACAAACTATTCTTTCTTTGATATCAGACACATCAGTTTACTTAATAGGACAAAGTAGTTCAAATATTTCTATATCTTTTCGTCAAAACAAGTTAGCCATCATTCTTGGAAGCTTTGAGTGAATTCTAATTTTGCCAATCTAGTTTTACAGTGTAGCCACCTCAACTCATGTACTTGGGAAAGTTCTCAGTAATTCAACTGTCACTCATGAGTGGCCAAAAGCCTGGTGAAAGGCATTGTGCCGAATGAGTGGTGAGCATTTCTGAGGCCCAATCGGGTGGGGAAGAAAAGCTTTTGTTTGGGGCTTCCCACTCCACCGGCCTGCTTTTGGGCTTTCTGGAAATGGGGCCACAGTAAACAAACAATACGTTCCGCTGAATGGATAATGATGTACATGTTTACTGAATGAAAATTCTGTTCAACATTCACACAGTTAAAAAAGAAAATGCACAGATAAAAGAGGTTTTTGTAGTCTTTTATTTGTACAACCCCAAATGAAAGAAGCCTCAGTCTCACTTTTCATTATTCTAGACATATAACTCATCCTCACTTAGTTTATTTCCATATCAATTACATAACTTTTCTTTAACCAAAAACCCCAGTCAATATGGATACTTTCGAATCAATTTAATTTATTTATGTATTAATTTTTATTCATATTTTTTTAAAGAACAAGCTCAACAATTCTCAATTGTATCTGGCATAGTTAACTTGTTTTATTGTCAGTATATCCATGCATGTTTGGATTAAAGTTTAGTTATTTTTTTATTTTATCGGTAGGAATTAAAACATCAGGCGTACTCTGGCAGATTGAAGATCAGCTCGTCTTGTTTTGTGATCTGCACAGTGGGAGATTCAGAGTTTATGACACACCGGAAGAGACGCAGGAAACAATAGACCGCACACAAATCCCTCTCCTTACCTCAGAGGGGCCTCTGCCTTCCATTCCCATGTCAGCAAAGCATTGGGCTCAGGGGGCAGCCCATCAAAGTCACTTGACTCAGGAGAGCTCCTCTCAGAGAGGTAGGGGGCAATATCCTCTCTGTGGCCATTAAACACAAGCACCCCGAAGGGTACTTGTTCTGAGTCTGAAGGACCATGTATGCTTGTAAAATTCCTTTTCCCCATCATTCTCTCAAGTAATAATCTTAGGCATTTTCATGTAAAAAAGTGTTATTTTTTAACGGAATACTTTTTTTCCCCTTTTCTTTAAAACATTTTTTGTCCAAAATGTTTTATGAACCCCATATGCCTCACAGCAAGTTTTTGAAGGAGTTAGTGCTGTTACCACACTGTAAGAAGAATTTTATGGAACAGTGTAAAGCCCCTTTCAGATATGAACTACATCAGGTGAAGTGTAATGCATGACTTAACATTTCTCATAAAAACACTTAAGGCTAATAAAAACTAAAAATCAGTTCATTAGATTAATTTGATTCCTTAGCGAAGAGTGCAGATTAAGTACTTACATTTTTCATATGCACAGCTAAGTAAAACTGTTTTCTGCCTGGATTTATACATACATATGAGGCCTATTTTACGTCTTCAGGAAGATTTTTCCAGATTATAGGAGCATATCACTAAAACACAGCCTTTCCTTGTTTAGTTCTGAATCTGGGCACCAGCAGGAGACCAGAACCTGAGTCAGAATTGGTTCTTAGTGCTCTAACATGTCAAAGATGTACTGCGTTGCTGAACCATGAAGAGACTTGTACACAAATGTAACTTTGTTTAAATTCTTCTATTTTCTCAGCAACAAGGAGCCGGTGCAGAGACACGAGCACTGGACAAATATACTTGTTCTAGTCAGAACTCTAGTAGCACCACTCTGGATGTTCTACAGCTGTCTTACAACTGGTTTGGAGAGCCCAATAAACAGGCTTTTAAAGTCGTCTAAACATGCTGGAGACAATCGCATGGATTAGTCTTTCTAAGCCTGGCTTGAAAACTATTCATTTTCTCATAATTTGCTTTAAGTTATTTTATTTAGGATTTTTATTATTCATGGAGTTTTCTGTTTCCCCTCTCTTTGGGAACTGACCAAAGAGACTCGGCCCCAAAATCCAGCCAATTGAAGATTTCTGTTAATTTCAACGGGGAATTAAGTGCTTTTTGTGTCCGAGGTCCTGCACGAGCCCAGCACTACCATTCTTTGCTTGTGACCTGAGTACATTATACAAATGCACAGTGTGCATTAACAATTTGTTTGGTTTGTTCTTAGGCTTCCAATAAAAGAATCAGAGTGAGATGAAATTGTTTTTTTATGATAAAAAAGCTGCTCATGTTATTGATTTAATGTGGCTGTTAAAATTCAACTCTGAGTCCAATGTTACCCCTAGATTTCTTACCTGATTGGTCCCTGAGGTTCTACAGCAGCCTGTCAAACGTGTTGAAACGCTTGTTTCAACACATCAACTTGCCATTAGCAGGCGTGTGCAAAGCTTAACAATGTATAGAGGAGATTGAATTCAACTAGGTGTGCAGAAGCAGAAACAGTCTAAAACCAGTAGGACAGTGGGCCCTAAAGACTGGAGTTTGAGACCCCTGTTCTAGAGAGTCTCAATGTGGCTGGTGATAGTTTCTCTATGTTTTTGTGGGCCACAGACAATTTTTCTAAGTTTATCTGGACAAATTATGGAGCAAATCCACACTGATTTGCTCCATATAGAAACAATGAATCAATAGGCCCATGTTCTCCTGCTCTCAGTAACATGTACATCTAAATGCGTCATCTGCATAGTTGTGGAAGGACAAATTTTAGCTGTGTATTAGCTGGCCTAATGGAAGCATATACAGATTGAACAATATGGGTCCCAGGATTGACCCCAGGGGAGCCCCGCAGGTCAGACCCATTCATTTAGAGACACAGTTTCCAATTTCAACAAAGTACCCCTGTCCTTGAGATAGGAGTTTTACCAGTTTAAAGCAGATTCCCAACCAGTGTAAACCACATGCTCAACTGTGTCAAACATGCCTGTGTTCGAGTTTAGGTGGATATTATTTGTTAATTGATCAGAGCTATCTCAGTGCTGTGGTGGGACCTAAAGCATTATCGTAAAGTATCAAACACTTTGTTTGCCAGGAGTTAATCAGTAAGCTGTCGGTATACAACTTTTTCCACAACTTATCCTAGTGGCGGCAGGTTTGATAAGGGGCAATAATTGATGCCATCAAGACTGCTCTTCATTAGAATAGGCTTAATGACAGCATTTTTAAGGCCTTTGGAATTGTTCTATTCTAAAGTGATATGTTGTCTTGAACGAGTCAGCTTAGCACAGACTGGGTAACTCTTCAAGATGGTAAGTCGATGAATGCCGACAGTAGATGATCTCTTTGACTGTTTTTTCATGGACATATGTGAAATGTGCTAACCCTGGAAGTCTTACTTGGGGCAAAGCAGTTATTTCTGTTGAAGAAATAATTGCATTTTTAATGCTTTTTGAATGTCATCAAAGAACATTTCAAACTCATTCCGCTTGATGTAAAACCTAGTTCCAAGGGCAGTAAAACTGGACTCCCTGGTTCTACGCAGTCTGGTTGAACACAAAAAAGTCTGATTGAACACATAAAATGAACCCGGAGCTTTGACCTGCACCATTTCCGTTTGGCTCTCTAGCACTCCTTTTTCTGTGTCCTGACTGAGTCAGAGAGTTTGTTGAGAATGGTGCCTTTTTTCTACTTTTATTCATTCTTACCTTGGCAGGAGTGATAGTATTAAGACACTGGGGTATTTCCAAACCAAGTCATTTTCTATAAACTGTGTCCCTGTGCTGCCATATTCCTGAACAACTGCAGACTGCTGGTTTTGATGCAACAGACGGGTCAAAGAGATTTAAAAAACGATCAGACAAAGCAACCAAATTTGAAATAACACCACCCTTTGACATTTGCACATCTAGAGTGTGTTGTCTGCTGTGTGTGGGCTTGTTAACATGTTGAGTTGAACTAAACATTTCAAGGACAGCAATGATTTCTATACCATTTTGGAATGCATCCACATGCACGTTCAGGTCCCCTGTCAAGTAAAAATCAGTGCGCACAACTAAAATAATTCAGTCAAATAATCATTAAAACGTTTCCATGGTGGTTTGTAACTGGTGATAGGAAGTATGAGAGATTTTATTTTCTCCATCTTGAAGGACACATACTCAAAAAAAGATAAATCCCATATGGCAATTTGTGGGTGAATATATGGTTCCTAAATATGGTACATATTTAAGTGATGTAGACTACACTCAAGCAGGACTGCATTTTCCACGTCTGAGTTTATAACATAAAATCAAAGTTGTCAGAAAGGAGGAAATTAAATAAATTAAGAAGGATTTGTGACTTAAACGATCTGAAATTGAGAACATCGTGTTTGAGATTAACAAGAGTCTTAGAGCTAAGATTTTTTAGCTTTGCTGATTGGGCAGTCTGACTGCCCCTTTGTCACCCAATCTTTTCAATAGTCTTAATTATTAATTCTGTTTTTCTAATACTTTATTTCCTGTGTTTTATTTTAGTAGCCCTATTATATCTGTGTTGGTTTCTGGTTTCCTGTTTTATTTTAGTGTCTTTTTAGTTTTCCTGTGCTTTCCCCTTGTGTTTCAGTTTACATCACTTACCTCAGTACCCTCCTTTTCTGATTATCACTTAACTCCCTGCACCTATGTTTCTCTGTCACCTGTTTTCATTCCACTATTCACTCTCCCTTCTATAAAAACTTCTCAAATGTTTCATCCTGTGCCAGATCCTTGTTAAAGCTTGTCCTAATCTCTATGTTTCTGCCTCAGGTCTTGTTTCCCTGTCCTTTTCTCAGTGTGTTCCTTGGTTTTGTTTGTTCAAATTTTTGTTTTTCTGGGTTATTTTTTTTTTGTCCAGCTCTGGCTATTGTTCCGGTAAATTAATGAGTTTTTCTTACGCTCCTGGGTTCCTCCCTGTGTTTTTTTCCCCCTGCGCCTGCATTTGGATACCTGACCTCAGACAAAAGCCTTGATGCTGTTGGAAATTGTAGTCACCGATGATAGGGGACGAGCTTGGGGGGACAGGTGTTAATTCTTTCCAGGTGTTCTTGGGGGGTGGGGGAAAACACTAGAAGGTAATCGAGGTAGACTAAAATGATCTGAAACCCTAGGTCAATCATTGTTGTTAAGCATTGAAAAGTGGCTGGTGCATATCTTAATCCGAAAGGCATCCATATATATTCCTGTAGCCCAAAAGGAGTTGTGAAGGCCGTTTTTGAGGCTATTTTTCTCATGGACTGAAACTTGGAGGTAGCCACTTACAAGGCCAATGCTCGGAAATAAATTTTCACCACAGAGAGTATCAAGGCTTTTTATCTATGTAGCGGTGGGAAGATTTCCCACGTTTTCTTTTTGTTTATGTTTTTGTTTTTTTGGTCAACCTTCCAGTAGCCTACACACAACCTTGGACTGCCATAGGGTTTCTTGAATAAGACAATTGGCAAATTATAAGAGCAGGAGCTCTTCTGATATACAGTTTTTTTTCTCCCATTTTCTTTTAATGGTTCCAATGGCTTCTGACCTCTCTACACTGGTTTGGTGGGATCTGTCTATAAGGTTGAGACACTGGCTTTTCATCCAGTACAGTGCTCTAATGCTGGACTCTTTCGGTGTAGCCAAGGTTTTCCTCTTGCAGTGACTCAGGCTATACCTGCTGTTCAGGTATCTCCTGGGTGTAGCATATTCAAAAAAGTAAAATAAAATAAAAAAAACTCTGTGTAGCACTCTGAGTGACAGCAACTTCTTCATGTGTGGCTGAGATGCACTGAAACTGTACTTCACATGGGTGACATGCATGCATTAAACTTGTATTCAAATATAATATACAAATAATTATGATTTGTAGTGGTTAACTTAATAGAAAATATTTTTCTTTTAAAAAGCAGTCACCCAAATAGCTTTGCAAATTAATATTATCTCTAACCTCCCTGCATCCCTAAAAATATATCCTAAGATAAGTGGGAAATGTAAATTTACAATAATAATCGCTCACAAAATGACAGGTGAGCTGGACTCCAGCACCTCTGAGACATTAATATATTTAATTAACTCCATATATTCTTATGTCCCTATCTTCTTGACTTATGGTTATAAGGTGGGTGTTTTAAATTTATTTCTAAAACAATATTTTAGCTACTACGAAAAACAGTACTCCCTGACAAAATCTTACCTGAAACAAGTTTACCACAATACTGTTAGATGCTTTAAAGTGGGAAACCCCTGATAAATCTCCTTTGAAAAACAGCCTTGACAACAGTTATCTCTGCCAACTTCAAATGATAGATTGTTTTTGCTTGAGTACAAACCGAAAGTAAACTCACCAAGCTTTTTTATTTGCAGTGCATTAACTAAAAGTGGAGATCATTCCTACAACTATTGTCACATACCTGAAACCTCCTGTCAGGTCTGGGGGAGTTTCTGGTGTGTTGTCATGTCTTGATTACCTATTGTGTACACCTGGGGTTCCCTTCCCTCATGTGTTTAAAATAGTTATCGTTTCCCCTTGCCTCGTCTTGTTCACGCCTCGTAAGAGAGATTTAGATTTTTGCACTTTATTCACAGTTTCTTTTTTGCCTTGTTCTCCAGTGATTTTGACTCAATACTTTGTTCATAGTCTTGTTTACTTGATTTGATACTTTGTTCATAGTTGTGTCTGCCTCATTTTGAACCTTGTCTTGTTTCCACTCCTTTTGAGTGCGTTTTTTGTTCATTAAAACCCTTTTGAACTGACCCTCCGCTACTGAGTCCTCCCTGAGATCCACCCCCTGGTCACCTCCACATTCGGGACTGATAACAGTAAGTAGAAATTCCTGTTTGATTTGCCCCTGCAATCATATGCAACTGCTGCCACCAAACACGTGGCAATAAGAGTGGTTAACGTCCAAAAAAGCTGCTCACCACTGTTTAATATAGACCCCCAGAAATCCTGTATCAAATATATTTATAAATAAACAGTACAAATTCACAGAAACAATAAATTTGGAAATTATAGATTAGAAAAACATTAAAATTGAATACGTTTATTAATCAATAAAATATGTAAAATTGCTTATCAATTATGTTTTACAATATGTACATAGTATATTTAAAGCATGCTCTTAAAATATGTTTCATTCAATGAAAATTCACCCATTTAAGTTTGTGCTATCACAGTTATATTTACCTCACATTCCATAAAAGGTTTCTGCTATTCTTTTTCTTCAAAGCCAACATTGGCTATACAAAGACTGGAAGCAAAGCAAGTTTTTATTTCTAGGAATGTTGACATTTGAAACTTTCCTTCAGGTATATAAAGAGTAGACAAGGTATTGAGACGGCACAAAAGCAAATGTGATTCATGTGAGTCGAAAGAAAATATCAGTGTGGTAGAAATCATTTAATCAAGTGAATACGATTATCAGTATGGACTGTCATTAATTATAATGAATATTCTATTGTAAAGTATGTTTGCTTCAAGCATTTTGTTACACTGACAAAGACAGTCAAACATGGTTTCTGTATCTCTCTCTCTCTCTTTCACACACACACACACACAAATACACACACACGCGCACAAACCTCCTGTGCAAACTTCAAAAGATGCTTTGATCAGAAATCTGGCACCCAGCTCTCCTGGATTCCCTTTTCTGAGGTGTATTATGTCTTTTACAACTTTCTTTTCGATCAGCTTATGGGCATCAGATCCACAGGGCTGTGTAGGCCTTATGTTTGTATTGTTGTATTTAAGGCTTTGCAATATGCCGGCCGCCTGCAATCCTTGGGATCACAATGGATCCAAATCATGTCACCGGGTAGAGATAGAATGAATTTAGCTGTGGGTTCGATAGCAAAAAAACTTAATCTGGTTTAAACCTTTAGCTAAGAGATTAAAGAAATTACATGTTATTCAAAGACATTGATAAAGGTTGAATAAAAAATATATTGAGATATTTCCACTTCTGCCTAAAATGATAACATTATCACTGATTATTATCAGAAAGTAATTATTTTGCCCTACATTTTGCACACTGACATGAACAGAAATGTTTTAAAATGAAACACTATTATAGTATTCTTGCATACCTATACCCCTGAGTCCAATCATCTGCACTCTTTAATAAGTACCTTTATTGTAAAATGATGCTTACATCACATTATTAGCTATGGGTAGCTGAACATAACAGGGGCAGTATGGATAGCTTGGGTATATTATTCACATAAAAACAGCATCACAGAAACAGCTTAATCTACCTGTGCTTCTCCCCCAAAGGTATGAATTATGAAGCCCAGCATTTTCCCAGCATCCCATATATAGCTGTGTTTATTCTCAATTTATGGCTGACAGGAGCAGGAGGAGGAAAGCCACGTTGAAACCTGTAAACACATTGTTTTATTGTGCCGCTGCATTCACAGTTACAGCAGGACCACAAATGACTCCCCGTGGACTCACCTGCACAGCCACCCTCACGATCTTAATCTTTGAGGAATTATTGCTTTCAGAAACATTCAGTGGAAGAGCATCTTTATAAAGAAGATGAATTACCCTCATAAAGGAATTTTTCTTTCTTATCAAAGCGTTGGGAAGGGTCCGATTCCAGGGTAAACCACCGGGATATGTCAGATAGGATCTACAGGAAAAGAGGAAATTACACTAGAGAAAAATAAATAAAATTGAGGATAAATAAAAATATATATACATATATGTATATATATATTTTTTTATTCTTTTCAAAGTGTGAAAAAAGTGTTTCTGAAATGAAATGTTTATAAAGAAGATGAATTACCCTCATAAAGGAATTTGTGGAACCCTAACCCCCACAAAACAATGTTAGTTATCAGTTTTGTCTATTTCAAACTACCTCTATTATTATTTTTTAACAACAACATGATATTTCCAAACCATTTCAGTCGTAGAATGATGGTCATTTTGATCTATACAAAGCTGTGACACGGTTTAAACGATTATTTAAAAAAAAGCTTCATCATAAAAATATACATATTTTTAATAACGTGTGCACTTGCATGTGCTGCACTGTTCATCACGGTGTGATAGATTTTTCATTACCTGTGTTCCTCAACAAAGTGACTGCTTCTGTACTTTTTTTTTTTCTGCACCCTTGGGAGCACTGTTTTGCTCCCCAATTCATTCACTTTTCATAGATGACTTGGTTCGGTCCTCCTGGGGAATGGGAGCACGGAGATACCCCTTTGGAGAAAAAAATCCTTGCTTCCTCCCTGCGATTTAAGGGAATTGTGTTAAGATCAAAGCCTAGGTCCCAGTCCCAGTAGTCTCCACTGTTTAGGAGAGGAAAGTCAGGGGTGCTGGGAAATGGATGACTCCGGGGGATCCGCCAACAAGTGTGCTGAGGCTCCGAACAACACACTGTAAAGTAAATGTGCGTCAGTACTGCTTTTTGTCATTTTCAACAAGGGCGTGTGTTGTACAGGGGCAACCGTCTCAGATCCGTGTGTTGCACTCCAAAATGTGTGTGTGTGCGAGTTGATCGTTTTGTGTGTAACATGTGCTTAGGGCAAGGTGTAGAAAGGTCAGTAAAGGATAACAAGTATTAGGAAGCTTTGCATTGTTTTCCACCTCATATAGAAGTTGATCATTAGGTGAAAACTGGAATTCATCAACCTCCAGAGTGTCCCCAGTGAGAAAGCCTGTGAAGTTCATCTTAATGAACACCCCCAACCCGCCCCAATCACGCTGCACAAGGCTTTCACGGGGATAGAGAGTAGGAGGCACACATCATGCAAGGGAGGAAGCGATGCACTGTTGGTTATTGATTCCATGTTGCTTAACGATTCCGCGGATAGCCCAGAGAGCTGAGCCCTCTTACCTTGATAGGTGTGTTAATACCATCTGCATGGCGGGTAACCCCTATCGCCCGTGTGGAGCGCACACACACACACACGGACGGATCTCCTTCCACTGCCCCCACTCCCTCTCCCAGAGAGCGCTGAAGGGTAGGACCAGTCTTGCTAATTAATAATTCACCCCGGGCCAGACTTCCTCCCCAGTGGTTCCGTGTGATTACAGCAAGCAGCCAGGAGTCAAGGTTAGTGGTAATGATAGAGCCGCGCAATAACAATAACTAGCTCAGGATTGGCCTTCCCACTGGTGGATATGAAGGAGTCAAAGACGAGTGAAGAATGAAGCCTTCAGTTGAGCATACAGAGAGAGAGGTTTTAGGGTGTGTTTGTCAGCATATGGGCGGGCGGGGGGGGGGAGTGCTACATAAGGCCTTTTGCGAGGTTTTTTGAGATGGGCCCTCTTAGAAGTATGGTGTAAATTTAATGCAGAGGTCTTGAGGAGTAAATATTGAATAAGTGCAGCTCAATGGAGTTCAAAATCAAAAGCACCTCCTCGGGAGATGTTGGCCTCCGAAAACCATGTGCTGGTTTACTGACCTCTGTATTAGCATTATTTTAACAGAGGAGATGGAAGGTACGTTTAGAGAGTACTAGAAGAGGTGGTGTTGTGCGGTACTGTGTGGGGAGACATGTGGGAACCGCCAGAGAGAGAGAGAGAAGAGCAAATCTTGCAGGCCCGAGGTTCTTCTAAGATCCTTGCCATACAGTTGCGAAAGAAAAGCAGGAAGAAGAGGAGGAGGATGAAGGAGGGTTACTTGCGGCCAGCAGCCATTTGGAGTGCCAAGGCCCGAGGCCCTAACTAGCTAACTCAGTGAGTAAAGCCTTGACTTTGCGGACTAACACAGCCCACACTCTAGATAGGAGACCTGACCCATGACAGATTTTTGGCAGAAATCTAGGTTTAGACGAAGAGAGCTTGGCCAAGCCTTAACCCTGCACACGTAACATTGGATACCAAGCTGTTAAAGATCTCAACGAGTGCATTGTTCCTGCTAACATTTCACAACATCCGTCGTGATCAATTACAAAACGAGCAGGAAACCGCGCATGTCCAGGAGGCAAGTTTCGCCACGGAATGTTCAGTCATTATATCACAGATTTAACACTTTCCACTTCCCCTTACTTTAGTCACATTTTATCCACAACAGAAGGGAAATTTCTAATTCAGAAGTCGCTTCTTTGTTTCCAGTGTCAGAGTTCACAGCCCCAGTCAGTTGAGACTTGGAAATACAAAGTGTTCATGCTGATATAAATTTGAAAGGTAACACGAGATTGACATCAGTTTGTTTATCTCAAGACAGAAACAAGCAAACTATCCAATTAAACATGATTACATAGATTTAATTTTCTTGTATTTACACAGAGAGAGATCATTTTTTTTAGCTACCCTAAAATAAAAGAATTGAGAGAATAGAATAAAGAATACTTTATTTGTTCATCTGTGGGGGAAATTGAAATACATTCAGCTTTTTTCTTCCTACTTCTTAATCTGCATAATATTTGTTTCCAAGCAAAGCAGAAAATTCATGAGAGGGTTAAAAATGTTCACTTATTCCCAAACAACTGCAATTTTTCGGAAATATTTCAATAAATCATATTATATTACCATGATTGCCAGAATGAAAAGTTCCTTAAAGGAAGGTTCAGATAATATTTGTATGGGACGTTTTCATGGGACATGAACACATATGTCTATGGGTCATCTGTTCATGAGCAACATAACCTATGTTAAAGAATGTATACCCAGTAGGAAATACAGCAATTGCATGTGAACTGTAGAAATGTAAACCACAAGGGTATGTTGATGTAGAAAAAAGAAGGCTTGAGGGAGTCTACTAGTTGATGCCATCTTAATAGTCGCCCCTCACACTGACTGACCCCATGGAATTTGCATGTTGGAGTCTGCATGGGTTCTCTCTGGTTCCCGGCTTCTTCCCACCATCCAAAAACCTGCATGTTAGGTTGATTGGGCATTCCAAATTGCCCTTTGGAGTGACTGTGAGTGTGCTTGGTTGTTTGTCCATGTGTGTCTCTGTGTGGCCCTGAGATGTACTGGCAGACTGTCCAGGGTGTACCCCGCCTCTCGCCCATTGACCACTGGGAAAGGCTCCAGTTCCCCCCATGACCCCATTAAGGAATAAGCGGTAACGATAATGGATGGATGTCCTAATGCTACAAACTTCCTCTGCAAGTTCAGAACCTCGCCTACTGAATGGAACTGATCTGTAACTTACTTGTAGTCTTGATTTTATGTATTCATGAACTCATTTATTATTAGTATTTTTTGTCTCACCAAAAGGTTAACATAAATATTGGCTTAAGAAAACCTTGTTTGCTTACAATTACACTACAAAAAATACGTCTTGTGACCTTTACTTCAAGTTAAACTTTTTTTAAACTAAGTCAAAGTTTTCAGATAGAGTTGTTTTCTCTTCAATGCTAAAACAACCTTAGGGAAAACTCAGACGGTGTGTCCTATTATCCATCATGGACGTATACTGCCCATGTCTCTACATAGTTTCTCATAAAAGGGAATGGTGTCAAGCAAATCATTTCAATTATCAGAGCGCCATTGGATTTGCACTATAAAGAGCAGCATGCACAGCCTGCTTATGAGTTTCATCAACGTAGAGGGTGGTCCTTAACTGTTGCTGGTCACTTAACTTGCACCCAGTATCAGCCATGTTTTAACCCACCAGTGAAGGGTAGTTTCCATAAAACAGATGAAAGACAAGATATGCAAGAGTGTTTAAAATTTCATGTCAGACTTATAGACTTAGGCCTTTTCTTTCATGTATTAATAAGCCCACTGAACATCTGAGCTGAGAGATTATGGACTGAAATCAGCCTAAATATGAATAAGTCAGCTTGTGTTAGTGTGATTTTGGCTCCCTGCTTTTCATCTTCCCGTGTCGGAACCTCGAGTGGGGGAGTGATTATTGGGATCGGGCGATGAGGCCTCGTTATTACTAAAAAAAAACTTCTTCCCTGGTTTGTCCTACAAGGGCCTGAGCATTTGGATGCATATCTTTTTGTATTCTGCTGTAATGCTGTTGACGACATTCTGTAGGTCAGCAGGGGTTTTTAGTAGGAAAGCTCAGACCACCAATTCTTAGTATTATTCTTAATTTATTTTGTGAGGTTGGAAGGCTCTTTCTAAATACGCACAGTTGTTTTCAGTATTACACTGTCTGTGTAATGTGACACCTGCAGTCCATCATTATTGTCAAATGGGACATGGCCAGGATATCCACAGCATTGGTTCTTGTAATTTCTTTAGGTATTCGTGTATTATTAAAGTTTTCCATCCAATTAATACTTTGAGTATTCTTAAACATGCAGTTTAATCTAAAGATGTCAAAGTGACCCATCTGTTGTCCCCATTCTATTTTGGAGCAAATAAGTGTTAAAAAGATCACATTAATTGATAATAAATTGTTAACTAAGAATAAATTGGGGAACTCTAAATAAATTCCGAGGCAAGTTTATTTGTATAGCACATTTCGTGTGTAAGACAATTCAAAGTGCTTTACAAAGATTTAAAAGCAGAAAAACGAATAAACAAAATTAATTAAATACATAAAAAGTGAAGGGTGCAGATAAATTTCATTCAGTTTCCATATGCACAGTTAAACAGAACCGTTTTCAGCCTAGATTTAAACTGGATTTAAACATTGTCAGAGTTGAGGCCTGTCTCATGTCTTCAGGAAGACTGATCCAGATTTTAGGAGCATGACACTGAAATGAAGCCTCTCCGTGTTTAGTTCTGACTCTGGGCATCAGCAGGAGACCAGAACCTGAGTCAGACCTGGTTCATACGGCTCTAAAATGTCAGAAATGTATATTGGTGCTTGCCCATGAAGAGACTATAAAGTCTATTTTATCTGAGTGACAGGAAGCCAGAGCGGAGACCTGAGCACTGGACTGATATGGTCATATTTCCTGGTTCTAGTCAGAACTCTAGCAGCAGAATTCTGGATGTTCTGCATCTGTCTTTCAGCTGGTTTAGAGAGCCCATTGAACAGGCCATTACAGTAGTCTAACCTGCTAAAGCCAAATGCATGGATTAGTCTTTCTAGGTCTGGTTTAGACACATTTTCTCTGATACTGGCAACGTTTCTGAGATGTTAAATGGCTGTTGATGTTATTGATTTAATGTGGCTGTTAAAGATCAGATCTGAGTCCAGTATTACCCCAAGAATTTTTACCTAATTTTTAGGTTCCAAAGAGTCAGTCTGAAGGTGACTAATGACACTTTCTCTTAGTTTCTGTGGGCCACAGACAATGATTTCAGTTTTGTCTGGGTTTTGCTGGAGAACGTTGTTTTGCATCCACAAACTGATCTGTTCAATACAGCGACACAATAAATCAATGGGCCCATTTTCTCCTGCTGCCAGTGACACATAGATCTGAGTGTCATCTGCATAGTTGTGGCAAGACACATAATGGCTGCCAATTAGCCGGCCCAATGGAAGCATGTACACATTGAACAAAAGGGGTCCCATGATTGAACCCTGGGGAACCCCACAGGTTTACAATTTTCAATTTGAACAGTTACCAATTTGAACAAAGTAACACCTGTCCATGAGGTAGGACTTGAACGACTTTATCAGAGATTCCCACCCATTCTTTTAACTTCTGGAATAAAATCACACGGTCCACTGTGTCCATCAGTTTCCATCAGTTTTTCAAATACAAAAAAATGCAATGTGGTATACTTTCAAGCAATGTGGTATACTTTCAAAAACAAACAGCAAATACAACAAACACAAAAAAGAAAAGGAAAAGGAAAAGCAAGCAAGATGCATATACTGTGAATAGTTTCATACAAGGGAATATACACCTATATTGGTCAGGTAAGACTTCTAAAGCCTTGGATCTTCATGAATGTGCAACCATATGCATGTGCATGGACTCGATTTGTGTTCCCAATTTTAGCTGTAAAGGGATGGAAACACTTTCCTAATTAGTCATTTGCATAAAATGAATGTTCATACCAAAACTAAACAGACAAGATAATCAAAGCAATGCCAAAATGAGAAACTGCTGAATGAAAAAAGGAACCAGCAAAGACACTGTATTATTTAGCAAAAGTGCATTCTCTCACTCAAGAACAAGGTTGGAGAAATAGGAACCAGAGTTGATTCACCCTCTTCCTAGCAACAGATGAATGCATTCAGCATTTGGAAAACCTAACACTATTCATGTTCCAGTGTTGAACCAGGAAATGGATACAACAATGTTATACAAAAACCTATTTCAGTTGCAAAATGTATATTAGATGAAAGCTCTTGATAGGAAACAAAGATTACAATTATATACAATTTAATTTAATTAAAACTGTTAATTAATTAAACTGTTTTGTATGTAATTTTGACACAGGAATTCAGGATTAAATTGCTTTATGTGGAATATATGGATGGTCTAAAAATATAGAACATTTATATATCTTCTCACTGCATATTAATTCTGTATAAACATTTTTTGGGAATATTTTTTTGTGTAAATGCATTATTTTTGCATTAAGCTTTGGGTATCTTGAGTATCTAAGTTGTCTAATCGACTGAGTAAATGTGACCTAATGTTACTTGATTGCACTTGAATGTGAGTGTCTCATACTGGAGAGTGACCCACTTAAAATCAGAAACAGTTCTCAGAATGTGTTGTAGCATGACTTACTCATCTTATCAAAGAAACAATGTCAGACTATGAGGAAAAACATCAACATCAGTTCTGCAGAGTCATCCTTTTTAAGCAGAATAAATAAATGAATGAAGGACAACTGAGGCCAAGATGAGGGTCTCGGGAGATCAGTAACCCATAGATCTCAAAAGGGGGTAAAAAGTGGGAATAGATGAATGGATATGAATATGGATGAAAGGGATTTATGAGGGAGGAATGCATATGGATGTCATGGAAAAGACAATATCTACAGTTTAAAGATAGAAGTAGATGAGGGAAAGGAATATTTAGGTGGAAAAATTAAACGTGGGTAGACAATTGGTCATATGTGTATTATTAGAAGATCAACATATAAATGAAATGGGTTAGACAACAGTAAGCCAATTTGATTTTAAGTAAGAAAAAAATATTTTCTGCGTAATTCTGAAAATGTTTTAGGGTAAAAAAAAAAACTCCTTGGGCTGCCACCATATCATGGTTGAGGGGTCTGAGTGTCCCAATTATCTTGATAGCTAAGTTGTCTGGCTTTCTAAGCCCCTGGCTTACCCAAGGCAAAAAAAGGTCCTAGGCCAGGCGATCAGCGAGCGCCTAGTGACCGGGCTTTTAGCCATTTCGGACCGGGCGTAGCCCGAAGAGGAAACATGGGTCCCCCATCTGACTGGCTCAACACCTGTGGGTAGGGCCAAAGGGGTCGAGTGCAATGGGGCATCGATGGCGGCCAAAGGCGGGGACCTTAACGGTCGGATCTTTGGCTAAAGAAGCTCTAGGGACATGGAATATACTTTCTCGTTGGGAAGGAGCCTCTCCAAGATGGAGAGGTTCCTACTAGAAATAGTGAAGAGAAATTTTACTGACTGTGTTAACAAGAATTTGGAAAATCTGCTTGACTGATTGCGTTAGATTATGTTTTTATGTGTTGATTTGTTGCCCCAACCGTATTTGAAAGACCTAAACTCAAGCTTTCTGGAGACAATGAGAATTTCACCTTCTGTGGTTTTAAATAGAGGGAGTGCCCAGGGCTCCATCATGGTCTCCCACAAAGTGGTAGAGCCATAATTGAATATGACACAAGCAAGCTGTGTGCACTTGGCTTGTGGGAGTGCCTCTTGCAGTTGGAACGCAGCTCTGACAAGCGATGTGCCGCAACGTGCACACACCAAGAACACCAAATGCAATCGAATAGGTTCAGACACCATTAAAGGTGCATGGAGCCAGTTTTTTGGGTCCTCTTTCTCATCAACCTGACACAATAGGTAGAATAACCTTCACAGATTCACTTCAGTTTCTCTATTAGTGCAGCATCTTAACCTTAATATCTGAAAAGAATAACACATCATCTCAAGTTTATCATTTGCTTCCTGGTTAAATTATAGTGCTGCTGGTTAAAGCTGAGAATGAAAATGACATTTTTCACCTAAGTTTACAACTTGTGTTCATTTCCTCGTAACAAAAAAACCCATAATGAATGTTGTGTTGTCATGGAATGATAATCTGACATTTTTTATGTTTATTTCTGATTTGTAAACGTTTGAGTGTTTGAAATTTGTGTAAAATCATCATGAATCATACAATATCAGAAAAAGAAGATTTTGGATTGTGTGCTTTTTGTAAGTAACAACTAAGAGCTTATGAAAATGTCATATTAAAAGTGACAAATGTGAGATTTTAGGTGTATCCCCTCAAACTGAGAGGTATGGACAAAGGTCATTCTAGACTAAAAACCCTGTAAACTTTCATCTTGCTGCGTGCCAAATAGTAAATCTGGATTTAACATCTCAGTTAAGTGAAAGATCAGGTAGAAAGTTTTGCCCACATTAGATCAGAAAATACTTTTGCATTTGGTGTTGGATCATCTAGCTATTTTGTATATGAGCTTTACCTTTTACCGAGATTGAGGAGAACTGGTGCCTACACAAGCTACTAATATGTGAAAGCGTGGTACACCTTAGACAGGATGTCAACCTTTCAGAAGGAAAGCAGAGAGAAAAAGAAGTACACAATAAACACACAATTGCATACATACACATATTTTACCTCTTGAGAAATCAATGGTCCTGTAAAAGTTCTAACTCTCTCGCCACTTAATGTTTATACTTAATTGTCTTATCTATAAAACAATCATATTATGTTTGTATGTATGTAGTGAACCATGTTTGCCATTTTTGTTCTTTTTTGTTAATATTTTCAATTGGATATATTTTGGATTTTTACAAAAGAATACAGAAAAAAACAGCTGTTCTGGTTCTCCTCACAACCAAAACCATTATGACACTACAGTAAGAAGTGTGGCGGGCTAGGTGTGTGTGTGTGTGTGTGTGTGTGTGCACACACACGGCTGCTCTCGGTGCGGCAGGTGTCTGTCTGACAGCCGTGTGATGAGTTGAGCCCCGCGCTGAGCCCGTCTAAGCCCGGTGACTGGGCTCCCACTCTATCCCAATAAGCTGCCCCGGGTCTGCTGGGCTGATTTCTGAGTCCCCACCTCAACTCTCCACCTTTGACTTCACCAGTCGCAAGAATACAAATGACTCGGTGTCCCTCACTTCTCGACGCGCCCTGCCACCTTTGCATATTTTATGCTCAGTCCCCTGATCTGGAGTTTTGTTGTTTTTTCTTTAAAAAAAAAAAAAAAAAGATTTTTTTTATACTGCCTCTTGTAACCTGTATAGAATATAGCTTTAATTTTTCCAATATATTTATTTTTTTAAGCCATAAGAGTATGAGGTGGCCTCAGTTTAAAGTTTCCTGTTGTCTCCTAAAATTTTCCTTTAAATTATTTTATGTTATGAATGGGGGGAAAGTATATGGACTTCCATAAAGAAGCATTTTTATACATAAACTTCCAATTTTTGGAATGTGTGTCAGAGTGACAAGACAGGCCTGAAGCTCTTCTGTTCTAATGTAGTAAACATGCTACTCACTATCATGCTCTGAGGACTGGTGCATGGTACATCTGCCAAACCTTGTTGTACTGCTATTTTAAGCACTCTGCAACCCAAGATTACACTGTTGCAATTGTTAGAACATCATGACAGGGATCACAATATTGTTTTTTATACTAAGATGCAGCAGGAAAAGAGCTATTTGACAGCATTCTGCAGTTCAGACGATCATCTTTTAAAAAATCTGTTTATCAATTATTAATCAAAATGTTAAACAGAAGAAAATGAGCATAATATTCACACAAAAAAAAAAAATGCCTTCGACTTGATTAATGGATTGATAAGGTTTGCTTTTACAGACCAGAAAACAAACTGAGTTGAACAGGTGCGTGAAAAGATAAAGATATTTATAGATGATATATTTATATAGTTCCTTTAGTGATGTGTGAACTCAGTAAAAAATAGTTCCAATTGTTGTCTATGATCCAGGTCTGCTTATTGAGAAGAGAAAACTGGTTGTGTTTGCGGTTTTTCGTGGTTTTTCCACTGAATATGAAATCATCTACTTTACAATAACCTGCCTATTGCTTGATTGTGGATTGGAAACACTTCATCCAGATGATTATGGTTTGTGGTAGATAAATGTGGCAACGGCAGGGGTGGTGGCACCGTGGCTTCTCCTCCCTTCGTAAGAATGTTTGATGAGGGAATATTTTTTCTGTCAATTCATTCAGTGTATTCTGAAATATTTGAGAGGTACATCCTACAATCAAGGACACTTTTTTGGTTATTTAAGTAGAATGTTAGGCCTTCTGTGGTACGATGTGGCTTCATAGACTCAAAAAGTGTGTGCTGGACTGGCCTGTGTGGAGCCTAAATCTGTCACAAATTGAAAAATGTACAATACTTGGCAAGCAGTCTTGAGACAGCCATCTTTTTTTTGTTTTGTTATAATGTTAAATGGGACATAAGTGCAGCATTTTCTTGACACTTGTGCAAACTTTACTGGGAACACAATGAAAAAGACAAAAAGTTTGTCCATTACTTCAACTTCCTCCCACCGTCCAAAACGAGCATGTTCGCTTGTTTGAACACGTTAAATTGCCCCTGTGATAGACTGGCACCCTGGCTCCAGAATCCCTCGGGACCCTTTTAACCCTATAATGCCAAATGTATCATATTCGATAGATATGGTTTCTGAAGTCTTTTGCATCTGAGACTTTTTACATCATTCAATGGTAAAAGCTTTGCTCAAACCCCTGTTGTACACATTCAGATATACCTAATAACAGCCAGTAGAAGACTACACTAAAATATATTTCTGACTTATTGTACGCTAATTTGATCAAAATAATATCTGTTTTTTTTTTCATATGATGTTGAGGGGCAAAAGAAAGATTTCAGACTTTGAATGGCAATACATACATTCAGACTCAAAAATCCAATATTCTTCCTATTTTTCTTGGATCTGGCTTTAAAGGGTTAAGAAGAAGCGGTATACTTTAGATAATTAAAAAATGAATTAGAGATAAAGCAAGTTGACATATTTTCCAATGTTTTAATCTGCTGTTGGGTAACCTCAATACCTAGATTTTTAGGTAACATTAATTTGTACTGGTGTGTAATGTTGACGTTCTATAAATAAGTCCGACAGTTGCTAGCAATATCACATCATCGATGACAAATTGTCATTTGACAATTCCGTAACTCAGGATTCGGCACTGTAAGTGTTAAAGCTGACTTCTTTCTACACGATATCAACCCCCTTCTTCAGTCGAGCACCCTGTGGTTTTTGCGGCTTGCATGCACAGAAACAGCATATCTATTGCGAGTTCTAACAATAAGAAAATTGCTGCACTCACAACAATGCGAACAATAGCCGGCAACAGCGAGCCCGTAAACTGTTTATTCAGCACATTAAAGAGTAATGAGTAGCCTCCTCCAATGACTGAGACCACATTACTAGCATGTTCAAAGTTAAAGGAGGCCCTCTCCCAGGTTTAATGGGTTACTTGAGTAAACATAAACAACACTATAATGAGCTAAGATCCATATTTTCCTCATTTTCTGTTGATAAGCAAAAATGGTTCTGGTAAGCAAAAATTAGCCCTGTGCTACTTTAGGCAAAAAAAATAATAAATATGTGCACACATAAAGCGTTGCACACAACAAAATCACACATTCTCAACAGTTTTTTCTTTGCATACAATTAGGGACTTTACAAAGCTAATATGCAGTGTAACTCTGAAAAGTGTGTCCCTTTTCGTACTCAATCCTAACTTTATTTTAGTCCAGTTGTTCCTTTGGTGCTAAGAGAGCTGCAGAGGTGAACGGTATGGTCCTGGGCATCTTTAACCACACACAGCTGGCCTGTTTTCACTGCTTCATCAGAAAAAAAAAGCAAAGGATCTCAACTTTGTCGGCGAGAAGACGAGCTCGCACCGTCATCATATTTGCTGCCACGCGAGTGGAGTTTTTGTTCACACAATCTACATTTTGCTTAGGCAGCCAAAACGCGGCCTCTTCTCTTGGGCAGCCGTTACATTAGGAGAACACGAGGTGAAATCCCCTCGCCTATTAAAAGCGAACACGGTGTGGAATGCGAGGCACAGGACATCGTGGCATCCATCCAGCATACATTTCCAGACTGGAGATGAGATCTGCCATATGCCGAGGAAACAAAAACCCATCCCCAGCACACTTATCCATTACATAATCGGGCTACCCAAAAGCAAGGTATTTGCTGGATCTCTACACGAAGTGGGTGATTTGTTTTGGTGCAGTAAACATCTCAAATAACAGCCAGAGCCCGACTAAAAAAAAGGCTCAGACCTGAAATCACGAGCGGGAGAGAAAAAAAGGGCCTTGAGCTAATAGATCACTGTTGCCACTTCAGATGCAAAAGCAATTTACCATATTAAGTCACTTAGTCACATCCACTTCTCCCTAATTCATTCACTACTAATGCCCCAGTGCTGTTTGGGAATTAAGGTTAATCATCCCCTTATTCATCAAAGAGAAGGGGGCAATTACTGCATGGAGTGCAGTGACGGACCGGAGAGCCACTGTTTAGTTTTTTGTCAACACACCACGGAAGTTGTGATTACATTAGAATTAAGTCCAATTAGTTAATGAATGAGAGCATATGCCACTAATGACAAGAAATAATCTGGTAGCGTCTAACCCCCCTGAATGTTCTTCCCTCCTCTGCACCTGTGATGCTCACTCATAGAGCTGCGTATTGAGGCTTTTTTTCCCCCAGTGTTAGGAAATGACTGTACCGTACTTCTCAAAGGCATTCTTAGACTTACACTAGATTATAGAAAGTGAGACATTGCTGGAGGTTTGTTTATTTAATTAACCCCTGATGACTCGGAAGGATCGGTGTTATCTAAACAAATGACAAATTAATTTACCACATAAAGCCTGATGAATTATGATAAATGTTACTTATCCGCTTCACTTTGAAAATTTGGAGTAATAAGGATTTGTATCAAATATTTTTATCAAATATTTTTCTAAATATGAATCTCTAAAATGTCTTCATTTTTACAGGTTAAATGGGAAATATGTTTTTATGTTCCTGTTGATATCCATAAAATTTTACCTTTATGTATACTTATTTTTGACATTTTTAAATTTTAAATGGAATTTACCTCATGAGACCTCTCCACAATTAAGCGACATCTTAACATCTAACCAAAACAGAATAGATATTCAAATATTTTAAAAGATGATATGAACGGCTGTCTAAAAGAACAAATAAACAAAAAGAAAACAAAAAATAGGCTTCATAGGTTCCGAAAAAAATTCAATGGTAATAATGTTTTGTACATTTTTTTATCGAGGATTTGTTTTTCTTGTGTCTGATCTGAACTCCATTTACCACATTTTTTTCTTAATTCCAAACTATTCAATCTGATCCCAATTCAAATGTATTCATATGAGGTGGTATAGACATTTCAAGCTAATTCTTCAAATCAAAACGTCTTTGTTCAAGGCATGTACTCATCAATCAAAGTCTTTCCTTGCTTCACTATCTCCATTATTACTGTCAAATCAGTGAGCAAACATGTTATACGTGGCAGACAAGTTCACACGCGGAGGTTGCCGTGGTCACAGGGACGTGCTGGACAATCTTTCCTTTAACTGCACCGCTCTAATCGGTGTTGATGGAGTGTGAGGGAGGATGCTAATCTGGGTCATTGCATATGTAAATGCACAGCTGGTTTCTTCGCAGTGCCAAAACAAATCAGCCCGAGTGTCTAAGTGTCACCCAAAATTAGTTCAAATACGCAGAGTGGAAGAGAGCACGCACCCCACGGTGGGCTATCCCCTGGAAGAATTGGGGGTGGAGATAACCACAGTCATCAACAGCAATCTCATTATCAAACTTTCAAAGAAACTTAGTGGACTGTGTAATGTACTTAGAACTTAAAATGAGCTTCTCTTTAATACATCTATTATTCCCTTACAAATGCTGTAAGGGACTTTTCCACTTAAACGCATGTTTGATTGTACCAAAGTCATCTGAATATCGTTTTTCAGATGGCATACCATAAACCTTAGAAATTCAATACTAAAGTTTGCAACTTCTCTTAAACCAGAAAGAGAGAAATTTGATCGTATGTTAACAGAATTAAACTTACTTACTATTGCGTCCACAGAGGAGAGTGTTGAGTTTTGAAATGAGACGCATGCTTTTCTATTGGGTTCTCTCAATCCATTGTCTGGACCAAAGCTGGACCAGTTATATTTGAAACTGTTTAAAACCACAGAAGAACTGATGGACCAAACCTCCTAAGACACAGACTGTGGACATCTGAGAAAATAATGTGTATTCATTCACGTGTAGTTTTGGGACTACTTCAAAGACAAAGCTCAAGGTATTCCTATCTATCCATCCATCCATTCATCAATCCAGCCATCCATTCATCCTTTCGACACAATAACCTTGCATTAATTTCAGAACTTCTAATGGAATTCTGGGTTTTCCTGTCATTCAAATGGGTTTGCTTTGATTTCTATTTTATGCATTTCTTACACAATTCAGGTTCTTAACCATCCCAGCCTTAAACCCTCTACCAGTGTCAGTTCAGCTGACACTTTACCTGAACCCGAACAACGATATTTTTCAGAAAAATCTTAAGGCAGAGTGCTCTGATCTTGCCTCTGAGGGACTCTATATTACAATTCTCATAAGGAAATAGTATTTCCATAAAACATCTCATAGTTAAGATGCTATAGGCCTGCAAAGCTGGGACACCTTATCTTTGTATATGACATTGCTGTTGTTTCTCCTCCCACAGCAGGTACCTCTCAGCTGCCATTTGTGGTCCCCCTCTCCTGTCCTTTCAAACCCCCAGCTGTTTGAGGCAGATGTCCACCCTCACTGAACTTAGCTCTGCCAGAGATTGTGTTCCTGTTCAAGGCTATTATTTTTCTGTCACTTTACGTGCGTTAGACTAATTTGGAATTTAACCAGTTGTAATGGATGCATTGCCATGAATTGGTCTCAACTTTCTCAAATCGGATTACGTCTTTGAACTTCATAAGGTGACAGTTGTTGTGATTTAGTGCTATGCAAATTAGGCCTAATTGAACTTTCAATTTAGAATTAGATTTCAATCTCCCTGCCAGATTTGTATCCAGGTCCAGCTCATGGCTCACCAAGGTTCCAAGGTGCGAAATTGGAATGTCTCTGAGAACCACCTTAAGTTACTGACTTACAATTCATGGAGCATGTATTCTGTATTGCATAGTATTGTGGTGATTAGCGCTGTTACCTCACTTCAAGAGGGTTCCTGGTTAGAATCCCCTGGTGAACTGGGACCTTTCTGTCTGGATTTTTGCACGTTCTCCCTGTGTCTGCTTGGATTCCCTCTGGGTACTCCGGCTTCCTCCCACCGTCCAAAAACATGCATGTTTGGCTAATTGGAAACCGTAAATTGCCCCTGGGACTGAATGTGTGTGGCTGTCTCTGTGAGGTCATGCGATGGACTGGCGACTTGTCCAGGGTTGTACCATAGCTCCCGCCGGTTGTTTGGCTGGGATAGTAGCAACCCAGTTGGGAACAAGCGGTATAGATAATGGATGGATGGATAATCTGTATCTGCTGGTCACTTGGCACATGGTTTGGCTTCCTATCCTGGGATCTATCCTGGGATCTGTAGTTCACTTCATATGCCCCCTGGCATCCTTCCCAACCCTTTGGAAGACGACAGCTCCTTTCTGCCAGGGTATACACCCCTCATCAAAGCTCCCATCCTTTTAGAACTGTCTACGGACTTCTCTCCAAAGTTGCTGTCTGTCTTTTCCACTTGAGTATGCCTATGAAGGGTCTTACCTTTCTGTTCTAGACCTTACATTTGCAACATAACTGCTGGTTTTAGCTAGTTATTGGAACTCTTCACCTGCATTACCGAATAAACTTCCTATCCAGCCCTTCGCCCATGCTCCATATGCATCCGTTCTTATGTCTTCTTCAATCTTGTTCAGTCTTGGGCAGCTCTCTCTCTGATTAGCCTGCTAAATCCACCTGAAGTCTCTAGTTCTCCTGTCAGTCGTAAGGTTAAGCTGTGTTTGTGTCCCCCTTGAGCTTAAGTGCTGCATTCAACCGGCAATTTCCCTATGTAATCTTGCCAGGTGTATACATTATAGGATCCACATTTAGTCTTAACCTCTAAATCATACCTCTAGGATATTTTTGAAACGGCTTTTACAACTGTCTTTTTGCATCTTGATGGGAATGCTAGAGGAAAGAAGTGCGGTGACTAGCTGTCCCTCATCACGGCCTCCTCTTGTGGCTCAAGTGGCACCATTAGTGGACACTTGAGTTCCAGAGGGCTGTCACTCTGCCCCCCTTGCATTGTATTGAGGAACCCCTTTATGTGTAAGCAGCACTAATTTATCAAGTGTCTTACCCAACTACCACAGTATTGGAGACTCTCAACTGTCTCATCTCAAATTTTTATCTTAAATCTAACTCCATTGAAAAAGGTTTACATAGTTTATGTGGGTAGTTAACATATAACTTTGTATGAAAATGACTTATACCCTATATATAGTAGCACCATGTGACATTTTAGAGGGTAAGACAGATTATTTCTGTTGTGAAATTATTTATTTTTGGATATGTATATCTTTTTTTTTTACAGAAGTCATGCCTCTAAACTACCTGATCTAAAATAACACAAGCAAGAACGTTGAATAGAGTTGACAATTACATAATTGTAAATCATTCAACATTGAATGGAACTGATTGACAATGTGTTTATCTGCAAGGGATATAAGATTGTTTCAGTTCTATAGGTGAACAAAAGGAAGACACAAGAAGATTGGGATAAAAGCCTAGCAGAAATAGTCATTGTTCAGATCATTTTTTTAAGTCTATTGATATGGACTTGAATGACCTCCATTTACCAGATTTCAATTCAAAAGAGCTGAAAGGGCCTTTGGAAAACAGATGGCTGCATTCTAAATTACATTCTCCACCTCAGTCCCCTCAAGTTATATAGTCTTGTCTACTCCATCAGTTCTTGAAAGAAATTCTTAGGGAACTGAGAAAAGTGTAATAAAATGCCATTTAAACGTATTTTTTTACCATTATCAAATTATTCAAATATGAATTAATATAATTAAATATAGAATATTATCCCAATCAGGGGAAAAAAGTATGTAAATCTATTGTGTGATTTATATAATTAATTAGTATTTTGGTACAGTACCTTCAATAATGCAATGTAAATTTAGAACATATCTGAAAAGGTCAGGAACTCATTCTGACTAGACGTTTCAGGCGATCTATTGGGGCTTCTAAATTTAACACTGAGTGAGGAAGCACCTCGTCACATGTTTAACTCACACACCCAACAGTCACCTGCAATTTCTCTCTTCCCCATCCCACAGCTAACTCTCATCTCATCCCATGCTCAGCTGACTTAGACGAGTGTGTTTGGTGTCAAGTCTCATTCTGTCCATTTGATGCTGCATGAGGATGTGAACGTGTGAAGGTGCTGGGGGAGCCGGGTGGAATGATGATAGAGCGGCTGGTGCCCTTTTCCTCTGATCATAGATTACTGTGCAACAGACTTGTGTCAGAACAGCAGCAGCAGCACTGATATGTGCACAAAGGCCAGCGTCAATCAAGAGCGTTATTCATGTGTCTGGGCTTGTAACCCCCACACCTCATCTGTTCCTCCGATCTTGTTTGTCTGACAGCTGGGTGTACAAGCCGGTCTGAACCGCCAACCGCGATTCACCTGAATAAAGAATGAATAAAGAGAATCCCTCTTATCCCTGAGTGATAAGTTAAGATATGCTGACACGTCATAATTGAATGTTATGTTTGATCTTATTTCCATGAGAGAGAAATTGTTGGGATTCTTCAGTGTGGTAAGTTAGACTGTTTATACTGAACTTATCCATAACTTCAACAGGTATAGAAAATAAAATTTAGATCTAACCCAGGACCTGGGAAATGAGAGGTGGGTTAAGACTTGTATGGTACAGTGAGCATTATAATACCCTTGCTGTGAAATAACAAATTAAAAGACTTATATTTTACTTTGGACTTGAGAAAGTTTAAAGATTTTTTAGTTAATAATCCCAAATTCTGTTTTTTTAATGTAATTCTCTTAGTATGAATTTTCCTAATTGGAGGAAAACTGTCACTGCAAATAATGTTGAAACGAGCAAAAAATTTGGGCACTAAAGCACCACCCAGAGCAGGCTATTAACTGGGGATCAGATAGAAAAATAATAAGCATTCTGCTTTTTAACTTAGTTGGCAACTTTTAATAATTGGCCTTTTTCCTGAACTGGATAGCGATAAATAATCTCAGTATAAACCAGTTTAGAAATTGTATTTTGAATCATTTCCGCATGGAATAAATTATCAATTGGGTGAATTTAATTTTCTCTGGCCCCAGATTATTAGCTTTATAACTTGAAGAGGTGGTGGAAAGCTCCTTTCTTACTGCTTTGGGTGGTTGGATGAGGGCTTGGTGGGACCTGAAGATTTGGAACCCTGGTGGTCTCTCAGGTTGCGGGGGCCTTGTGGGCAGATTGCTTAGTTGTCTCTGTGTTCATCTTCCTGGGTTATGTTCTCCGAGGTGGCCGCTAGTGGACAGGGTCTCAGGGAACTGCCCACAGGGGCCCACAGGAGCCCACAGGGTGGGCGGTGGTCCCTTTGCTTGCATAACTGAGCAACAATCTGTGTGAAACCTGATGTGCGTGTCTTGTATGTTCATGATCACACTTACACACACCTACAACTTTTCCACGATGCTCTGTATGTCCATTTAATTTGGTCACTCATTGTCTATGGACAACATGGCAAGTCCACTCAATGTATCCTGTCCCACTGTGCTCCTCAAGTGGTTTTAAATTAGTTTTAAATTGGGGGACTGTTGGTTAGGTTCCAGTTCTGGGTCTACCCAGGAACAGCTAGCAGCTGCTGAGTGCCTAACATCACCACTATGAAAGAAGTAAGGGGAAATAAACTAAATGGCTGGGCAACTACAATTTACAATTGCCAACATAACTAATGCAAACCTTGTGAATAGTGTTTGTTTGAATGGCTATCTGTAATTAACCTGGCTCCCTGGCTAGGCCTGAATCAAAAAAGTTGGGTTCATCCCCAAGAACAACGAAGAAAATATGTCCAGTTTTTGTAACTTGGCTTGTCCCCTCTCTTTTTCCCCCCTGTTCTTTTCACTTCGCCGCTCCACTTTCATGCCTATAAGTCCCACTCATGTTGACTTCATAAAAATGCTCAACTCAGTTTATGATCTGTTGCCAAGAGACTGATGATGACGTCATTGGACGGTTGGTGACAAGTTTTACCCAAAATATACTTGGACAAAATAATGGTGACCCACTTGAAAATTTGCTTGTCATAAAGTTAAATGTAAGAGTTAAATTTTTGTTACATTTTATTCAATATTTTCCACCTTCTACATCATTAAAACCAGACGGTCTTGTCAAGATTGTAGCAACACTTGGAGAAAATATTGAGTGGCTCATATGTACATTTGCTTGTCATAAACTTAAATTTAAGAGTGAAATTTTAGTTTCTATTGAAAGACAGGCAAAAGAGGAAGGTTAAAGAATAAGGCCTCATCATACTAACATGAAAATACATCAAATAAAAGTTATATTCTGCAACTGCAATCCTCATCAGTCTTACTAATTTGTTGTATTATGGTCACAGTTTGTTGAAAGAATTTGCAAAAAAATATTTTAAAAAACTGCATTTCACAGAATGAATTAAAGCAATGGTCAATGAGTCACAACATTTTTGACATGGATGAAAAAATTACTTGAAAACAACAGGAACTTAATATAAATTGGACATTTAGAGATTCTGTGTTTTTTGTTTTTTGTTGTTTTTTTAACAGTGTTAATATTTAGATTATCTCTAGAACTAAATAGATGATAACATAACAATAGATTTCATTCAATTATGTGAGATTATATCAATGTCTACAATTACGATTAACACAGTTGGGAGATGGTTATTGTTGTAGGTGGGTTGTGATCTGGCGATAGTGTTGCTGGACAGATGGAAGGGGATGAGCTTAGCGAGGGTGGATGTGGAAGAGAAGGAATCAGAGGATTGAGTTTGAGTTCAGGCCATTGGAGGAGGAAGGAATAGAGGAGGCCTGTTGCTTTATTTCTGTATCACAGCTGTCAAGATGATTTTCCAGCTTTCCGATACATAGCAAGGAAAGCAGAAGTCCACTCAATGAACCTGGATGAAAATCAATGTGAGCAGCCCAAAATAAGAAATCGATGCTGCCGACTGGCCTGGCAGAAGTCAGAGCTGGAATAGGAGGTGGGGTTTACGAAAGTCTAGCTGGCGTGGGATGTTTGCATCTTAATGATGTTGGTCCTTAGGGGACTCGGACCAGGAACCTTCTTGCTGTGAGGCAACAGTGCTATCCATGAAACAACTTCATAGTTATGGCATATTTAAATGATCTCACCTCGTGCAATCTGATCAAAATAGATCTATTTCTCTCTGTTAAATAGATTTTGTTAAACTGCAGACATAGGACAGCAGCATAGCAGCATTTTTCTGATTTACCCAACAAGAGTAGTGGTACCCTTATACCCACATTCCCAAATATTAGTCTGTAAACTTTACAAATGACCCCACCCAGGCAAAACCTAAGAAAAAATATAATAAAATGAAACTTTAACTATTGGACAAACGTTGATAATATTTTACACACAGCAAAAACATTTTTTCTTCCTGAATTGATACTAATGACAATAATTTTCCCAAAAAATATCAGTCTGTATCATTTTACAAAAGAAAAACCATGTCTAAAACCCAGATGAGCTGCTGAGTAAGCAGCTATACCAACAGATTAAAAAACTACAGGTGCACTTTTTACAAAATTCTAAATAATTAAGAGGAGAGGGGGAAATTGTATTCACAATCCACCATTCACAAAAGCAGCTGGAAACCATGGTTGGATTTGGGCATTTGCAGTAAATATCTTGTGTCCAGTGTCTTAGATTTCTTAGCTAAAATAATTCTGCATACATTGTGGCAGAACATAGATGGTAGGTGACCACGTGGATCACTGATCATTTTGGTCTGCATTGATAATGTTGGGCATAAACTTTTATGAGCAATGAAAATTACTGTTGAAGAAATTTTGATTCATGCCTCATTTTGACCAACTAAAGTGGCATGAATACTGCCACCAAAAACATAAACAAATCAGACTGTGGTCAAATCAATACATAACATTGGAGGGAATCAGTTTCATGATTTAATCAATGCAGGTTACACAGCAAACATTTTAATTCAGCAAAATGTGTGAATGGGAAAGTTTCTGTCACAAATCAGAATGGCAACTGACAGGTCTTCATCACGCTAATTTTGCATGATTTAAGCCCCTCTTTGAAATATGATATAAATTACAAACATTCTTCCTTCAGTCTTTGCATTATTTACTTTCCAAGCACTCAATTGAGTACATCTGAACATGTAGAAACCCAGCAACATAAATGGACCCATAGAGTCCATAAAGATCTCAGCTGAAGTATCATATTCAAGATGATATATGGCAACGATGCTCAGAGACCACAAGTAGGAGGGGGTGGTTGTTTTTTAATATGGTGAATATATATGTATATATATATTTCCCTTTTTCTGTAAAAATGAATGAATAAACTAATGACATAATTTATTCCAACCCTGACCCCTAACAAATATGCTCAACGAAAGACTTTTAGTGCTTTATATATGTCGGCAATTTTTATTTTGCTTTGAGCCCCTCCCTGGACCTGCAACCTTATGGTGGTGGAGGGGTTTGCATGTCCCAAAGATCCTAGGGGATACGTTGTCAGGGGTTTCATTCCGCTGGGAGGGTCACCCATGGCAAAAAGGTTTCTATGGGAGGGACCAGACAAAGAGCAGTAAACCTCTTTGGATTATAAAAACCTTGGACCCAGTTTACCCCTGCGGATACTGGAACACATTGAAGAGCTCTTCATTCTGTTGAGAGTTTTCATGGACCGAATGGTATTTAGGGGATTTGTGTAACGGAGTTTAAATACATACTCCATTTTGTAGAGAGTGAGTTCTTACCAAAATCTTTATTTTCCTTTTTTTGTTATTTGTTTGAACCTATGTCAAATTTGTACTGAATGCATTCACTTCGTTGACCATGGGCCTTCGTGACTGCTTTTTGCGTTCGCGCTTTTTGGGCGCTGGCGCTTGCCGTACCTCCAGCTAGATTTTCCCGGGCTGGAGGTAAGCAGTGTTTAGTAGCGCTCCGGATATATAAAAATATTTTAATGAATAAAACGCACAGTAAATACAAATTATCACTTTAATATGACTGTATGTAAATAAAAATGACATGATTTGCTAAAAAAAAGTAATGATTGAACATGATGTAAACGAGTTATAAATGAGCTGTTATATATTTCTATGGTAACCACACAGTGATGTGCGTCATGAAAGATCTTTAATTTGTATTTCTTTTTTCGGTTGAATTTTAGTTGCAGTCAATAGAAGGAAGCCCTGGTCTCACTAACTTTGTTTTT
>CAJRST010011112.1:1904886-1919621 GCA_907169785.1 Menidia menidia | reverse complement strand
AGATAGATAGATAGATAGATAGATAGATAGATAGATAGATAGATAGACAGATTAGTAGGTAGGTCGGTAAGTTGGTAGATAGGTAGGTAGGTAGGTAGGTAGGTAGGTAGGTAGGTAGGTAGGTAATTTGGTAGGTAGGTAGGTAGGTAGGTAGGTAGGTAGGTAGGTAGGTAGGTAGGTAGGTAGGTAGGTAGGTAGGTAGGTAGGTAAGTTGGTAGATAGATAGATAGATAGATAGATAGATAGATAGATAGATAGATAGATGTCTATCTAGACCAGTGCTTATTGTAAAGACAACCATCTAGGATTTTCTTATGCTCAAAATGCTTTGTGTTCTCCTATTAGTCGTGCCTTGATGCAGTACTTCCTTCGTTGCTTACTTTGTCAGCAACTGGTTGTTTAGAAGCAATGGGTTGTTCGGCACTATCCAGTGAAACCTCAAAAACAACGAGGAAACCAGGTGAATTTCTGTCACCATGTTCTCACTTGGAGTGAAGCACGTACACATTCACGGGCAAAAGCCTGAGGGAAAGTGACAGACCCGCCAGGAAGCATTGTGGGACCTGCTGTGAATAGAGAGGGAGCAGCCTTTTTTTCTCCCCGCAGATCAACTCCCCACAAAGGACTATCTCTGTCGGTGGTTTACTTCTTTTCACGTGGCTTGTCACTGCGCTGTTCCTCTTTAGCGCTTCCCCCTTGCTTAGATGGAGCCATTTTGGAGAGAAGGTGGAGGCACAACACTTTTTATGCGTTGTGAGAGGCTTGGTTGTTGCTTTTTCCTGTTCTAGTCTGATGATTGTCGTTGTGTGTCGCTGCTTCGTCGGATTCCCAACAAGCCTTACAATGTCGTAACCCTACTCTGGTACTCGTTGACAGGAAAATACATTGAAGAAGTCTGGAGTTTTAGCAAACACTGAGCGCCATTAGGTACTTTGTCTTTGTTACCATTGTGTTTGTGTGTTTGAATGAGCAGTAATTTGATGTAATAATGTTGTATGTGTTCGAAATTCCTCATGAAACTTTGACCTCTTGGAAGTGGGAAGCCCTGGTACTGTGGGAGTGGAACATTTGTTTTTAAGTTAGTAATTACAAAAATACTTAGCATTAGGGGAATGCCATTTTCAGGCAGGAACGATGTACGATGTATCATATTGTGTCTTTCTATTAAGATAATTATGTAAACCATTATATAATGATCTATCAAATAATAATAATTATATTATAACTACACATACACTACACTACTTTGGGCTTTTTAAAGTATCAAAACATAGTACCCTTTAAACACCAGAGGTGTGAACTCCATATTACTAGGACTTGAGTCGGACAAGAGTCCAGGTATGTGTTTTTTCTAAACTTGTTTAATACAGTTCAGGATTGTAGAAAGGATGGAGCCTATCCCAGCTGCCACTGGGAGAGAGGTGGACAGTGGCCTGGTCAAGCCAAAAGTCCATTACAAAGTCACAAGAAAGACAAACAGCGATACATAATCGCATTCACTCATAGGGTTAATTTAGAATTACCAGCTAATCTAACATAGATGCTTTGGACTGTGGGAATAAGCCAGAAAACCCTCATAAAACCCATGAATGCATGTGGTAGAACATGCACACTTAAAGAAGAATGACACCAGTCAGGATTCAAACTAAAAACCATCTGAAGCAACAGCGAAAATCAACGTGTGGCCACAAAAGCTTAAAACCTTTTAACAGTAAGCTAAGGACTGATATTGAACAATTAGCAACAACCTAAGTGTACATTTCATAGAAGTTTACTTGTCTTTATTTAACTAAATGTTTTTTTAATGTCACATATTACACATTTTAAGTTTAGATACAGATGTTTAGCAAGTTGCATGTTTTTTCTACCTCTTAGATCCTGTAAAATCCCATTAAATCTAATCAGTAGACAACCTGTAACATTAATTCTTTGTGATTATACGTCTTCAGGAATGGAAAGCAAACATACCATGTTGATGAAGTATTGTCTATTCTATAATAGTCCCCCCCCAAAAAAACAAAAAAAAACAGGCTTCTAATCTTTCAAAAAGCTTTGAATCCACCCATAGAATCACATTTGACAGATGCCCTAATATCAGTATATTAGCAAGCCGTAACACTCTAAAACAACATTATAAAGAGTGTCTTAGATCTAAAATGTCTGTGCAGACAACTGAGTGGGAGTCATGCATGAATGGAACATGAATGATGACATTCCTGTTAGCCGGGCCATCGTTGGCTTTTAATACTGATGATTTTTTTTTACAAAACATGTCCGCAGCCATCTGAGTGACTAATTAAAATGATGATGTCTCTAAACTCAGATTACAACCAATCCCGGAGTAAGATGGACATTCTGTGTACTTCCCAGGGAGCGTGTAAGGAGTTAGTCGAAATAAATATTTTATGTGGCGCGGTTTTATGTTTGATTACCCAGCTTGCCCTCTCATTTTGGCCTGAGAGCACAAGGAGGACGAACTCAGCCCTCCCTTTGCCACTCATTTGATGCACTCATCCATGTAGCCTCCCGCCTTTGCTCTCTCTCACCCCCGTCACTCTCCACTCTGCCCATTAACTTCAATTAATGTGATGGTTCATCAGTGGTGGAGGACTCTGTCATGGGGCTGCACCCCACTACTTATCTGATTACTCTTAATGGGAGAAAATACGATAAACAAATTCAATTATCCCTGACCTATTTCCAATGGTTGGGACATGGGATTATTACTCATGTCATCGCTGAAGTATGAATATGAAGAGATCTAATTGCCTTGGTGTCACGTTATGGATGGACAGGGTATGTAAATATATTCCATATTCATGATGATGAACTATTCGGGTATTGTAAAGGCCAGAGAGGGAATGAGTGATACTGAGGATGAACACCCCCCGTTGTGTCCTCGGTTGGCCATCAATTCTTCACCGAGAGCTGCCCTCATCCTCTCGTATTGATGATGGCTGTGCCGCCACGGTGGACTCTTCCAACAGCCGCAGAAATGATGAAGACGGATGGATACAGATTTAATTAAATCTAGACCTGACTATATGAAGATTGAATGAGGTAACCGATAATGGATGCGTACTATGGCTGCTAATCCAAAGGCTTGTGTGAATCGTTAGCTCAAGAACTTCACAGATGTTCTTTATAGTAAAGTATGGTGGCTATGTATAATAATGTTAAACTTCAAGTTCAACGTAATCCAGTGAAGCTAAATTATTAGGTCATTTTACCCGGAAAAACAAAGCACATTTACGAAAAGTGAAATAAAATCTCACACAACATGTTCCTCTACCCATTACAGATCTGATTGCCAAAGAAAGCCATCATTCCGATCAATAAAGTTTCGTTAAATGTATAGGTTTCCCTTATTCTAAACCACGACTGAGCAGTGATTGTTACTACAAACTTGTACTCATTTGTTGGCCATAAATGTGACGTCACATGAATATGTCTTCATGGCTGTTTGGATATAGGGATCATTATTTCCCCCATCGTTTTCTAGGTGGAGATAAGCTTATTGTCTGATTCTTTCTAAACTGCCAAAAATAATGAGGGCATATTCAAATGGTATAATAGATGTTAAAAACTAAAATAAATCACATTCAAGGCATGCAAGGGAAGCCGTACATTCACATTAAACCAATGGACGTTGTATAATAGTTTCAGTTTATGAACGTATACTTTTTTTAATTGCACAACATAAACTATTTTACTTATCTATCATGGTAGGACTTGATATCTTTTGAAAAGCATGGGCTCCCTCTGTTGGTCAACAAGCATTTCCAGTTCAACAAGTGATTAAGGAGATGTGACTGCAGTGACACTGTCATTGGGAATAAATTGAGTCTCTAGAGTGTCAAGGCCACTGTTTAATAACGATAATAATAGAATATAAATGAGACTAATAAAATCACAGTTTTAACTTCCACAGAGAGTTTTAGAGGATTCTACTATCTTAGTTGAACTGCTGACTGTGACTACTTCTGTTCGAACCCATTTGTGCCTGATTTTATTTCTCTATTCCTTTTCCTCCTCACTTAGAATCAGCCTTTCCTTGTTGTCTGTTTGTGTGTTCACGAGTGTGTAAGCGTGTGTTTGTGTGTGTTTTTTTGTTTTTTTTCCCCATCTCCGAACGTGCTGCCGCTTGTGTCTCAAAGAGTTCACTGACTCTAAAGGATCGATGAAGGGAAGAGATTCCGAGCCAATTATTTTCAGCTTAATGGTCCCGGGGGGGTGCAGAGTTGAGCAACAACAAAACGCCTTCAAGAGACATCAATTCTGGACAAGCCAGCTCCTCCATTTCTCCGCAGCCACAATGTGGCCATCAACTCCCAGCCCTATGGAGTTAGAGTGGAGCACATGTAGCAAAGCACACACACACACACACACACACACACGCTGGAAAAACAGCTGGAAAATATAGAAGTTGAGCGTCAATGATCGTTTGAGCGCGTTCCTGTTTGCCGTCAAACTGCTTTCCTGTTTCGGTCTGTCAGAGGAAGAGTCAAACAATCCAGCTGCCAAAAATGTTTCTGTGTTAGGGAATACTTTAAGATCCACATTAGAACCCTAAACATCCTCATGCCATCATGTAAATACATTTTAAATATGACAGTAATTGATCCACTTTGCTTATGTTGTCATCATGTACAGTATGTTTTTTTTTCTTTATCTTTTATTTTAATTTGAATACAAAGCTGAACTTTATTGAGTTAATTCTAATTAATTAATGGCATAGAGAATAATGCACCCTTTTCCCAATTTGACACACTGATGCACGCTGTCCAGCTCGATATGTGGTGCCACGGCAACCAAAGTTCATTTGCCATCAATAAATAAGATGTCCAGGATGCAAAAGAGGTCATTTCTCAGCACACATAAGAAAGTTAAGGAACCAGTAAAAGACAAACAGAGCAAGTTTCTTGGCTTTGTTGGGCAGGCAGTCTTCTTTTGAAAAACTTTCCAAAGGAAGTTTATGTAAGTAGTGTGTGCTACAAGATGACCCAGGCACACTTTGTGTTACTGAAAAATTGCATACAGTTTCTAACAGTGTGCTTCACAACCAACATAGATGTATACAAGTAATGTGATTTGTACCCATGCATTTAGTCAATGAATCAGCCTCATTCTTTCCTTTGTTTTTGCTTTCCGTGTAAAAAAGGAGCAATTTTATGGAAAAGAAATTGCTGATACTTTTCAAGACACCAGTTTTCTTCATTTAAATGGTTGTAACACTTGTTTACACTCAGAAAAAGATATTGAAAGGTTCTTAGTGTTCTTGACAATTGGGTAAAAGCTCTCACTTTTAAGACTTATTATGGCGCTTTTAGTTAATGGAAATAACAAAGACCAAAAGGATTGGTGTTAAAGGCTAAAGGTCAGGGTAGGGTGTTTTTCCGCTGGGTGGCAGGGTCTGCCCCCTGGAGTCTAATCTAACCCAATTTGGCCACCCTGACCAAAACGGTCTACCGTTGAGTGTCTTTGTTTTCCGTGAAGACAGATAAAGGATTTAGAAGTTAAAGTAAAAACGTGTGTGCAGTGCCCTTCATTGAATTATTTATGAGTGTAGAAATTAAGTTGAGAAGTAACTTACAGTTATACAATGACTTAAAGGACGTGGGAAACATTAGCCCAACTTTAGCACACTCTGTACCACTGCAAAAAATAAGGTCACAGGGCAAAAATTGCATTTTACTGGACAATGCTTCAATAGTTTGCTCCCCTATCCAGCCCTAAAACAAATCTGAGGCACACCCCTTAGTTGATTTGTACGTGTAATCTTCATTTGTTTTTCAAAGTTTCTAATTAACACAACTACTTATCCTAATTTTGTCACTCCTCTATTCTATATGTTCAATTTTTTTCAGATCATTTTCTTATTTCAAAGTATTTAATCCAAATAAAACAATCTGCATAATCATCACACAATATTTTTTTTGTCCAATCTTGTCCTAAAAATGACGTTCTCTTCAAATATACTTTGGAAAATCACTCAAATTGATAGCTGTGGTCTCTTTCCTGAAGGCTGAAAGAGGCAGGTAGTCTCTACCTAAACTGTCAAGACCGGTTAAAGGTAAATATGACACACGTGTGCTGAGGAACACTGATGGATTGGAGCTCCGAAAAACATCCGCCTGAAGTCTGTGTGCACTTCACCTCCATCGCTGGAGGAACATAGTGGTGTCCTCTGGTAATTATTTTATAAAGATCGGGGAGTTGAACAGCCTGCTGGGTTTTGGAACCGCCTTATTTCCCGGGCTGCCGAGCAGCAGGACATTGGGTTTTTTTTTTTTTTTTTTTTAAAGCAGTCCCACTGGGTTGTCTGTGAGGCAGCGTTCAATGAGGCGCCGCCGGCGACAGTATCCCCCAACAGCTTAGTGCTCATCAACTATTTAGATATGCGCTTAATGCTCTTGGGGAAGCTAATATTTAGCTGCTGGTGAGCAGAGGGAGAGGAAACACTCATCAAACTAATGGCCAGGAGATAAGAAAGGGAGCGTGCTTTGCGGTTCGTCGCAGGGCCAAAATCAAACCTGATTATAACTTAGGTTTACTATCCTCTGCAGAAGAGTGGAGGGAAGAAAACAGGGTGTTTGTGGTCTTGTGAGCACCACCCCACCTCATCCCCTCTCCCTCTTTCTTACTATATTGCGCGTAACTAAGTCCCCAGGCACCGGGCTATGAATTGCATTCCTCCTCTATAGGCCGGCATCCCCTCAATAGCCGAGATATCCTCTGTGTGTCTCTCTGCTCTCATCCAGGCTCTCGAAACCACCCCTTACCCGGTTCTCCAAGACCCTTACCGCCCCCTCCACCACCAAACGACAACCTCCTCCTCCTCCTCCTCCTCCTCCTCCTCTTCCTCCTCAGTCACTTCCATCTTCACCAGCATCCCCACACTCCCAGAAGCAACTCCGTGAGGGGTCGCATGATGAATGAGCAAAGAGTCAGCAGGACCCGCCGTTGTGTGTGTGTATATGTGTGTGTGTGTGTGTGTGTGTGTGTGAGCGCTCGTCCGTGTGTGTGTGTGTGTGTTGGTCAAAGAATGATGACCACAACTGCCAGAGTGATCACAGTGGGATTCATTACGGCGACAGACAGGGCCGCCTCTAAAACACTGACCATGTGTGTGTGCGTTTATGTGTGTGTGTTTGTGCGTGCGTGTGTGTGCAGTCCTGACAGGCCCCTCCACTAAAATGGCGTCTGAGGATTACACTGACTGGGATGGAATAAACAGCGCCGTGTGTACTGGGGGGGGGGGGAGTTTGATAAATTATTTACATCACTGAGAAAGCAGCGTCGACACTGTTTATGCCCGCACCTGCTCTTCTCGGCGCTTAAAAGATGATTTATGTGTTATGGTCACATTGGATTTCCGCAACTATTGGTCCTGCCGCCTTTTGGGACACAAAGCGGTGGTTACAAAGTGCCCCGGGCTCATTTGGGAGGCGGCACAGCGAGAGAGAGAGGAGAGCGGTATGGTATAACTGGACCAGGCAAACCCCTGTCCAGAGGGCTGTTACAGCAGTTTGTTTGCTCTTACACACAAATGAGTTATGGACACACTAAAGGGAGCGAAGGCTGGCAATGCCTCCGATGAATCTTCTGTAAGAAGGTATCGTCAGGACAGGCAGACTCTTCCCAAAGATAAAATACCTGCTAACGCTAAAGAAAACGCTGCCAAAACGTTTAGGTCCAATAAGCGCGTGAGGAAGACAAATTGCAGGGGGACAGTCTATTTGAGTTTCAGTACACTGTATACCTTTTTTGATCATTGCAAACAACTTAAAAACTTGCCATTATTATTATTAACACATTTAGTTTCTTGAGCTTAAACATTCTTTTCTAAATGAAACAGTGTGATACTATAATTAACAAAGGTTCAAGTTCGAGATACTTTTTTTACAGTCCTCTATTGATTATTTCTGTTGTAATGTAGAAATCAAACAGTTTTACCATTGAACTTATGGAAATTGATGGTGAGCAGGTGTAAATGAAAATGCAAAGCACTCATCTGTTAAACAAACTCTTAAGTTAAATCGCCTGGTCCCTACATGGGGATTGTAGCTATCTGTTTAAACTCGGTTTACAGAAGTATACATAGATAACACCTTAGATATACAGCTACACATATACCCATAAATGTTAATCTTTGACCAAAATAGCATGGAATACTGTGTAGGGAAAAATTAAACCCAGCCTTACTTCTTCTATATCATTAAAAAGCTGATTTCTGCTTTTGTTAAATGCATTTATTAGCTGATTATAACCAGAAGTGAGCACGTCTATAACAATGAAAATATCTGCAGTTTGCTAGTCTGAAGGATTCAGGTGTGTTCTGTCTATGCTGGGAGGAGAGACACGAGCAGAATGTCTATAATATCTCAAAGATCTTGCTGTCCATCAGCTTAGTAAGGTTTACAAGATCAGTCCTTAAATCAAAATGTCTTTAACCAGAAGTATGTAACAAATTATCTTCAATCTAAAGGAAAGATGGCTACCCAGTTTATGGAACCTCACACCAAAAGGAGATGTTTTGATATTGTTTTGCTCCTTGCAGACAATACATTATTTCCAAATGGTTTTAAGATTGAATGCATTATGATACAGTTGCTGATCAATGCAATAACAATAATATAAATATGAAAATATAACCTTTAATAAGATTAATATTAAACAAAAAGATGCATAAATCTTTTTTGGAGAGCTTCTGATTTGAGGGATATTCAAAAAGTCTTCTCTGAAATGTAAGGTACTCATTGAAAAGTTTAAGAAATAAAGTGTTCCACCATATTTTTTTTTATTGATGCACAGGAAAAAATTTTCGAAACATCTGCCCTCAAAGTTGTTGCAAAGTTGCCGCGCTGAAGCAAACAGAGCGTATGCGGCAACTTGTCTGGAAACATCTTAGCGTATCGTTGCATCACTTTCCTTATAGCATCTCCCAACATGTCCCAGATATCAGTCTCTGCTGCAGATAGAGGTGTCACCGCCCGATTTACATACAGCCCCGGCAACACAGACACCCGGCAGTACCTCGGCGCCTCACACCAGCTCAATATTTCATAGCCATATGAAATATGCCTGAATGTGTGCATGGCATCTGCCATCTTTGGGGCTTTCCAGACCCCAGGAGGCCCGTTTGATGTGTAATTGGGAAGTGTGCTGAATTAATCAGCAATTGATGTGCTTTTTAATTGAAATGACACTAAACAAAAAGGAAAAACACAGGCAACACAGAACAGCGTCATGGATCCTTTCACATATTTCCTTCCAAATATTGTTTTTTTTTTTTGTCTGTGTGCTCGCTAATGGCCCATTGAGATTCATGGAAAAATAACATTGTTTGAAATCGAAAAAGTGCTAATATAGAGAGAAGACAAAACACTGACTGGCTGTTCCACTGAGACTTTAGCTGATGTTGATTAGATTACTGCTGTTGTCTTGAGAGCCTTTGTTGATTCCATGTTGTAAACGTTCCTGGTTAAAAATTGTCAAATTACGGTGGATTACATAATCCATTAAAGCTACTTTGTAATGCTTAGTGATGCCTTAGGTGGTTGATTAGCCTTTAGCACATTACCTTGGCTTTACTGTACAGTTTTATAGCAGTTATATGAGAGATGTTTTCTCTGATATCCATCTAAATTTGACCAAAACAACATTAACGTGTGAATATTATCTTTGCAAATGGTCATGTTGAACGCTGTGTTGAAAGCCACGCATTTGATCGTTTCTGTTTCTGTTGGGTCAGCTTTGAAACTTTTAGATTGCATTTTATTGTGTGCAATGTGGTCACCATATCTTTTAATCCACTGAATCACAAGAATCTTAGTTTGATTGCATGTGATTTGCAACACATGTTTACAGAAAAATGTCGAAAATTCAAACTAATGGAATCAGAGTTATTGATTCTCTCACGTGCTATCTGATTCCCGACTCATTCCAAACCGCTAGTTTGTATTCTATTTAATTAACTAGAAGTTGAGTTTTACGACACTTTTGGAGAACATTTATCACTCTATCAAAGTAAGCAAAGGTGAGTACATACCAAATATCTGCTTAAGTGGTCAGGTTCATACATATTATGAACATGCTTTACCAAAAATACATGTTTTAAGAACATAATGACATATTTCAAATTCAGAGATCACATTTAACTGATATACAAACAACTTAATAAGAATTGTACGCAGCAAAGACAGCAAATACATAAAATTGCTCTTTACTGAACTTGTGCAAGTCAAAATTGTCACATTATGATTTCATGTTAATATTTGGTAACTTTAGAAACTAACTATACAACATATGATTGTTTTCATCAAGTTAGAATAGAACCCTCAGTGTTATTCAAAGGCCTGTGAAAAAAATAATAAGAAAATTGTTGATGGTATCCGTATTCTATCAATACAGAAAAGGCTTCTTTCACTTGCCCGTAATGGTGCTATATATTTATAGTGATTGCACCGGGCCATTACACAAAAGCATGGAAGTGTCTCTGGCCAATCCCCTGATAACAGCCTTAGCATAGGTAATAAATTGTTGCCGTGCAGATCAATGTCTGGGGGGGGGGGGGGGGGGGAGCAGGGAAGGGGAAGGAGAAAGTGAATCTCATTGTTCCTGCTCCTTGTGTTTTTTCGCTCTTTAAGGAAAGATCCCCGATGCCCCGCATGACGGATGGAAACCATTCTGGAGTGGCCGTTTGGTACTTGGCATCACGGTGGAGCGGGGAGTCGGGGGCTTGTCAGGTCTGGGACAGCACACGTCCCCAGCGCCCCCCCCCCTCCAGGAGAGGGGACCCTTGGGGTCTTTTGCTCTGCCTGGATGGAAAGGAGGCATCATAAATCAGCCCATCTAAGGGCTGCTCTTCCTCACCATCCATCTTAGATCCGGGTCCCTTATGGCGAGACGGGGCAACCGGGGTTGCGAGGGAAAGGGTAGGAGAGATTCACACACCTGGGGAGTGGAAGCAGGAGCTGCGGGGGAGGTAGGCAGGGCGGGGGTCCCCCCCTAACCCGATGATCCGGTAATGCAAGGGTCAGGGGGATGCTGTGAAGACTGAAACCACCGGAGAGGGCCAGAACAAATTTTTTATGCCCAACTAGTAGGTTTTTTTTATTTCAGATTCTTAACTTTTCCACACTTGCTACACCTGCCACCCACGGGTTCCAGTCTTTTCTTAAACTTTGGGTTAACTTTTTGGGAATTCTGCTTATTACAGAAAGTCAAAAACAGCTATATTTAAACCACGTTATTGTTATTAAGCCACTGTGATTCATGTTAAATGTGTTTTTCATCGCTGAAAACTAAAAATCAGCATCTGTTCCAATGAGTTGTGGATTCAAAATTATATATAATAACTTTATGGTTTAAGCAAATTTGATATATTTCTACATTTAATCAAATTGGCCAATATGCATAATATATAACTTCTTTTATGAGCACAGACTGACTTGGTTGTGACTTTTCACAACAGTTTTTTTTTTACAGTGAAAATATCTGTTGTGACAGTTGGGCTTATCTAAACACATAATATGACATTTTGGGGGGGGCTTTCACATAGAGTTTGTTATGTCCACTTTATTTTTCTCAGGTCGTGGTCTTCAATTGGGCAGCTGTATAAGATCTGGTGTTAATCAAACAAGCAAAACTGCATACACGTGAATACACAAGGTGGGTTTTAGGTTTGTTTGCAATTGAATCACGTGAGGTATACAAGAAAAGAGGTAAATAACTCACTCACTGTCCATGTAACTACAAAAGCACATCCTAGTGTCTCATTCTCTACTATATTTTTCATTAGCACCGCAAAGTGAAAAACTCAAGAAGGCATAAATGAATGTTATTGTGGCTGCAGCATATTACAATTTCCTCCAATGTAAGAATAGCAATAGAATTGGATCTTTAACATTGGAATAGTTGAAACAAACATCCAACTTGATCAATACAGTTAACTCACCAGTACATTTGATTACCAACTGATAAGATAATCGGAAAGCAATATGAAATATGACCAAAGTAATGAAAATGTTAGCAAAATCTGCAAATAAATGAGAATCCACACTGTGTTTGGATAGCAGATTAATGAAAGCTACCTCACAAACCAAAAAAATCACACAGATTCTATACGTATGATCCAACCAGAATAATTCAAATTGAACATATGTGTTTTGTTTTGTTTTGTTTTATTTATTTTTTTCAGTTCTGCCAAACCTTTAATTCCAAATTGAATAAAGGGCAGAATTAATTAATATAAACATGTGATATTGTAAAGGGCTTCAAATTCAAATGTTTCACTCCTCACTTGGCACCAGTATTCTATAAAAAAAAAAACCCAAAAGTGTCTAAATGAAATGTTACTCTGCAGCTCTGTGTGGCTTCTTACTAAAAACAAGGGTGGGAGTCTGAAAGAAGAGCATGAACACATATCAAAGGCTAACAAGAAGAAGCCCAGACTGATTTTTTCGCTGCATGAGCTGGCGCTGTACGGTTTCATGAACGTGTGTGCGTTTATGCGAATGTACGTGTGTGTGTGTGTGTGTGTGTGAGCCCGTGGCGGTAGCAGGGGTCGAGCAGAAAAAGGCTTTTTTTTTTGCTCTGCATCTTCAAACGGCAGCGTGGTTCTGTGCAGCAGGACCCTGCAGACGATGGCAACGCCCCGGGGGCTGCCGGGGTGGCTGAGAGGAGTCACACATCGCTTCAAAGATACAAGACACAACTGCAGGGCACAGCATCTGATCTGAGCACGTGCCTCTACACTCCAACCGACTATAGCGAAGAAGAAGACGGGGTGTGTAGAGTGTAGAGTGTAGAGAGTGTAGGGGGTGACTTCTTTATTCGCTGCTGCTTAACTCTCGCCAGAGCAAATAAGAAAAAGAGAACAGAAAAAGTTACAATTACGGCCCGTCATGCAGCTTAAACTCCCCGGTTTCGTCTCCTTCCAGTTCAGTTCTTTCTCCAGGGAGAGGAGCGCCAGCTAAAAAATGGGCACGGAGCCGCGGAAATAAACCTGGATCAAAGTATTTTGGTTAAAAGTGTGAAAGAAAGTGCTTAAACAGCGTGAAAATCTTCATATCATGCCCCTGCTGTCAAATCTAAATCTTTAAAGCGGTAGTTGTGTTGAAAGAAGCCAAGGTAGCCAGAAAGACTTTTTTTTTAAATAAAAGATTCAGTGGTAATAAAGTTAGAGGGAAATTTGATCAAGGGTTGAAGCAGAATATTTGGATTCCTGTTTTGTAGCATTGATGGAACCAAAAAAAACAAAAAAAACAACTAGATTTATGGCAAAATGGCTTCTTATGTGAGATCCAGAGCTTAAGACAAATGTACTAAAATGACATTCATGGACTAGAGCCTTTGATGTGAACTCCAAACAGGGGAGAATGGCTCCAACAGATCCGAGAAATAGCACCTCTGATATCAGCATGCAAAACTAGCCATAGATACCGAAGATATTGACTAGAATTCCTACCTTAGAAACTTATGGTTGAGCCCAAAATGATGATTTTGTGAGTTGTAGTTGACCCAAATGAGAAATCGTGGTTCCTTTTTTTTTCTTTCTGTCACGCTTTGATCATTGAACATTTTTCAGGTCCCCCCTCTCCACAATTTTTTATATGGGTTAAAAAAAAAAACTTTTTATGGAAGATAAAAATTATTAGTATTTTTATCAACAAAAAAAAAGTAATATAAAACTTGCAGTCACATTTTTCCAAACAGTAATAATAAAATAATTTGTGTGCAAAGAGAAATATTTTTAATTAATTAATTAAAGTTTGTGCTGACTAATTATACAGTCACAGTAATCCTTTTTTCTCTTATGCACACCTTTTTCCAAACACTAATAAGTTCACAATTGCTGTTTTTTTTAAGAATCTCCTGCCTCAGGTATTCCATTTTTTTCTTTCTTTATTTTTTACAGAGAATGGGAATGGCTGTCTGACGCCTTATGACGTAAGGGTGGGGGTGTTTTTCATTTATTGACCTCGTGCTTTCAGTTGCCAGAGTTTTCAAACAAACTCACGTCATCATCAGTGTAACACAGAGAAAGGGGATTTTCCCCTTTTTTGCTCATTTTCCTCATTTATCTTTGCCAAATTTCCCCTTTTTTGCTCGGTTTGCCACTCGTCCAAAGACTCAAATGTTGCTTGACACAGTCACTGTGTCGAGGGGGGGGGGGTAATACAGTGACACGGTACCACATGGGAACAGTTACAGGTTGTTTCGAGAGGATTCACACACCTTAAGAGCACGTGAGATCGACCAAAGCGGGACGTCTGATCCCAAACACTGTTCCGCCCGGCAACCGATGAGGAGACGGCGACTTTTTTTCCCCCAGCTCTAAAAAGTGCCGAAGTTACCATTCCAGCCCGTCATGCATCTCAAACACCCCGCTCCGTCTCTTCTCCGTCTCTTCTCCTGGGAGTGGAGCACCAGAAAAATGTGCCAAAAGCTACAGAATAAATAACAGAGATTGGGTGGTTTGGGTTGGTGGGGAGGGGTGGAGGTTCTCTTCAAATGAATGCTAATTCTACTGACGCCACACACACACACCCTCCAACGCCACTGCTACTGCACAACTTTGTTCACATATTGATGCGTTTCTGCAATCAACTTCAAATGGCGTGAGCCATCTTGCGGGGAAGACAGAGGACGGCGGAGTTCGTGGAACCGGCTGAGAGAGAGAAAGTCGGAGGGGGAAATGTGCTAAAAAAGTGAAACGGAGGTCCCAGATT
>CAJRST010011112.1:1892156-1903974 GCA_907169785.1 Menidia menidia | reverse complement strand
CTCGTTGGTCCTGTTCTGAAGCTAAATGGGTGTTTTTACTCCGGATTTTCAGGGTCCAGAACATCTGAGGCTTCAGGTAGAGACAGCCGACTCGTCTTTGGAGAACGGGTCGAAACAGCTAGCGCAATTAGCCAGAAGTGAACGTGTTTATCTGTCAGCCCAAAAGACAGGGCGAGATGATTTTGAGGAGGAGGAGAGAGAGGGGGGGGGGAGGGAGAGGGGGTTACACTTACACTGCCCCTTTTAACTGTATACAGGCCATTAGACTTTTCAAAGAACTCATTTTGCGATACAAAACATGAAACTGCATCTTCCCCCCACCTCAAATAACACCCAATTAGTAGGAGAATCTCCCTTCTTCAGCATTTATTACACCTATTCAGTATTCTCGATGCCGCGATCAGTTTTCCTTAACTAGGCTGCACAAAGAGCAAACGCTCCATTTGATGTGATTTGTTGCCCCGCTTGACCACTTCTTTGTCTCGGATGGGCTGGTTCAGCGCTCTGGAATGGTGGCCCCCTGCTGTTTTATCAAGTCTACTGAATCCGTAATGAAATAAGCCAGGGTGACAGTGGCGCGGGAGGGGAGGGGATGGGGGGGGGGGACGGAGGTAAGAGCAACAGACCGCCTTATTTGAATCATTTAGGGCGAGATGCAATTACAGCGAAAGGGAAACGGCCCGTTTTTTTAAAGGAGGAGGCACAAATCAATGGGCACAGCGATGGTGATGGGTTTGACAGAAGTGCCTGTTAGCGGCACACTGCTACTCTCGAGGATCATTACACACGCTGTAGACAATATATTATCACTAAAAGAGAGGAGTGAAAACAAAGAGCAGGGGAAGGTGAGGAGGGGCATTTTTTGGCCATCCATGAAATGGCTGTGAAAGTAAAAGAAATACCATTGGACCTTTCTAGATACTCTTGTATTGTTTTATTTAATGCCATTGTTATATTATTATCTAATTTTTAAAAATTCCAAGACTTCAACCAATATGCTCATGGTAAAAATGAATAAATAAATACAATTTTTTTAATTAACGCTCATTTTTAATATACTTATTTGGATTATTTTTCTTTTGGTTACATGTTTCCCTGGATTTAAAACTTAAAAATCAACATAACCATTGATTGGGATAATCGTGTTCAAGTAAATGGTGTTAATAACTGTGTTATTTTGTCATTAGGTAATTTAACTAATTACCCTTTCTATTGTAACAATGCCATGACCATTAAATGGGGCACGTTCTAAACTAAAGCTACTCATTGAAGATCTTATCATCCAAATTGGCTCTCAGCCAGAGGAGCTTCAAAGCTCTTGATTTTTTTTTTTTTTGCTCTTTGGCGAGGGGAGAAGGGCGGAGCAAGACGAATGCATAAGTGACAATGATTGGCTAAGGTTGAGCAAGCTTTTGTGCCAAGCCAATCAGAGGTAGGTAAGCGACAATAATGGCGACTTTGGCAGGAAAGTTTTTGTACCGGAATACAGAAACGAAGTAAAGCTGGAGTTTCTTAAAAATATATTTTAAAAGGAGTAACTCAATTTGGACTTTCCCTGGGAAAAAAATATTTTAAATTGGAGTTATTCAGTTACTGGCTCAGTAATGTTTTAGGAAGAGTAACTATAATTACTTTACTGAAACATGCCCAACACTAGGCATCACAAAGAAGATCATAAATGACTGATCATACATGATTTTAATATCCAAACGTGTCTGAGCCTGCCCCACCCTCTTACAAACTTAAATGTATAGCTAAGAGAAGCATTTCACTTAAGTATCCAGTTGAATAAGAAGTTCTAAATTAGTAATATTATTCAATTGGTAAGAATCAAACAAACTGAGTAGCTGAAGGCAAGTCACAAGCTGTAAGACAGAGGAAACTATTGCGAGTTTTGTCAAGTTAGCTACTCTGCTAGGTAGTTTTGTTTTGTTTTTTTATTTTGCAATGCCAATAGAGGTCCAACACCAAAGTTCAGCCAGTGTATTGTTTAATTGTTGGTTTTGGTTACCAGTACATACTCAACTTTACTGGCTTGGTTTATGTGATTCCCTATTACAAATGAGCTCCTAACAGAGAGACAGACCAACTGGCTGGTGATGTCATTTCTAATTGGACACAACCATGACACAAAATTCATTTTTAGACATGAAGAATGCATATAATTGAAACCCCACTTATGTTAGATTTTAGATATGTACCGTTCAATCGGTTAAAGGTGTAATGTAGATGTAGTAAAACATTATAACAGAGATTTTGTGCAGAGGATTGATCAAATTGTGCAATTATTTTAGTTATATTATAACCTGTGGGTGAATATGTTTAATTAAGCTTCTGAAGAAAATCTAAGGTCATAGGTCTTATCTTTGATCGCTGTTTAGATAAAAACGATCCAGTGCGCTAACATTACACAGTGCATCTTCATCACACCCAAATCACCACAACTATCATCTAAAGGTACTTCAGAAAGTTCAGCCTGAACTAATTTTAGCTCTTATTATTTGTAAGACAATCATAAAAAATATCATAATTCAATCAAATTAAATTAATCAACATTCAAATCTGTCCAAATAATATAATACAAAAAAAGTTAAATGGGCAAAAAAATCAAAAAATTTCTTCAGAACATTGCTTTGAATTAATGCCCTAAATATAAGGCGACAGTGGAAAGAAGAAAACATTATAACCAAAAGAAACCCTCAGGACCAGACTCTGCCCCTTTCTTCCTTAATGGCCAAAATAGCCTTTTATTCATGGATTTTTGGGGAGAGGTTCTTTGTGTAGATGCTTACATGTGCCCCTCTACAATATCATTTAATAATGTTTAATGATTTAGACAAATAAAAATATGTGGCTGACTTATGTCACATGATGACAACTATACATATTGCTGTAATTCTCCATTAACTTGTTTTAAAGTCGGTTAGAGGGTTTTCCCAAACCTTTTTATTCATGATGTGGGGCTATTATAAGTGCAATAATGGTCAAAAACATGCTGTATTTATTTATCTTCTGAGAAAATAACAGAACAAGTTTTATAATGGATTCCAATATCAAAATATTGATTTTGACATCAGCAAAGTTAGCGAATCTTTACAATTTCAACATTCAGCAAGCATTGTAGTGGATAGTGGATGGTGAAAAAAATTAAAAGGAAGCATTAATACATGGTTTTTATGATATCTATTACTTTGTTATTCAACTTGTCTTAATGGCATTGGGTTATTATCAGTAAGAATGCTTAGAAAAAGTGCATGGGGCTGATTCTGGAACAGTACCATTAAGAGTAATTTGTGGACAAAGTATGAAATGTCCCTCTATTTGAAGAGGAAAATGGAAACCACAATGCTACGAGTGTCATTTTAATGTTGGATTTGGAGTTGTCGGTTACCATTTTATACAACAAACAAATATTTATCTGCAAAATCTTGATGATGACTTCATAACTGGTATTAGTTGTATTTGATTGATTTCAAATGTTCTTATAATTGATGACACGGAAGGTGGCATGGATGAAGTGAGGTAATCTGCAGCGACATTTTCTTTTTTTATTCGGGCTTTTTTTGTTAGTTAGTCTCCACATCAGATGGGCTCCAGTATCCAGGCCCAGCGTTGGATGTAACTTTGACTGAGCCTGGCACCTCTGGGACAACGTCGAGCACCAGTGCTTTCGCTTCCTTCGTTTTCACTTTGTGACTTTCCTTCCTTTTTCCCTCTCTCTTTGCCTAAGGAGGAGGCCATCTGCTGTATGTAGGTGGAGCCCGGCATGCTCACTGGACTCAGCGCAGGCCAGTCTGCATACTGGAACAGAGCTAGATCTGTATATTTTTTCCTGTCTTGGCCACAGAGTCCTGGTTGATCATCCTCAGCAGAACATTTCACATTTGGAACATTCTTCGTTTACGCTCGCGTACACACGAGCTACACGGCGGCTGACAAGTAACATTATGAATAAAATTATCATCTCAAAATATGAGTTGTAGAATTATCAATTTCTCCGAGAGTTTCAGCCTCCTTCTCTCAGGGAGGGAGGAGGAGGAGGACGCGACTGTGAGAACTTGTCAGAGGAAATTAGAGGGGGGTTTCTCGACCATGGACCAACTAACTGGAAAACAGGAATCAGAGGAGAAATCCCAGACTTCAGTTCAGCCGTGTATGAAAAGAATCTCCCCGCTCCATTAGCATTTCGCTCCATTATCCCCATCCAAGTTTCCAGTTAAAGAAGCCTGAAAACAGCCAAGTCAACACCGGGAAGGTGAGTCCTCGGTACAGTTCTCTAAACTTAAATGAAGCCGAAGTTAAGTCCCCCATTTAGTCTGTTTCCAGGGCAAGCTTTAGCTGTACTTTATGCCCCCGCCCCCTCTTATGGCTGTGGCTTCCTATGTGGGGACTTTGGCTGGCCACTGGGGCTCCGTGCAGGACCACCCCTCATCTATCAGTGACACTACTGGCTGACAGAGCACTTATTCACGCTCACTCATGAATATTCAATCTACGCCTACTTCAAGGATACAGAGACATACTGTATCTATACACAGAAGTGGGGAGCAGCATCTCCCTCTCTGTTTGTTCTCTTTCGTTATCTTCCCGAGCCTCCTTCTTAACCAAGTACAGCCTAAACACTGCTAGCAACCTTAATTTCATGCGCATGTTTCATTAGAGAGTGTCGACCGAGAGACTCTTTTTTTTTTTTTTCGATGACACTTTGAGCAAGCCAACGTAATCCTGCACCGTTTGCGCGAAGGGGAAAAATCCCATTTGTCCTTTGTCAGCACAAACACTTTAATTTGAGGCTTTCACTCCTGAGTAAGCAGCCGATCTCCTCAGAAGCCCATGGAGACACGGGAAACGCATGTGGGTCCTTCAATCTCTCCCCCTCATCAGCAGAGGCGCGGCTCATTCCGCACGGCCTCTGTGTTTTTATCAGTCAGCGAGGCCATGCATAAGTCAAAAGGAGAAGAGAGGGTTCAGGTGTGTCAGCATATAAATAACTGCCAGGACCAGCGGTCACATTTTGTTGCAGTCTTGCAATGCTGCCTCATGTGGAACATCTTCCATTTATTCTATTAGAACATTGGAATCCCAGTGAGTTTGGTTATTTTTTGTCAATAAAGTAAGACATCTGCCATAACAGTGTTTTTCATTAACTGATCAGTTACTTGTAATGTCTTCTTTCGTGCTAGTAATATACAAAAAATCCATATCTAAAGTCTAAAAAAGCTCTTGATCTTTCCTGTATTCTCAAAAAGTCATTGTTTGGTAAATTTGGTGGAATTGAAGTTCAAATCTAAGCTTTTGTACCAAGATATGTGAGGAAATGTATGATTTCAGTGGTTGGCTTCAATAGTTTGAGTACATCAACACAGCATTTTGACACTAAAACGTACATATTTGTGTATTCCGTTCTAAATTAATCGATTGTTCATTATGATTCTCCCTAAAAAAATCAGTAGATTTAAACAGAATTTTACAGTGTGGAGTTTGAATGTTTTCCCTGTGTCTGTGGGGGTTCTCTCTGGGTCATCCCACTTTCCATAAAAATGCGTGTTAAGTTAATTGCACACTCCAAAATGCCCTTAGGAGTGTGTGTGAGTGTATGTGTCTGTTTGTCTCTTTGTGGCCCTGTGATGGACTGGTGACCGGTCCAGGTTGTTGCCACCCAATCGTCCATTGTCAGTTGGGATTGGCTCCAGCCTTTCCCAATACCTACCAATGCTGCATGTGAAGTGTTGCATGTGGGTACCAAAGGTCAATTCTTTTAGTAGAATTTTGCCATTTCGTCTTTATCTTTCTGCTGCATCTTTAGCAGAATGACAAATCTCCATACTATCCTTTCCTTTTTCTATCATCTCCATCTCCTAAATCATTTGTATTGAGAGTCTTTGACAAGTTACATCTTACCAGTTGCCATGGTTTTTCATCAAAACAGATGCGAGAATGCATTATCAGCAGAAAGAATGCCATTAGCATAGCCTGCAAAAAACAAAAAAAATGGTTTGAAAATCTGTTAGAGAAAGCAAAAAGTCATTAGTAAATGTCATGAAGATGCAAAGCAAACGCAATTTGTCCAGAGCTACTGCAGCACAGTACCACTGGTTTTCCATAGTCTACATGTATCCTCTCTCAGAATTTAAAATTTAAGTAAAAACTAGCTGTTGACATTCCAGTATGAAGAAAGTCAACTAGGAATCGTAATGGCAAAGTCATAGTCAGTTTGGCTGAAATCTGCAGACTTGGTTTGGATATGTTGTGTTTCACTGCAAAGCTGTTTTAACCATTGGTCAATAGTCCAAAATGTTGGATCTGGTAGTCTGGTTAAAGCATTTCTTGAATTCTCATTGAAAACTATGCCTTTTCTGCCTTTTCTGCCACAGCGAACCAAGAGAAGAAGCAGAGTTGACTCTGATCTGTGTTTGCAATAATCAAAGCTTGTAGCTCTCTTGGTGTGATGAGGACTTAATTAGCTGTTTGTGGATCTGGCTGCTGGATTTGTGTTTGGGATTGCTTTGTGAATTGCAACGCAGACACTGGGGCAATGAGCAGGCTAAGTGCAAACCTCTGTTCTCATAATTGCACATCTGTTTCCCGTTGCCTGCTCCTGTAATTGGCTCCTCCTCAGTCTTCCCAGTGGAGACCGGCTTCAGGTGACGGCGGGTAAAACGGGAACCAGAGAAGCCGTCTGCTCTCTGATAAGAAGAGTCATCCAGGGACAACTGGGATGGATGTTTTGACAGCTTCTCCTGGGCTCCCACGCACAAACACGCTCACGTACTATGTATACATATGTAGTGAGTAGTCAATTCTTAAACCAGAGCACCATCCAGTGGATGATAAGTAACCTGCAGGAGAGGGACTAAGATGGCTAAGAATCAATGGAGCATACAATAAACTGACTTTTCAATATCCAACCAAGGATTTTTTTCCCCCTCGTCCCTCAACTCTGTATTTTAAAACTTGTGTGTTTGTGTATCTACCTATGATACAGACGAAAAATGACCAGAAACCATCTATAAATGTGTATATTTATATATATATATATATATATATATATATATATATATATATATATATCGTGGATGTACTTCTTGTTTTTTATAGAAGTTTACTTAACTGAACTGATGAAATTGTGATGGAAAGGAAAAGGTTGAAAAGGTTGAAAGCAATTTCTTTAGTTCTTTAGTTAACAGGAAGCATATTTTACATACCTCTTCATATTGCCATGGCTGCTTTCATATATTGATGCAATATAATTAAAAATAACATTTCAAACGCAGACTATGATGTCTTAACTGTATTAAGTAATTAACTGCAATCAGTTAACGGTTAAAAAATATCCTTGGTTCTTTCAAACAAGTAACACACATTCATTATTAGACTTTATGCATATAAGTAAAAGTGAATATTCCATATCAAACAACCACTCTCATCTGGTTCTGAGTATTCAAAAGAAATATAATTCTGCCTTTACAAAATTCATTTTCATTTTAATATAAACATATCTTTTTAAATATAAAAACAACTCTTTAAATGTCAAAGTCTGAGGAAAACAGAAAACGTCAGCTCACACAAAATCAATAAAGGGTGAAAATATGTTTGTGCATTTGCAAAGACGTATTCTAGTAATTACAAAATCCCAGAATGTGCACACAATAGGTCAGAAGGAGTCTCTTATGTATGCAGGTGCTCGGGTTAAAGAGATCAGCAGATCACATCAGGTGGAATTGAGGAATACTGCACTCTGGTTTGAACGGCAACGTCGTTACACATATTGCCACACGGTGTCACTGTAGCAGAGTCAAGGACGGCCTCGACTGACTCAGCAGCAACCGCCATGCGGAAATGCAACAATGCCTGGCAGGTGTATCATAAAACTACCCCATTCAAATTCAAACAATTGCACTGATGTCGACTCAATGTGTTAAGAGCATTGTGTTTCAGTTTAACTTGAATATTTTTAAATAAATAAAGATCAACACTAGCCTATTAAAATACAGCAAAGATCTGTGGCATTTTGCTAAATGTTGGGTAAAAGCACAACAGTCCCTGCCTGTTTTACATTATTTTTATATTTCTTAATGTTACTGCTGCATGTTGTAGTTTTTAGTTTACTTTGTATGCCGTTTTAAATACTGAAATAATTATTAGATTAATATTTTTGCTTTATACTGAGCAAGACAAGCTGGGTATAGATGAAAAATGTAGAAACTTGGTAACAACAACCTAGCAACTAGGTTCCACCAGTTTAACTTTTTTTTTTTGTTCAACAGTGTTATCCATATTCAATATGGAGGCTTTACTGCCAGTATATTAATTGGTGGGTCCCACTGAACTGTGGGAAACAATAGATTTGCAGGGGGGAAAAGGGCAAGACTGCTAGTGTGGCCCAAAGCCGTCCTGGACTAGAAACAGATGGCTAGTCCGCCTCAAAATATGTTCACTTTGTAACATACAGTATACAAATCTCAAAACGTATGCTGTCCACTTGAGTGGCCATCTGGAAACATCCTTGAATAAACATATTTTTGACAAAAAAAAGTCACCTGTTTTTTCTGCCTTAAGAAAAACACAAAAAAAGAAAAAATCCTTACTGAAATGATCATAATTCTTGCATTAATGGCTTTAAACCCTGCACCATCACAATTGTGCAAATGGATAGTGTAGTATTTCAAACTATTGTTTTTGGAAGAGCAAATCCCAGTATCCAGTAAGTGTCCCCAGACTAGACAAGGCTAAGACTACCATTAGCCTACCTCAATAGTAGCATTGTGGCAGTCGTGCCACCGTGGGTGCCCCGACAGAGTACTCAGAGAGTAGGCTTCGTTGGTTACACAGGTTTTTATTCAGAGCGTGTGTGCCATATGCACACCCGCTCTCTCACACAAGCACACAAGCACACACTCACACACGCTCCCAGCGTTGGGCTCCTTCTGTGGTTCCAATGCTCTGGCCCCAGGTACTCTCCAAAACCAGTCCTCCCCAGGTCCAGCACGCTACTCTTTTTACAGAGGGGAGAGTGATTAGCCAACCGGTTCCAGGTGTGCCTAATCATCTCCCCTGGCACTGCTCACCTGAGCCTCTTCCACCCCTCCCCCCTGCAGCTGACCGCCACGCCCCCTCCACAAGCATCGTGTGTTACAAGTCGCCGCGGATAAAAGCATCGGCTAAATACATAAACGAAAAATAGTCCTCCCTTGTGACTCACCACCGCTGTGTCATCAGACAGTCGATGGTTTACAGCGAGTCCAGCAGAGGGCCTAGCCCCTGGAGGCAAAGATGTTCAGTGTGCGTAAGAAGGAAATCCTTGTTGTCTGCTGGTCAAGAAACTATATACCCACCTGCCCAGGGAGGTGAGTCCAAGGTCCTACACTTTGGTGACCAATCTACGGGGAATTAAGGTGTTCAACGCTGATCTGAAATCCACAAACAACATTCAGGTATAATTTCCCTTTTAGGGTCGAGGTGGGGCTGTCTGAAGCAAGTCATTTAGGGTATCATCTGTGGATCTGTTGATCTGGTGTGCAAACTGTAGGGGTTCCAGGGAGGAGGTGATGAGGATATTCACAAGTCTTTCAAAACGTTTCATCACCACGGAGATAAGGCTTGGGATTATGCACTGGAAAAACCAGGGGTTGAATATTTCTGTAAACGCCGGGCAAGCTGGTTAGCAAGACACGACTACTATAAGATCCTACAGCTTTCTTCGTATTCGCATGTTGAAAAATCAGCCTCACGTCATGCTTGATCATGGTCTGCATCTCCTTCTCTTTGCTCACCACCAGAGCTACACTGGAACACGTCCTGTTGAATGATGGATGGATTTTTGCTGCAGAGCGATTTCTGAAGGGAGAATAACAGCGGTCCAAAGTTCTGTCTCCTCTGGTGGAGAAGGTTGGCAGCGTTCTGACATCTCCTTCCTCAGGTTGGCACCGTTAAAGTCCCCTGCCACAATGAGGGCTGCTTCCTGGTGGTTAGCGTGGTAATTAGAGATGGCCTCATGTAGCTCGGCTAACGCGGCATCCTTGTCTGCCTGCGGGTGGATGTAGACACACTGAGACCAACAGAGGTGAATCACCGGGGAGATAGAAGAGTCAGCATTTGACGGCCAAAAGTTCCGCCTTGAGCAAACACGACTTAGAGAGATAAACAACATCTTTGCACCACTTGTTCAGGAGATAGACTTCCCTGTCTCTAGACTTGTTCCACTCAGCCGTTCTGTCCATGCACTGAATTATGTGAATGAATACATACTGTGAAGAACTCTGCTGGTTGAACGACATGGTCTGGTAGGGTAGGGTAGGGTTGAGTAGGCGTTAGCCAGGTCTCTCTGACGTTGCAGTCTCATGTCTCTCTGGTACCTTACCGTGGCTTTGAGCTTGTCCAGCTTGTGGTCAAGAGACCGGATACTTGTGAACATGATGGTAAGCAGTGGTTGTCGCTTGGTTCATAGACTCAACCTAATGCCTGCCCATTTTCCACAAGACCTGCTACGCTAATGTCGTCCTTCGCTATTGTTGTTGGGGAGCCCCCAAAGGTGCTGGCCAAAAAAAACAATGAAAAAGTCTGAAATTTGCTGGAGTAGGCAAAACAGCAACAACACTCACTGGTGCTAACTTCAAAAGGGAATGGAGGGATTAATAAATGGACGATACTGACATGCAAACAGATTCGATTTGCAAAAGTCAGAAAGTCATTAGCTTTTCATGTAATTTAATGTAATTCATGAATTTCATTGTTGGTATGCCAATTGTCAATGTACACTCAAAAATCTATCTACATAACTCCTACTCACCCTCTATAAGAAGACCATGTAGATTTACACCCCACAGTTTTTTCACAGAGCAGATGTAAATGTAGTCTTTTGTTCAAGAAACTACAAAGTCCTTAGAAGAATTAATTTAATTTAGCACCAAACCACAGCACCATTCAGTTATGCTCTTATGATTTGATTTGAATAATTAAATTACATCCAGTTTAACACTGGTCTGCCAGGTGGGTAGGTGGCTTGTACCATCCCCTCACTGGAAGAGAGTTCCAAGCAGAGGCCTTTCTGTTTGGAATGTATATGTCACCCCCATGTAAGACAGGCGTGTATCCTTACTCATAGTGCCAATTTAAAAATTACCAATTTACCCAACATGCATTCCGTTGACAGAGGGAAGTATCTAGCATTTGTAGAGAGAAACAACACACACGGGGAACACAAAACTCCTGTGAAGCTGGAATTTATACCCGGAGCCCTCTCGTTATGAGACAAAAGTGCTAACCACAACAACACCGTCCAGATCATCTCATATTGTCTGTGGGCTATCATAAATCTGTGACAGCTGTTGATATTTAACATGAGCAAACCCATGAGAAATTAAACATGCTGTCTTGATGAAAATGGAGTGGAATCAGCTCAGCATTTTCTCCGTCCGACCCAATCCAGTCTAAAGAGGACACAAGTAATCCTGGACTAGTCTTTTTCTTCGTCTTCCCCTTTTTTCTTTGTGTCATGCCAACACCCTACATCGTTTATGTGGCTGTTGTTAAAGCTGGTCTCCATGGAGACTGTGTGACCCCCTGCTGCTCTTCCTCAGTAGCAACCCTGATTGATGGTCAATGGGCAGCCATAAAGGCTATCTGCTGTTGCCAGATTAGGCCAGACAAACATGGCAGTGATCCACCGAGGTGTTTGAAAGGAGCATTCTTGTCTGTAGATTTACAAATATTGTAGCATCTCAGCAACCTTTTGATTTAAGCGATTCAAAGGGTCAGCTATGTATGTATGCATGTATGTATGTATGTATGTATGTATGTATGTATGTATGTATGTATG
>CAJRST010011112.1:1868984-1892146 GCA_907169785.1 Menidia menidia | reverse complement strand
GTATGTATGTATGTATGTATGTATGTATGTATGTATGTATGTATGTACGTATGTATGTAATATATGATAAATAAATAAAAACCTGGTCCATAAAGGAGGTCTTATACTAATTTCCCATAGTATTCACAATAATATGCTTCTCTTCCAATGCTGCTCCTTATTTATGATGTCACTTGATAAAGGTTTATATATTTCATGATTTTTTAATTGGTGTTCTAAAAAATATTCACTTTTTTAAACCGCATCCTCTCTTGCTGGGCCTGTTTTTCTGGGAAAAGCCTTCATGCTTCCTCCACACGTATGTCACTGGCCTTTTGTGTGTGTGACGATGCACGCCCACTGAGTGTTTGACGTTTTCATGCCTCTCTTACAATCCACAGGTTGTCATGGAAATGCACCGGGTAGCGGCAGCGGCAAAGTTACAGTGGAGGGAAGAGCGAGCAAAAGGAGGGGGGTCAATTAGCCTGCTCTTCTTTTGTGAGCGTCTGCTTTCTGCGGTCTGTTGATTATGAGAGCTCAAAACCAAAGGTGTTTGTGGCTTCAGGCAAAAAGCACTACAGGCTACAAAAAAAAAAAACCCAGGCACTGTCCTGTTATGAAACAGACTTTGTGAGGATTGCATCTCCATAATGTGGTCTAAACAAGGTTTGAAGATTTATGTGAGTTTACTCACTGTGTTGAACAAACTCCCCCCCAAAAAACCTGCGTAGCCCTCTGTTGAATACTAATCTTTTGAAGAGCCAACTTCTTTCGTTTTCTTCTTTTTTCTTCAGTCTTGGATCCAGTAAAAGAGCTCTGAACACGTGTTTACTCAGTGTGGTCTGGGTCCACACTGCGGGTATAAATTCTGTCTTCAATGACGCCCAGCCTTCAGATAAGTCGTTGTTGTGTCTGCAACTCCAATAAAGTATTTATTAGTATTTAAATGCCGAAGCATATGATTGGCAGACATGGGGCATATTGAAGAGTTTTTATTGTCAACATACATGATTTACTTGAATGTTGAGTTAGTTTGGGTAGGTCAGAGCTGTTTAGAAAGTACTGTCTTGCTGTAAGATTTAAAAAAAGGATGCTTTTTAATTTCTGCATTCTGTTAACTACCGTCTTTTCTTTATGGCAATACACCAGGCTGTTGCTGACCAGCACATTCCTCTTTTCAATAGCTGCTTATTTGAATGAGAGCATTTTTCCTACCCTCAATGTGCAAATTGGCACTATGTTTGGATTTATTTTGTGTAAGTTAACCATGTTAACTGGTTGACGCGTATTCGAAATCTCAAAATTCTGTTTGTGTTTCATTCCATGCTATATCTTTGTTTTTAAAGTTAACAAAGGCTACCATAAGCTTATTCTAAACTAGTGTAACTACAGGTACCAGGAGGTAAAGAATAGAAATATAAATAGAAACAATATTTTTTTTTTGACACAAAAAAAAAGTGACACACACTCACATAAACTGCAGGAAGCAATTTAGAGTGTCCAGTTAAACTAACAGGCATGTTTTTGGACAGTGGGAAGAAGTACCCGCGCAGGAACAGGGAGAATATGGGACTCAAACCAAGAACCCTCTTGCTCTCAGGCAATGGTTGGGAACATGATAGAAAATGCATCGCATGTTACCACAGGCCGGCACGGTGGTGTGGTGGTTAGCACCGTCGCCTCGCAGCTAAAAGGTTCTGAGTTTGAGTCCCAGGGGACCCAGGTACCCAGGGTTGGGTTCTCTCCGGGTTCTCCTGCTTCCTCCCACCATCCTACATGTTAGGTTGATTGGACATTCCTAAGGAGTGAATGTGAGTGTGTGCGGTTCTTTGTCTTTGTATGTCTTGTGTGTATGGCCCTGCGATGGATTGGCGTACTCTCCAGGGATGAATAGGCTCCAGTTAGCGAACCCCATTAGGGAATAAACGATAATGGATGGATGTTACCACATTGAAGGACTTAAGTTGTCTCTGTACAGTGCTGGCAGACCACTCCACTCTTCACAGTGTCTGTCTCCTCTCTAGTCCCAAAATACCATCTGTTTTTGGTCAAGGAGGTCTTTGGTACAGGGGATCCATGGTTTATTGTTGGGGTAGGACCATACAGTCCCCATTTGAACTACAGTCTTGTCACAGAGGTTAATCCATGTCCATTTATTGGTCCTGCAGCGGAATGGTCTTTTACTGTGACATTGAAGCCTCTGTGCATCTCTTGACTCTGGAGAGAGCTTCCTAAAAGATCTGGCGGCAATGGGAAGTTTTTGTACATGAGATCTGTATGTGGGCTGGAGATGGACAATCCTGTAACCATATCTACCAAGTGGCGAAAGATAGAGTGCAGAGTAAACCTCTGTATAGAACAGATCTAATGTTATTCAGTCATATAGTGTGGACAGTCCACATAATTTAAAAATCCCATCAATCAGGAGGACAGAAAGACAGGATTGAATGATTCAGAATATGTACCCTAGCAACAACAGCAATGGTTCCATCTTTGGTGGGATGTACACAACAATGACAATTGCATATGGGAATTCTGTGTATGGGAATTATCTTGGAATGTATAACACACAGAGGCCAGGTAAAGAGTTAAATGTCTGGACAGCAAATGCTCTCTTTAATGGTCATTTAGCCTTTCCACCTACCGCTCAGTTCAGAAGCTGTCCACATATGAGTCTAATATGTTGTCATTAAACCAGGACTCTAGCAAACAGATAAAACAGATCTCCCTCTACAGCTAAAGATAAAGATGAAATGATTTCAAAATAACAAACTGGTTACTTTTTAGCTTTTAGATTAAAATGTAAAAAATGTAGCTAAGAAAATGTCAACACATGACAAAAATCCCACTACATCCCACTTCCACTGTTTTCAGAGGAAATAAGATGTTGAGGATTTTTTGCGAGGTCTGTTGTCTCATGGTTGAGGGATTCGAGTGAGGAAAATAGTGAAGAACATGTCAGTGGATTTGGATTAGAAGAAGCAATAGCAGCTGGGGGCCCAGCGGGGGGAGCACTTAGGTAAGACAGACTATCGGGAGACACGAGGAAGACATCAAGAAGGAGAAAGTGTATAAAGTTGGAGGGAGTGGCCTGCGTGAGCCTCTTCTGAAACCTGACAGCCATCTTATAGCGTTTTTTTTTTCTTTTCCAGCAATACATACTCAGCCTTACATGGTTCAGGTGGTTTTCCATTACATGCTAACCTGCACTTGACGTTATCTATGCCCGACACGAGCACAAGACAACAATCTGTGTTGTCCTTTAGCTTGGTTTGGTTGGTGCTTAGGCCTATTGTCTGCTGTTTGGATGAGTTTGCTTGCTGAATTTGCTAGTGTGTCTTGTCCTACTTCCACCTCCTGTACTCTATACTTTTATTACCCATACTCGAACCAGGGTTTGCACCCCAACATTTACTGGTGAAGTTGGTTAGAGGCTAAGGGTGGCAAATCGGTACTGTTTGCTGGTCTGTAAAGGGGTCGTGGTTGAACCCATAAATAGTGGATAGCTATTGAAAAGCCATTTTATTTTCGCACATATGTTGTTTTTTTATTGTTTTAAATGCACACAGGCCACTGAAGTGGACGATGATGCATCATCCAATAACATTTTAAAAACTCCACAATAATATAGTTAGAGGACCTAAGATAGAAAAAACTAACCAAAGGGCTCAACAAGCGGGAGCGAGATCAAGGATGGGTAAGTAGCAAATATTAGAAGAGGATTAGAGTTCCATGTTTATGCATTCTGATAACAAAAGTCAAAATATGTTCAAATGTGTGAAAATATGACACGCCTAATTATTTCCAAAGCACACAATGATTACTTGTTTGTCTAACGTGTGATTTGACAAAATTGACTCTGCTAGTTTCCTCTAGATTAGTTCTTAAATGTTAAATTACGATGGAATCTGAAAACTGACAAAAATTATGTGATAAGCATACTATTCAGACATTTTATCAAAGTATTTACTAAATAAGCACACAGTATCAAGACATTTCCTTTTAACTGTATTCAAATCATTAATTTTAAGGTGATTAAGTTTACAGCTTCTTTTGAACTTGAGCTCAGCAGCAAACTTCTTTTGAAAGTGATTTTCTGAAGAGAGGGAGATTAGCTAGTAACATTTTGTCATAACCCCATGTTTTTCATCCTTACCTGTCAATGGTCAAATGTATAATCAAGTGTTTCTGTTTAAGAGCATTCATCTTTGTTTGTGCTCGCCAAAAAGTGCTGCTTGTATTTCGTTGGAGGAGAGTCTAAATTGAACCGGGCTCGCACAAAAAGCTAGCTGCTCCAATTGTGTTGGTCAATGTCATGCCTGGCATTCTTTGGACTGATGAAATTCTGACGGGGTCATTTCAGAGTGTACAGGAAAAAGACGTATTTACATATAACAGATGCGGAAACACAAGTCTGAGGTGAAGGAAAACATTTCTGAACTCAAGCAAGGTCTTTCTGAATGTCAGTGTGGAAGGGAATGTGTTTGTTTTGAAAAAGACCAGCACAGAATCTGAGGATTAAATGTAATAAGGGACTGTGGTTTCAGTCGTTTTGTTCCTATTCTTTAATTGTAGGTCATATTGTGTCAAATTATGTGTTTATATAGTATAAAGTTTTGTGTTTCAGATGGCAGATGTTTATTGAATTAGAATAGAAAATGTAAATGTCGTTAATTTAGCTTCTCCCCACTTAGCTGTTGTTTTTTGTGGTGGACTATGTGTTGCTTTTTGGTTTCCATCTAGAAGTAATACAAAGAACATGTTAAATTTGCACCATTAAACCATTAGAACTTTCTGTTTGCTGCTGCCACAGACGGTACCTGTGGACAGATCACCAGTCCACCTAATTTTAACCTTATAAAAATAATAATATAATAGGTTAAACTTGGCTAATGAAGTGTTAATTTCTGTTACGTTTGTTATTATGCATCATTGAAACAGATAACATTGAAACGCTGTTGAAACCTAAACATTTAAAGACTGAGTTGATTATTATTTTTATTTTTTTATATTTGTACTTGTGTAATAGTTAAATGTTAAATCCTTAATGTTAAATCCTCTTCTAGCATATTGCACTCAAGGTAAGGTAAGTGTGGAACTGGTGTGGTAGTTGAATGTTAAACCCTCTTTTTGTAAGTAGCTTTGGATAAAAGCATCTGCCAAATGCATTAATTTAAAGGTAAATGTTGATAGTGTTCCCTATGATGTATTTTGTCATACTTTTGGGTGGTTCTGTATGTTTTCTTCAGCATGAGATAGTAACATCTTGTAAGTGTGGCGATGTGGTGAGATAATATAGCGTTTAACATGGACTTGTTTAGCCACCATTTTATGTTGACTTTGTAGTAGCAATTTGCAGATATTTCACTTTTTTTCAGATTTTTCTGAAATGTGATGTGATCTTAAAAAACGAAGAGTTTGTTTTGATTTTTAAAAAGATTTCAGCAGATTTACTGTTCTGGATCATCACTATTAGAGTCACATCTGTCATTTGTCCCATATTTTTTTAAAGGATATTGATTTAGACTGACAAACACACACTTTTATACCTACAAATTCATACAGTAGGTCTGGCATTGTCCTGCTTAAAAAAAAAACAATAATACACCTGCAAACACACAATGATATAGATATAAATTCTTCAAAATTTAAATGTATGCCATCAATTATATCCTCAAATATTTGAAAGTTATCCCTTCTATGGAAATTAAAGTACTGGCTTTTGTATGTTCTGCTGACTACTACCTGATTACTAATAGTCTATTTCCAAAAGCAGCACAAACATTAAGTCAACTGACTAAAGACTGCATGTCTATTGTCTGTCTGTCCCCAAAAGCCCCCCAATCAAAGCCACCGAAGGCCACTTTTATAGACTTTCGTGGATGCCATTTTACTCTGAGCCATGATTTCGAATATACACAGCAAAACTGTGTCAATCCCCAGGTTGCTTTAGGAGATTACATCAAGTAGGAAAAAAAATGGCTACCATTAGACAAACATAAAGGTTAAATCACTAGGAAATAAACTACCAAGCTCGCAACTGCCAGGTCATGATTTATGTTCATTCATATCTATCACTTTTTCGAATATGGAAAATGGGATTCATTTTTGTATGGTTGAATGTAATATTGCTTATTTACTTGTAACGACTGACTTGATTCAAAACATAGTATAAAACTAGTACATGTTGTTAACTTGGATGAAGCTTCCCCATAGAGGAAGGTTTAAAGATGAGAAGTGTTCAGAAAGGTCGGTTGGGCTCCTGTCCAACGTTCCACGCTGTGAGCCCTTATCTAAGTGGAATGCTAATGTCTGGTTTGGTCTCTGTTTTTGTTTTCCTTGATAAATCAAGATGCGTGAATAGTAATGTTTACAACAGTTTTCAACTACACCATCCTTGTATGATTCACGTCATTTGCCTAAATTAGATTTCACAAACTAACTCAATCATTGACTTAATTGCTGCAAAAAGAAAGCCATCAAAACGATTTTGGTTTTATGTAATATATTAGGTGCATAGAAATAGACTTAATGCTTTTAAATGCAACTCCAGGGGAAAAAAACTATGACAATAAAACAAAGAGCACTCACATTTTTTGAGTTGTAGTAATCCATCTTCATAAAAAGAGCAGGTATACTTTTCAGAATCATCAAATGTCAATTTTCATTCAAATTCTTTTAAAATACAATTTTCTTTGGTACTTATTTATTTCGATAAGTTCATTCCTGCTTTCAGTTGGTATAGATTAAAATATTCTGACTTTTTTTTTTACTTTGAAGCATATGGTTACTTTAATTGCTTATACATAATATTCTTTTTATCTAAACATGTCTGTCACAATAATCTGATCTTTTACATGTAGGGTACCTGCAAAATAACACGTTTAAAATTAGAATAGTATATATCTGCCAAATGAAAGTCCATCTCAGAAGCAGACTTCATCATTTGCTCAACTGTGGTAACAGTTGAACTAGAAATCTTTCACTTTCTGTGGAGTACAGCAATGAAGGTGATGTGACAATTGACTTAGGAGCCTCTTGTTGAAGGCACGAATAAAGCCAGAGGTGGTAAAAACGTCCAGCACCCCACTGCTGTTCATGATCTCACTGTGCCAAGCGCTTGACACTGCTTGCGCAAGTAGGGTTCTTTTGAAAAATGACCACATTTGCATGACAAAGGCACATGGCTTCAGGGTGGCGGGGAGGGAGGGGTATTCGGTCGCGAGGGGGAAAAAAAGCAAGGAGGCAGACGGGGATTTTTGGACCGATGCTTTTAGATTGCTGGTTCTTTTCCCTCTAAGACACCATAGACACTGCTGGACAGCGTCGAAACTGACTCGGAGGACCGGGCTGCATTGGTCTCCTACTCATGTGGGTCTTATTTCCTTTTTACTTGAAAGGACTTTACGCTGTCTCGGTGAAGAAAACAAGGGATTCTACAACTGACAAGAGTGCAACGATGAATTGGGTCAAAACGCTTTCCAGAATTTTTGAAAACAAGCTGTTTAAGAGTGACACACTTGCTGCTCTCGCCATACAATCTTTAAAGCTGCATTTGAGATACCGTGGCTTATAACTTTTCGAATCTGTAAAGGGCAAAGTAAATATACTTTTTCTAGGGGAGCTGAGTGGTTTATTTCAGGTGGATACAAAATCTACTCAGAGATGACTGGAGTCTTGCTGACTGGATTCACTCTTTTCTTGTTAGAGGTAATACATCGTAAAAGATCGTAACGTCACCTTTGCCATGTATACTGTTTGTTTTTTAATGTGACTTCGTCTCCTGTAGGCGGTATGTGAAAGTGAGTCAACAAATGCTGTGACAGAGAGAGTGGATCACCCACATGGTGAGATTCTGAATAGTTTACATTGCTTTTTTAAAGCCCTGATGTGTATTACATCGATATTTGAATAGCATTTCAAGAAAATTGTCTGACACGCTTTGTGAAACGATGTTTTTGGCTTAGGACAAAACAGGCTGGTCCACTTAACATCGCATTGGGCTCTCCGACTGGTCAATGACTCAGTACCCTTCTCCAGAGCTGAGAGCTCCTGCAGGGGTCAGTTCAGTTCCCTGCTCTCCCTGGACCAGTCGGAGGACCAGGAAGAACTGCGGAGGTTTCTGCAGCGGATCGGGCTCCGCTCACCGCTCTGGATCAAAGATCCGACCACAGCAGCTCACAAGCCGGTGGCCCTTTCCAGGCAATGTGAGCGGGAACAAATCACGAGCATACTTTTATCTTTTTCGCATTTACAATACTGAAGTCGTCTATGTTCTCTCCTCGTCTAGATTTGAAATTCTCAGCGCTAAACTTCCCAAGAGAGTCCCGCGAGGGCTTTGCTCGTGTCAACATGTCCTTTCCCGTCCTGTCGTCCATCAGCGTGTGCGTTCGCATTCAGTGGGACCCCGAGTGGAACGAGGTGTCCACCATTTTCTCGTACGCCGCGCCGGTTTTTACGAACGAGTTCCAGCTGCGAGGCCAAGTCAATACGCAGGGTCAGATCCTTCTGGCGCTCATCATCCACGGGAAGCATCTGCCATACAAGGCCTCCTTCTCAAACGACGGAAGATGGCACCACGTCTGCGTTGCGTGGGGCCGAAGCAGAAACCACTGGGCCATCTACGTGGACGGCGACCGGAGGGACACGGGCTCGGGCGCGGACAACTCCAGGGATATCTACGGCGACGGGATTTTGATCCTGGGTCAGGACCAAGACTCCTTCGGCGGGAACTTCACCGAGCCTTTTTTCGGAAATATCACCGACTTGAATGTCTGGAACGCGTCTTTGGAGACGAGACACGTGCGTGGCTTGAACTCGTGCTCTCCGGTTACCCAACAAAGACTCTTCGGTTGGAATCTTGACCTCATAAGTAGACACCCTGTGGTCACAGAGGTGCAAGCCCTTTTGCATTGCCCAGGTAAGATCACATTGTCCTGCTCTATTGCATGTACTTTGCACTCACAAATCCTTCATAAACCATTCACTTATTCATCCAATCACAATGTGAGAGCTATTAACCCTTTAAAGCCTGATCCAAGAAAATAGGAATAATATTGGATTTTTTTAGTCTGAAGTCTTTCTTTGGCCCCTCAACAACATATGAAGAAAAAAAAACAGAAATTATTTTGATCAAATTAGCGTGCAATAAGTCAAAAATGTATCTTGGTGTAGTCTTCTACTGGCTGTTATCAGGTATATCTGAATGTGTACAACAGGGGTTTGAGCAAAGCTTTTACCATTGAATGATGCAAAAACTCTCAGATCCGAAAGACTTCAGAAACCGTTTGTATCGAATATGATATATTTGGCATTATAGGGTTGAATTGTTGTTGGACCTCTCTGTAGCAACAGATGAGGACTTTACAAGAGTCTGACACCTTCCCAACTTTGCAATGGACTAAAATGACTTAACAATGGACACAAAGCATGAATCCTTTTTACGTTTAGTTTAGAGTTTAAAGTAAATGACACTGTATTTTGAATGACACATGAAAATTCTTTAAGTAGTGGAATTTATACAGGGACTTTCTGCTTTCTTACCCATGATGGAACTCACCCATATGCTCCTTGTTGCTTTGCTAAGCTCTATACACCACCATGCAGTTAGTTTACATTCGCTTTACAACACTTGAGTGTTTGCGGAGGGATGCAGGATTCAGACTTCCTACAGTATAACAATGCCTCTCTGTGAAAAAGGGAATCTGCTCAGCTATTTGCAGTGTTCCTTGAATACTCTTTGGTGAAGACGATGAAAACCATGAGAATAAAATGTCTGAGTGAGACAAGAAGTGACTGAATTCATATATCTGTATGTCACAATTCTGTTTGTAAGGTTAGATACTGAACACTAACATGTTCTATCAAGTTTGGTGGGATTTTTTTCATTCGTAGACAGATTTTTTCTTTTTTTTATTACTGTAACTGAGGAACCAAATATAAATCAGCTTTCCAGTTAGATTGTAGGTTATTTCTGGTTCTCCAAGCAAATGGCTAACTGTGTTGAAACTATGGAACAAAACAAGTTTTCAAGAGCATAAATGCTTATTTACATGCTTAATCTAAGATGTAAAACATTGTTTGTAACAGTGCAAGCTAGTTAAGAATAAAGAACAGAAGTTGTTTACTAAAAGTCATTGATAAAAGTTTGAAAATCATCTTCTCTTGCGGATTAGAAAAAACAGATGTTGCAACAAAGAGTTACATTAGTTTTAAAACGTTTAAAACTATTGGATTAAACTGATAGTTCACATTGCAAAGGAACAGCATTACACCTTTAACTGAACTGGTTCAAAGCAAAGGAGGAAAAAAGCTTCAGGAACAGTATGTATCATGTATTCACATTTTTCCCAATGACTGGGATAGGCTTCAGGTCTAGTTTGGTTTCCTCCCAAAGGATCCATCCAAAAGATATGAACGATTTTTGTGTGATACAGTGATAACTCAAAAATGTCCCTTTGATTTTCATCTTATCTTCAAGACTTTTGATTGGTAAGAACCTTCTAGTATCCTGAAGTTAACTTCTTTCTCCTCGTGTGCTTGCGTATGGCTATGAATGTGAAAGCAGGCATGCACCAGCAGATGGAGCTGCAGGGTTGCAGGACATTTCAGGGCTGGTCAGATCAGCAGCCTCGCCTGGGTCTGACCGACTGTTCTGATCCACTGCCTTTCATCTGTAGGAGCAGCAGAGGTGGGTTCCATAAACCCCACATTAAAAATCAGGGTTGTAAATTAAACACACATACAATCTGGATTTTCCTAAAACTGTACTTTAAAAAGATCAACGTCGCTGTTAAATCTTATCAACAGGAAGATCATGAAAATGGACATGTTATTTGCTCAGATAGCTATGCTGTTTATTCTAGATTAGTGTGGAGCTGTTATAGCAGCTTTTAGGCTTACTGCTTTTAGGCCTAGTATCATGGAAATAACGTTTTTTCCATAAAAAGTAACTGTCAAATGTTTGAATTCATTATGCAAACACAAGTCAACATGCTATACAATTCAGTAAGTACATAAGTATTTCCTTATGTAATATCATTATTACATGATAATATATGTCATTATAGCTGACATTCAGCATGCAAAACATAGTAATACGATGTATCAAAACAGAAATATCTGAAGAAATGGTTTTGAAAGCCAATTATTCAAATTTGTGATTCTTAATAAGTGATTGAAAAATCATCCTTGGCCTGAGTGTGAATTATTTCCTTTGTTTGTTGCAGTTATGGCTTGTTTACCTGGATTGACTCAACCAAGTGTTGAGGATGTATGACGATGAAAGTTTTAATGTCTTGAGTTTTCTTTTTCACTTTCAAAAACTGTCGAAAAATGAGTCATTTCACTCATTTAACCACAGTATTTCAAGTAGAATCCTTAAATCTGTTGATTAGTGTCAGAGACTGGAAGATATTTAGGACAGGGTTAACTGATAATAATGCCATGTGAATGTTCTTTCACTTGTTGATTTATCGTTGATTTATTTCTCGTGGATTTATTTATTTTTTTGACAATTAAGTCATGCCATTTCTGTTCTATAGTAACAGATGTTGTAATGTTTCTTAATGCAGAGCGATACCTGAGAATGACACAGATGAAGGAATCTCAGAGCTCCGAGCCGAGTGCCTTTATGAATCATCTAATGAAGCTCTCCAACACAAGCCAGGTGGACATTTATTACATCTTGAATCGCTTGTTAAATTTTACCAACAAAGAACTGCAGCTAAACATTTGCAAATTGTGGTTTTGGCCATAATCGTTTATTGGTAACAAGTTATTATTCATTCTGGGTTATCCTGTTTGATCCAACAGATTGTACCCGACTTTCTGGGGACGCAACCGTCGGCTCTTCAGGACCTGACCCAGGCCTCGGTCCTGCTCAACATCTCGGCCCAAGCCCTGGAGGACACTCAGCAGAAAGGCCTGCAGCCGTCCGACATGGTGTCCCTCATCCAGCTGTTGTCCCTGACCGCCGACGTCCCCTCACAAGCGTTTCCCCGCGTTGAGAACGCCACCCGGGAAAACATATCGGCGCTTGGTCACAACTTCATCAGCGTGGCGGACAGCATCATCAGCGAGGACGACGCTCTCAAGTGGAAGGCGATCAAAGAGGTGAAAACCTGATGTTCAGGAGAACTGTGCACATCCTCAGAAGAGCTCGTGATCTTAACTCATTGACTGGCAGCCATTTTCAGAACAGAGAGTACCATACTGCCAGAGTTTTTTGAGCATTTTGACTGATTTTTCAAGAGCCACAGAATAGTTTGTGCTATGACTATGTAAACACCGAACACACCAAAAGAAAGAGTAGACTCTCTTCTTTCATCAGGAAAAAAAATTAGTTTCTACCTTATTCCGTTCTTCCTCTACTTGCGTCTCACCGGCGCCATTTCTCGCATAGCGAACCATTGTGTTGTTTTTTATCAGAATCAGAATCAGAATTGGGTTTATTGCCAAGTAGGTTTACACATACAAGGAATTTGCTTTGGTGAAAGCACCGACAGTCTATGCTCATCTCCCATCAAAAGTGGCACTGCCACCTAGAGGGTCAATTTGTTAGTACATACTCTGTCTAGAAGCCGATATTTACGGACAAGCTTTAGCAGATCGTCCCCCAAGTCACTCGCGTTGAAAAACGTCTATAGACGTCTTTGGCAGTCAGCGGTTGGATTTGAATTGACGTCTATAGACGTCTTTGGCAGCGAATGAGTTAAGTGGTTGAAGGCTATATGTCAGTCTTCAGCCACTTGCATTCGAGTGTAGTAAACAAAGACAAACGAAGACCTTCAGTCTCGATAGTAAAAGTTATTTTGTTACTTTGACAGAAATTGAGACCAATGTGCGACATTTTTTCACATTTGTAAATCAACCAAGATTTATGTGTTAAGCCATAATTTATCTTTTACATTCAGTCTCTAGGTTTCAAAGTGTTCTGCATTTTGCACATTTGTCGCCTAACAACAAAAAGATGATTTAGAGATAGAAGTTTTTAGTCAAGTCAAGTAGGCTTTACTGTCAATTTTTTCACATGCGTTGGTCATACAAAGAATGGAAATTTCGTTTCTTGCTTTCCCATGCAGACATAGACATGAACTTTAGGTGTGGAAAATTGTGTGATATAATACATATAAAGCGATCAATTGTAATATGCTATATTTACAATACAATCATTCAAGTAACAGGCATGAAGAAAGCGTCAGCGTGCGCGTGTGTGTGTGTGTGTGTGTGTGTGTGTGTGTGTGTGTGTGTATATATGTGTGTATATGTCTGGCGTTTGTATGTTATCACCGCCTGATAGTTTGTTTGGGAGCTTTATATTCCTTTAGTAGTCAAAAAGCACGATTTAACACTGGATATGAGTATACATGAGTGTTTGCCTTCTTAAAGTACGTGAGTTGGGGATTTTTCTTTATATCAGGAATTATGGGAAGAGAAAGCTTAACTTTTAGGTTTAAACAAAACTGTGTAAGTCCAAAACAAATCACCCTGCTAGCAAATTCCATCTGCCATGTAACTGCTTGGTAAGTGTCTCTTACTCTAAACCGAGTGCCCTTAATTGAAACTGAATGAAGAAATAACTATTTTCTCAGCATTCTCGTTAAAGACTTGTTTAACCTTGATATGAGATGGAATTAGTGAGGTACCTATTCATCTCATGGTAAAATCTTAAAATGTTACATTAGTCATTATGTTATCTGGTACAGAATACAGACGTTTCAATACATGGAACGAGGTTTCGTTGAATGATTTGACAAGGATGTGAGATACACAGCGAATATGTACCATACAGAGTTCTTGTAAAACTACAACACAAAGATCAAATAAGAAAAAAATATCGGAGGAAATGGAACATTTTTTAGTACAAATTAGCATACAAAGGTACAAATGAAGTGTTTGCCCCCTTTAGAAGCTCAGGCACAACATCTCTGTGGTGGGCCATTTTCTAAATTTAGAAATACAATTAAAAAATCATTGCTACAATTTAATTATTTACATTGTGAGCAGTGGTGTTAGACCAGTTAAGCAAAGGTTAAGGCATTATATTAAGGGTAAATCAGTCAAATGGAGCTCCAAATTACTGTACAGTATGCAAATACACATGGTAAATTCCTTTTACTTTCATTTTAAACCACTAGAGGACAGTGTTATCCTGTAGATGTCGCATCTATTTGGAATGATAACTAGGGTAGCTGATAAATTCCAAATCTTCCCTTTAGGTTTTGCTCGGATGTTCAATTTCAACTGCAGTTTTTTTTGTCAGAAAACATCCCTCTAATGCAGTTCACGGTTGATGCATTACTTTTTTTTTTGCTTGTTGTTGATGACGTTATTGTTTTTCACCTTTCTATCTGCACTATTGATGTGTGGAGTATATAGATCCTCATTAAGATTGCCCCCCTACACACACACACACACATACACGCACACACTCTCAGAGCTCCAAGGCCAACTCGACGCAAGCTCGATGGATGCACTCTAAAAAAAAAAAAAACATGGCTGTGCTCATCCACAAAGCTCCCTCGCTCTGCTTACAGCTCTGTCTCCAAGGCTCAGCTCTTAAATGAGCACACCGAAATCAGAACGCGAGCTTTCACAAGAGAGAAAATGGACAAATCCACGAGCTCTGGTCTTTTGAGCTTTGTTTGTCCATGTCAGCACAACCGTGCAGACTCCGGGAAAAAAACGGTTAACGGCGCTGAAAGCGTGTTCTGATTGCATTTTAGCTGCTCTTGCTTTCAGTTTTTTCTTAGTGGCAGAGGAGAAGAAGTAAGTGCTGGCCCGTGTTGACATGCGTCTGACACTCGCTCTGTGTTTTCTAGATGGTGAATGGCCCCATGGATGTTGTCAAGAGCATTGACCGGATGGTGACCAGCTTGAGCCCTCGCATGATGGCGGATGATGATCAGTTGACCATTCACAGTCCCAACATCAGTGAGTCACATAGGAAACCTCAAAATTTGGGCAAAGGATTTTTTAAAATAAAGAAATGACGTGACTTAGCTAAGATGTTGATCCATCATACAGATATTTAAAAAAAAACTATAGAAATAAAGGGATCCAAAGCCTTAAGAGAGGTCAAATTTATTCACCAATATTCACAAGAAATACAATATTGCAAAGCTGTCTTGTTTACAGAAAAACAAAAAAACAGATAGACAAGAGACTCTTGTCTGGTAAAATTGTGTGGTAGCAGATTTTATCTTAGCTTAGTCATTTTTTGGGTTATTCCTGGATGAGTGGTAACGAATAATGAAGGTTCTCATATTACAGACCTAGTTGTGTGATCAGTGTATTATATAGAGGATGTTCAGTGTCGTTCTTTATGTTCCTTTTTTTGCAACTTTGCTATTTGCATGTCCAAATGCAGGGTCTCCAGAATAGTCCATGGAATCCCCTCCATCATCAACTTGTTCAGTTTTCTTTGAGTCCCATAGCCAGAAGCTGCAAAGGTTTGCCAGGACGGAAACAGACTCTAGTTTATTCCAAGTCCTCGTAAAGTCCACAATAATTTTTCTCTGTTAAGTTTATATGTAGGCTGAGAAGATCATTTCCACATAAAGTCCTAAAGCAACAAGCCGGTTCTTTACATACAGACTGACCGACATATCTAAGATAAAATGTGTTATTCTGATTATGTATTTGACATCATTATTGAGAATGCTAGACTGTCCTTCTGAAGGACCAGCAATTTGAAGGCTAGAATTCTTTCAGTTCATTACTTGTATAGCAGAAAATCAACAACAAATGTTATCTCTTCGCGCTTTAAAGATTCCATGAAATCCAAGCTAATAAGAATATGCATTTCCTATACTACTTATTTCTAATGGGATTGCATTCAGGCAAGGGGGTGAAATGAGCCCCTAAGATTAATGTTTTTGGACAGTGGGAGAAAGCCAGAGTACCCAGAGAGAACCCAGATAGAAGGAGAACTTGCAAGACCCGACTCAAATAACAACAAACACCTCCCTTTAAACAGAAAGAAACCTTCAACCGGCTTGGGGATGGAAATGAGGGACATAGAACACCACAACAACAGGCTCGGGAATACCTGAGAATTAGAAAGTTGTTAATAATAGCAATAATGCATGTAGAGAAAAAGAAAAAAAAGCAGAAGAATGAGGAAAGGTGCATAAAGAAGGATCCCCCATCAGTGTCTGTCCTTGTTTTTGTGTGTTCCTCTGATGGACTGACGACATGTTGAGGGTGAAAACTGCCTTTCACAACCCCACTTATGAATAATAAGAAGGTTTAGAAAATGGACGGGTGGATAGAAGAGTCCTGACCTTCAGACATACACAAAATGGGTCCTGTGAACCTGTTGCAAGTGCATTAAAAAGGAAAATATGTTAATTTTCACAACTTTATGTCATCCTGGCTGTTGGATCAGGCCTCTGACACCAAAAACCTTTGTTTGAATTTCAAACACCAGTTGTTTCCATGAAAGTGGAGCATTTATCACTGATTATCAGCATTTATCGAAACGTTTGTTTTAACGCTTGTTTTCACTTCCAGAGTCTTAACAAAGAATGTAACAAACCTTTAAGACAGTCATGTAAAACTATGGGTGTTATGAAGATGATTGAAAGGGGATTTTGGTTATTAATATTAAATAAAGGTGGTAGAAACAAGAGAATACAAACTTTTTATACCCATTTCCTACCACAATAGTAAAAACAGTCAATTAGCAAACAATATCTATAAGACCTGACCTGCATCCATTATTTTTTTTGTATTACAATACCCATACTATGTCTCCCTTTTTCTCAAATAAGTTGTAAGAAAGAAAAATCTGAAGTAGGAGACAGAAGTAATCCACTGTCTTCTTAAAATTCAGCAAAAATATGTCAAAGTTGCCATGGCAACCCCTTTTCAGCTTATTTTAATCAATCCCGGTTGAACCACAGACCATTATTTTTTATAGTTTTGCTATAAAAATGTCAATTTAAAAGGAAGGTAAAAGGGATGAAAACTATTTTTGATTGTGAGACTAAATGCGTACAATGTCTACAATGTGGCATGAATACATCTGTAGAGTGAATATCTATCCACAGTATATACCCTGCCTCTCATCTAATGCCGGTTTTAAAAGAGTCTCTTCCATTGCTTCTGGATGAGGCAGAGATTGAAAATGAATAATCCAACTATCATTATGTGTTTTTTTTGTTTAACGTAAAAAAAAAAAAAAATTCTTTGCAGAAAACCGAGCGTCATCTCTTCAAATCTGCTCTTTGTTATTGTGTCCTTTTCAGAGCTGAAGGTGCAGCAGCAGAGGCTGCAGGAGGGATCTCAAGTATCCAGCTTTTGTGGGCCCGAGACGGAGAAACACGCCGGTCTCGACTGCATTTCAGTCCCACAACAGAAAATACAGGATCTCCACAACAGCGGTAGATTGAAAAAAAAACAAAAAAAACAATCATCCTCTCTCTGCCGCGCGATCAGCATTCACTTATTGAGTTTTACTACTCTCAGAGTAAATGCCAACAATGGCACAAGAACCTTTTTTTTTTTAGGGATCAATGGGAACGTATAGCTTGCAAACACTGCCAAGGACCCACGGTAAAATGCAAAGGAGATCCATTGTTATGTTTCGTGAACATTCTTTCAACGTGACATTGTTAGAGAATCCCCCATAAAGTGCCTTTTTTCTCCTATGACTGTTTTCTTTTGGCTATAGACATATATTCATATGCTATTGTGTCGAATCCGCAGGCTTCTATAAACTCACCTTGGTTAATACATGGTACGGCTCTCTCCGGCCTCCTTTCAGTCCAGAGGAAAACATCACTATGGTACCTACTGTCACTGATGGCAGCCAGAGGTAAGGTTTAAGCAAGAGTGGCAATACAATTACTGAATGATGTCAGAAAAACGCTTTTGCATTAAGTGCTTTACATTTTTTCGAGACGTTTTTGCACAAATGTCTTTTTGCTTTTCATGCGTTTGATAAGTCTCACCATACTCACAACCTTTTGTTATGGTGCTACTCGTGGAAAAAGAATGACAAAAAAAAAGAGTGACGATGATATGATGCGTACGTTTTCGTTACAACCAGGTATCTGGGCACCATCCTGGGCTCTTCTGTTATATCCGCTTCAGTGCTGGGAGATGGTCAGCCAGTTAGCATGGCAATCCATTTCCAGCTCCAGCACAGAGTACAGGTCAATAAAAAACACGTTATATTCAACATGTCCCACATATCGGCTGTAATTAACTTCTGTTTTTGAAAAAAAACAATTTCACTGTGTACCCTTTACTTCCATTAGAACGCTGTTGGCACAGTGTATGATCCAGTGTGCGCCTTTTGGGATTTTGATCTCAAGTAAGTAAAAAATTGGCGATTTATGAGAAGCCCAGATAAGAAAAATATAAATATTTTCACATCTACAGTGGGGGAAATAAGTATTTGACCCCTTGCTGATTTTGCAGGTTTGCCCACTTACAAAGAATGCTTATTTTTCCTCATCAGATGGTAATCAAGTTTTATAAATTCATATGATGTGATTTTCTGGAATTTTCTTTGGGGATTCTGTCTTTCACTGTTAGAATGTACATATGATTAAAGTTATGGATCGTTGCATTCTTTGTAAGTGGGCAAACCTGCAAAATCAGCAAGGGGTCAAATACTTATTTCCCCCACTGTATATACATGGAAATCTGCAGATATGTGTTTTCTTTGTGTACCTAGTCCAGAGACTGGTGGATGGTGGAATACTAAAGGCTGTGAGGTGGAGTCCAAGCATTTTGGATACACCGTGTGCCACTGCAACCACACCACCAATTTTGCATTGCTGCTGCAAGTTTACGAAGCTCAGGTAACATTTCCCAGTTCATTGCAATCGTTGTGGATTTTTGCGCAGGCTTTCACGGTGAGTGTGCGCCGCTGTTTTTCACGGCATGCGCTCTTTGTGTGTGTTTTCCATGTCAGAGGAGCACGGAGAACGAAAAAGCTCTGCAGATTCTGACGTTTATCGGCTGTGGAGTGTCTCTGTGTGGCCTCCTCTTCACCTTCATCCTCTTCATTGCCGTGGGGTGAGTCACAAAAACCACCGAGCGCTCTAAAGGTGAAAAGCGTTTAATAAAATCCTGCCGGATTGACATCAGTAAATGAAAGAAAGCTCCGTGGGTGTGTGTGAGCATCACGCCGGTGAATTTTTTTTCCATCGTCGAAATTCTGAGGATAAAAACTACAGGGAAAGCTTCAGACTCAAATTGTATTCCAACATTTATTATGTGTTCATGTCTTTCTAGCGTCCCCAAGTCAGACCGTACCACTGTGCATAAGAACCTGATTGTAGCTTTGGGGATTGCTGAGCTACTGTTGATGTGTAGCGAATGGGCATCTGAAAATAAGGTGAGTCTACATGTTTGTGAATACAAACAGTGTGAAATCCTCACAACAATTGAAATTCATGTTTTTGTCAAACTTATAATGAATAGAAAACAAAGACATATATATTTAAACTGTTTTTGAATATCAGGAAATATCAAAAGTCACTTGGGAACCACGTCTTAGAATGAGAAAATTATCCATCAACACTTTATCAAATTATATATTACTATATGTAAGTACGTTTAAGAAAACCAGCGTTTAAGGAGCAATGTGTGAAAAACTAAAGTCCTTATTTCAAGTAATCAACCATGCAGCCAAGTCGTCTAATAATGTGAACTGATAAGCTAATTATCAGCAAGTGTGAGCACTTTGCATGTTTTCCCCATATACCAAGACTCTGGCTTCCTCCCACCATCCAAAAACTTGCATTTCAGGTTAATCGACTTTTCTAAATTGATATTAAAAGTAAGTGTGTGAGTTTTGACCTGTCCAGGTTGTATTCTGCCACCTACTGGAAAACTAAAAACTCCTAATCGAAATTGGTGGGTTGAGAAAAATGAATGGATAGATGGAACATATAAGCAACTGTGTTTGAAAAAGTAGCATTGTTTTCAGCTTCTTTTTTTTTTAGAAGGGCTATAAGGTCATTTGCAAACAAGGCGTTCACTCAACAGTAAGAGAGAATGATTACTCACAAGAGAAAAAACACTCAAGAGAGTCCCTAATCTCCACCACCAAATCGCTCAAGGAAGTAATATGACTGCAAAGATCTATATCCATGGTGCTACGATCTTTTGTAGACAGTAGACCTAGCTTTGATATGGCTGAAATGTAGCATGTTTAAGCACACGTGTGTCTGCACAATGTATTCCCTTTGCAATAGCAAACACAAAAAAAAAAAAAAGGTTTGGCTCACAGTTTGATTAAATTGTTTATACTAAGAAAAAATTACCTATCGCTAAATGACAATGAAAATGAAAATTCTCTAAATTTGTGTATCATATTGATATTAGCTGTTCTATGAGAAAATTGTACAATGAGAAGATTTGATGCACAATCATTTTAAAATGCATACATTTATACATGTCTTATACATAAATAAGACAAAACCCCTTGGATTGGAAGCCAGTGGTGGGATATCCCGTCCAGTCGAATTCATAATTAGTTTGTCCCTTCATAACAAATCTAAAACAAAATTGACAAAAAGGTATGTTGTTACACCGTTATTTTCATGTTAAAAATGGTGGTCTGGACGTTGGTGTAATTTTTGAAAAACAATACATGCTGAAATGTGAAACGTCGTTGAAAGTTTAGTTTAGCCTATTGTTAAACATTTGAATAAACTTTGTTTTAGGCAAATTATCCCAATAGGTTTTCAGGATATTATAAGGAGTTTTGTGCAAACCTGAGGTCAAATGCTAAACAGGTTTGCGGAGGCTCAGAGAAGAAAGGAGCAACAATGGCCTCTGCAGGGGGTAGAGTGGACTGCAGCTATAACGGAAATATAGGAACTAACCGAACTCCATTGATTTCAGGGGCAAAAGGGAAAAAAAATATGTTGTGTTTAAGTTGTGTTTCAAAAAGTATTTTCCCATTTAACCCATTTTAATAATCTTATAATATCGTACAAAGAGTCTGGACTGGTCTTTCTTTGAATGAGTTTCGTGGGCACATTATGACTTGAAACCGAATTATTTCACAGCTTGGTTTTGGTGCTACTGTTACTTGGAGATTAGGATCATGTGATTGTTCTCCCTAAAAACTTGCAAATGCTCGAAAAAGCATCTTTAAGGCTACGGTCAGTGTGTGGTCAAGCTGTTTTGGGTCACTGAAATTGTTGCTGTGCAGAGCTGTGGCTAATGGAATTCTAGTACTTTATTAGGTCCACTGGGCTGAGTCATGTTGGACACAAAGTAAAACACTACACAAATAGTTATACAAACCAAGGATAAGGCTTTACAAAAAATTAAAATTAAATCATTTAAGAAAAACAGAAACTTATTAAATCGGAAATCACTTTTCAGAAACAGTCATTACGTTTCTTTAGTGTAGAATCAAATTTTTTACTTGACTTAGAATATTACATTTATATTGTACCAGGAATTGCCATCTTTACGCCATGTTTAGGAAAAACCAATTACAGTTACAAACCTCCCAAAGCTTCATCTTGATTGTATCTTTTAAGACAAACAAATAGGAATGAGTGCCTGAAATAGATGAATATATCATACCAATGGTGTATGTGTTAATGGTAATGTAATTGAGTTTTAGATGTATGTATTTGCTAATGATGTGTATATGTACCTGTGGAACAAATTAGTGTATATTAGTTTTTATCCTTTTTTCTGCAGGCAGCGTGTTTCCTTGTGACTGCGCTACTCCACCTCTTCTTCATGTCGTCCTTCTGCTGGATGCTGGTGGAAGGTCTTCTGCTGTGGAGCAAAGTAGTGTCTGTCAACATCAGCGAGGACCGCAGGATGAAGCTGTATTATGTCATTGGCTGGGGTAAACGCTCACTCTATTTCATGTCTTATGTCTTAAGTTTCAGCTTGATCAATGACATATGTTGAGTTGTCTTTCTTTTATTTACAAACCAAGTGATTTATATTAACCTTCTACATCACCAAACTCATATTATTAACCAGTTTGAAGCTCATCCTAAACAGTTAGAACTGTATTTGTCCCTCGCAAAACCTAAAAAATGTTTTAAATCATAAATGGCTACGGTTTGGAGTAAAAAATACATAGTAAAGAATGGTAATTAAGTCAGAGTAAGAGTTAAACATTTCCTTATATATTTTCTAATGTAATGTCACCATTATTACTTGATATTTACTATCAAGAAGATAAGTTACCAACATTTCTAAACCTTCTTTGTGACAAAGGTATATTTAGAAATGTAGGAAAGGAGACCTGTCAAACATTTTGTGTTTGCACTCTTGATTTCACTAATTATAAAGAATTTGGAGAGTATAAGCCACCTTTACCAAGTTTAACCTCAGAGTGAATGCACAATGTTGTGTTCCTGTCTTAGAGAAAGCCCCAAGTTTCTTAGGGATAATCAATTTTATATCTGAAAAGTGTAAAATGTTGCCTTAATACGAATATGTGTTTGAAACATTTTAAATATAGTATGAATTTATTTTAGAAACATTTTCGGTATTTGGCTTTTTTTTACCTTGAAAAAAATTTCTAAATTCAGTCAGAAACAGGAACTGTTGTCTGGCCAAAAAGGAATACCTTGGGCTCTTTAGACTGGAGAATTTCAAGATACAGTCATTCTCCTCGTCATTGTCACTAGATTTATTTTTCCTTGTTTATATTCGTTAGACAGCTGTAGTTCTAGTAGAATTTACCAGTCATGTTACCAGTCAAGCAAATGATCCAAAAGGTAAACTTTGAAAGAACCATTATCTTTTCATACAAATTTTTGCTGAATGTCTTTTAATGTAAAACTTAAATCCAAGGATGGCCACTCAAAAGTCGAAGAATCTGTTTCCACCTCGTAAATGTGCTTTTCTTAATGCCTGTGTTTCTCATTTCTGCTGTTTTGTGTTAGCAGAAGATAGTGTGAGGTTAGGTTAATTATGTCAAACAAAATAACGCAAGAAGACTCTTGATATATAAGAGAAAGATAGACCTTCTGTTGTAACATTTGCAAGAGATAATTAAAGACATATGATTCATGATGGATATAGACAATAGCTCACACTGTTCTTATCGATTCAAGACAATATTTCAAAAATGTATTTAAATCATTTTTGTCCAGACTATATCTATACTTATAGATAGATAGATAGATAGATAGATAGATAGATAGATAGATAGATAGATAGATAGATAGATAGAT
>CAJRST010011112.1:1830941-1863244 GCA_907169785.1 Menidia menidia | reverse complement strand
CATGGGAAAAGTATTTTTAAAAGATAATTAACTGCACTACTATTTATGCAACTATTAAAATGAATTAACAGTAAGTGAGTTGCACCATTAAGTACAACAGGAGCAACACAGAGAAGTGAAGGTGTGCAAAAATGATGATTCTGCAATCTGTAAAGACTAAATTCTATCACTTGTAAAACTAATTCAGAGTAGTATTTATAGTAGTGTACTAGTATTGATAATCATAATCATATTTATGTTTGCAATGGACCCAACAAAGAGTCAATACTGGATACCCATAATCTTCAAGGCTGCATTTTTGATAGTATGAGCAAGCAAAGGTTGGTCAACTTGCTCAATTTTGTCATGAATATATATGACCTCAGCCATAAAAAGCGACAGTCATTTCCCAACATAACTTTGCAGTGAGTCTTAATGTCAAATATAAAGCAACGTTGGTGGTTGGAAACATATTTCTAATTCTTTTTTTCTTTTTCACTCTTTCAAAAACCTGTTTAAGACTAAAAGTGCTTTTGTTGTTTGGTCGGTAAATAAATTGCAGCGACTAAATAGTCTTTTTCCACGCATAACAACTTGAAAGCTTCAATATTTTTGCATGACGTCTTGATAACAGCTTACATTCTTACTCTTATTGTTTTTATCCACTTATTTGACAGTTTCTCTGTTGTTAATTTCCAAATAGTTTCTAGCTATTCCCAGAGACTTTCTTTGGACTAAACTTTGTGTGATCAATTATAAATTAATCTATTACATAGTATATGCATACAATATATATATATATATATATATATATATATATGTGTCTTAAGAGTATGTATGCGCCAGCTGGTTCAGTTCGGGAGATTAGAGGAAAAACGACGACAGAAAAATTAAGAGAAACGATCGTGGGCTTTGTCCTTGCCGACACAATTCAGTCTGAAAACTCAATCTCTCTACCCAGGTGCGGCAGTGTGACAACAATGGTGGTTTGAACAAAGGCCTACCTTTTCTGCCTTGCCCCATGAAGCGGTTATTGGCCATATAAGCACCATGATCATTGAAAGAATGATTGCAAAGTAAAAGGAAAGGGATTAAAAACTATGGTTGTGCTGGGATTTTTTTTTTTTGGGGGGGGGGTTCAAGGAGACATTACATTACATATTTTACCAGAATTTTTAGTCATTCTGTGCACAATTTTTTATTTGTTGACAGCAAACAAAATGGATAACTCAACACACAGTGTAAGAATATTGTGATGTTGTGTTTATTTAATAAACCATAATCTTTCTAAGACAGTGAGTCTATGAGATTGAGTTAAATCTATATACTTAATCTTATTCTACCTAATAATAATTTGTTTATTTCTGAAAAACTCATTCTAAGACACTCTTAGGTCATCCACCTCCAAATATCATGTGGAAGTGAATTCGATTCCTTGTTGTCCCATGTTAAAAACAAATATCTCCACAATTTTTTAGGAGCTTCAGAATATCAATAACAAAGATTTACTCCAAATCAGCCACAAGTAAGAGAAACAAACAATCAAAAACAAAACAAAACGTCCGACCTAACAGATGACAATCATTCTAAATCCAATTATTCAACAATGGATCCCAAAGTTTTCATCCATTCAAACACTTTTGTGTTCCTATCTCTTAAAATATGAGAAAAATAGTGTTTTCCAATCTGTAGGGTCTCTTTGCTGCCACCATAACTGTGTGAGTATGCAAAGATAGGGTAAAAGACGAATGCTTAGTGTGCTGATTTGGACTTTCATTTACCAAAAAGCTGGGTTGCTGAGAAATGGAAATAAAAAAGAATGTATAAATGTAAACATCTGACACATCCTCTTTTTGTCGCCCCCTTCACGACTGTTTTCAGATATCTTGCTGCCATTTAATTCATCACGAACATATCTTTTCATTAAATAGTAAAACATTTGAAATGTTTTCAATGTTTTATCCTCAATCATTTATGGGCTTTCATTTTATGTTGTAGAGAGACAGCAGAGTGAAATTTATTTGATGAAAATGTTGAAAAAGAAAGAGTGAATTGAATTAATCCATGTCTGTTTTGTCAAAAACTGTGTTCGTTATAAAAAACTGTAAATATGAAATCTTCTCTTTTATAGGCAGCACAACTTGTACTTAATCAATTCATCATTGGAGTTTGAATAATATGCAAAATATGTGATATATTTCTCAGAATAAGAACTCAAAAAAGTCATTTTAAACAAGATTCAAAATATCAAATATTCTTTCTCACAAAATATAGTTGGTGTTTCTTGCCAAAACAACCTTTTTTTATGATTCCTGAATGTTCTCTGTACGTCTACAGGGCTGTGACCCGTCCAGTTCTCATCCTGCTGCCCGTCCTGGGTCTGACCTGGCTGTGTGGAGTGCTGGTCCATCTGTCTGTGGTGGTCGCATACATCTTCATCGCCCTCAACTCTTTCCAAGTATGCAAACTATTAGAGTCAGTATTGGAGAACCATACAGGGAACCGACTGAAAAGTTTAGTTACACATTGTGATGCAACATTTGCACTTCACACGATGCAAAGACCATGCTTTAAGGAAAAGTCTTTTTAAATTTTGAAGTTCTAAAAATACTATCATGACTAAAACAAATGCAAAGAGGGTTTGAATGAGTATAGTCTATCACATGTTAAAATGTTGGGATGAGAAATCGACTACTAAAACAAAATGCTAATTAACTAGAGTTGAGAATATCACAATATTTTGGTAAATAAATATAGAAGCAACACTAGGGAGAAGCAGTACATCCAATGATTGTGGGATCAACAGATACTTGAAATCCAAACTTCCAAAACTGCTTTAAATCCAGTAATGTAAGGAAATTGTATCTGCCATCCCAATTACAGATGACAAGGATGGCATAGTACGGTAGAAAAATCATGGCTGAATTCATCACCATCCCCCCAATTTAAGAATGTCTACTGCCTTATTAGAAAGCCATATTAATCTTTAATATCTGAAGCTGACCAGTGATATAATATGCAATGTGAATATTTGTCTTGATGGCATTTTGCTCAGGCTCACAAAATCAGAATCAGAATCAGAATCAGAAATACTTTAATAATCCCAGAGGGAAATTATTTTTGTTACAGGCTCCATAAGCAAAACAAAGGCATATACATATGTACATGTCTATACATATATACATATATATATACAAAATTCCTCATAAATATAGCTAGATATATACATAAGAAACAATATGTGTATATGTAGGTCAAAATGAGAGGTGGATATTGTCAATGATTAAGATTTACTCTCAGAGGGAAGCGTTGTACAGATCAATAAGTAAATAAGAACGAAGTAAGTATCTGCCTAAAAAATAAAAAAGTAAGAAGTAAGTATCTTCTTTTTTTTAAAGTAAAGAAGTAAGAAGTAAGTATTTTCTTTAATGTTAGAATACGAGGGACAACAGTGTTCCGTATAATATACATTTCAGGCACTGATCCTTCACAAATAGAACCAAATTGTTTAGGATAAAAGTTAAGGTTGCTGACAGTTAACCTTTAGTTGTATTACTGCATGGCACTGAACCTTATATAGAGTTTATGGCAATATTTTTATTTGATTGTCATAAATGTCGCTAAACTATTTTTGCTGTGCTCGGCACTTAAACAGATAATAAAAAAAGAAAAGATAATTCAGACAAACAACGAGAATGAGGGTCAATTGGAATGATAACAACAGTAAACAGAAGTGTTTTTTGTGATTTACCCTTTGTGTGAGAAAAATGTAAAGCCAGGCATTTAAAACTCATTTAAACATAGTTGTTGAATGCCTGAAAAACCAGTTGAGAATATTCAAGTATATTCAATAGTCTTTTAAAGAATCTTTGATTTTAAAAGTAACTTTTGGATTAATGTGTCATTTCCTTCTGATGCTTCTGAGTTATTATCTCAGAAAAAGAAAACTACTGTACTTGTATAAAGTTAGGCTAAAGGAATAATAAAGAAAGGAATATTTAAAAGTGAAAAAAAACACTTTATGTGATACACATTAATGAAAAATGTTACGTTTTTTTATTTTCTATTTCCAATACAGTGCAGCTGCTGATGCAGAGTGTGGAGATGTGTGTGTAGAAGTGCATGTCCTTTTTTTAATTTTATGCCTCAGTGACATTTAATCTTTTTTTGCGGTTTGCAAATATATCTTTTTTTAACACATCTTTATCTGCTCATTAAATTTAATACGGTGCTTGTGCACTAATATACCTGAGTGTCTCATGTGTGTTCACGCCCCTGTGTCTCTGTGTGTTGAGCGGGTGTGTGTACGTGTGTGTGTGTGTGTTAGTGTGTGAGTGTGTGTGTGTGTGTGTGTGGGAGGTGGCAGCCTGTGCTTTGAACAACAGGTCATACCAAATCTACCTCCAGCTCTCCTCCTCAGATAACATAACACTCACTTCCTCTCTCTCACACACTTCCTTTTTCTCCGAATTCGTCCACACACACTGTCTGGGTTTCTTATGCCTTTCTGTAATTATCTTACCCTGTCTTTGCTTGTTCTTTCTTACCCCTCCCATCCCTCATTGCCCTTCCCTAGGTCTCTAATTAATCAAATTGAGCTAGCCCCTGGGTGACCCCTAGAGAGCTGCTAGTTAATTTAGATTTACTGCCAGTGTGCAGTTGAGGCCAGATAACGCCACAGTAGGAGTTCTTCCTTGTGAAGGTAGGAGGATGATGCCAAGCCAGCCCATCGTCCTGCAAAAAATGAGAGAGAGTGAGAGGGAAAGTAAGGAATAAAGAGCAGGGAGTGAAGGCTTCTGGACAAAACGGTACTGAATAAGATCCAGCAAAAGTAAGACCCACAAGTGAAACATTTTCTATAGAAGACAGAATACTTTACATTTAGGAATCATCAGCCTCTCTATGTTTTTTCCTTATAAATATTTGAGCCAAACAGTTCCACGTTTGTTTTTTCTTGACGGGTCATTCATGTATCTGTGACTGTTGTGAAACAAAAATAGACAGAATCATCCAAAACTAATATGTACAAAGACATTTGTGGGTTAAAATGACTTCAAACTAATAGCACACATTTAGCACAGTTAAAACTAATAGAGTGCAATTGAGTTCAGTGTTATTTACTGTATGTATATATTACTATAAATGTAATCTCTGAGTATTCAAAGATACAATCCAGTTCAAGATCAAAATGAATTTTAAGTCAAATGCAATTCATTAAATTGCTAATCAGTCCTAGTCTTACAGGAGCAGTTAAACAAAAATGTCCTCGCTTAGGGAATCAGTCGAATGTACTAAAAGAGATCCATCCAGAACACACAAGAGTCGGTTTCGGACAGAAAAAAAACTCCCTTTTAACAAGAAGAAACATTGGGGAGGACAGCCATCTGCCTCACCCGGAGAGGACAGGAAAGAGTATAAATAAACATTGTATCTCCAACTCAGGAAAACTAGCTGAGAAAGAAAAAAAAAAAGAAGCACACATTAATAAGATCAAAATAACAAAGAGGAAAATAGAACCAGTCAGTTCAGTTCCACTGCATCAGAATTCCCTCCAGTTGTTGCTGTGTTTGTGTCTGCTTGAAGATGTAGCATCGGATTATTTAATTACTCATTGCATTTTGTGTTTGTCCAGCTAAAGAGTGTACAATCTTGATAATGATTGATCTGAAATCACTTCACACAACTAATTTGATTTGTGTGAAGTTCTGACCAGTCATAAAGATCAGTCAGTGCAAGAGGTGGTCCAAAAACAATTGAAATCATGATCACTGAGAGGCATATTCTAACTCCAAGTTTGAAAAAATTGTGGTTTGAGTAACTACTTAGACGATTTTTTATGCTGCATCACGTTGGATTAGTTGTTTATTTCCTGTTTAATGGACAATTTTGTCAATCCCAGAGCATCCTCATTGCTCACACAGAGGCTGACCACTCTCATCCCATGACTGACAATCCTTCTGTTTGACTTCCTTTATACCAATGATGTAAAAATATCACCGCAAATATTAAAAATAAATACGAAACGTCAATTCACATAATTTATCCTCACAACTTCAAAAATCCATGTTTGTGGATTGTTTGGTGATGATTGGGTTAGAGCACATACCATGTTAGCAAGATCAGTTTACTATGATTGGATTCATTTTTGCAACACATTTTAAGGAACTATAAATAAAGTCTTAAGGAATGTGTTTTGTTAACTTTTATTAAAAAAAATTTTTTTTATAGTTTTTTACTTTAAACCAACCACATGCCTCCTCTAACTGTAATAAGTGTTCTAAGTTCCATGATGATCAAAGCTCTGACAAGCTGAATGTTTTTTTCACATTTGTTTCATAATAGCTCTGCTTTAACAGTTGACCCAAAATATTATTTAAACCCCAAACACTGATCCAAAAACATAATTTACCAAATGAATGGTCCCCCATTAACTTTATTTTCCTCGCAATATCTTTACTTCTCCATCAAGTTTGATTAACTGTAGAATAACTGTAGGTAATGAAAGACAATTTTCATATTCATATTGTCACAATGGTCACTTTTGCTCATGGTATTTTCTATGAAATTAAAAGAATGCATTTAATTAGCATTACTTTACAGTTCTCACTATGAAACATTCAAACTTTAGGGACACCTGAAACAGGATATTGGACCTCTTTCCCCAATATCATTGAAAATGATCTGAAATTCTCTTTTAGATTGTAATTAAGAAATTTCTTAAGAAAAAACTCTACATCATATCCATAAACATGTCCATTGACTGTGAAATTGCTTGTATCTTTGCTCTTAGAGGGACTATTTCCAATATTTTGAAACTGAAAGGACATACCAGATGAATGGCATAAGACTGGAGGGCAATGTGCAAAAACACATCCGGCATGCGTGCCTCCGATCAAATAAATAAAGCCCCTGATGAGTCCGAGGGCTGGACCAGGCCATATCCTTGATCTCATAGTAAAACAAAATATCGTACAAAGCCCCTGTGGTCGAATATTTAGCCTCTAAAAATATATTTACCAATCAAAAACACAAAATCGGGCACAGCTTGTTGGATGTGTATGCCCACAGTGCTGTTCTGTAAGATGGAGGAGTTGTGTTTGTCCACCATGTTGCGGTGGGAGTGACCAGTGAGCTGGACGTGATGTCCTAGAGCTGTGGAGTCTGGATTAGTGGTTTGGAGCATGGTTCTGCTCGAGGTTTCTGCCCGTTAAAAGGAAGTTTTTCCTTGCCTGTGTCGCCTAGTGCTTGCTCATGGTGGGAATTGTTGGGTTTCTGTAATTATCTTCAGAATAGGGTCTGACCTGCTCTGTTTGTAAAGCGCTGTGAGACAACTGTTGTTGTGATGTGGCGCTATATAAATAAAATTGAATTGAAATTTAATTGAGTTGTTTGCAGCTGAGACATAGGAGTGAATCTCCCCAGCTTTGATTGTGCTCGCATTGGCAGTCTATTGACCAAGAAATTGGTCTAAGTCCCCTCTTGACTGGGACCTGTTCTTCACCTGTATGGGACAGCTTTATGCATTGTGTGGTCAGGTGATTTATTGCAACCCACAGCCCGTGGGAGAGCGCGGCCGGTGGAGCGTTTCGATGTTCCCGCCCCGTTTTTCCCATGGCCCAATCGCCGAAGGTCAAGAGAACCTGCTCATGTGGTGGAACAGGGTTGGAGAGCAGTGCTAGCTCTTAACAATTGCAAATATCTATGAGAACAGCTCTTGCTAGCCTCTAAATAGGCGTTTTCTGCAAATAAATTGTGATCTGTCATAAAAAATTGATTGATCAACAGGAAAAATTACATTTTGTAAGCAGGCCTGGTTTATAGAAAGATCATGTTTAAAGATCATGTCTTAAAGTAGGGAAATTGCCATATTTAATTGAAAATATCACTGTCATTTCATTGATGTGTTTTAATAAACGGTATGTCAGAAAACAACAACTACACAACAACACAGGTAAAAGAGATGACAATTCATTAGTCCTCATATAAAAACAGCAGGATTTAAAAACAAATGAGTTCTTAAGAACTTTTGATTAATGGGTTCTTATGATCCCAGAACTTTGACAAGACTATAACTTTTTGAATAATGATACATTTCAATTTGAGCCCTGCAATTTCTGATACATAAGAATATATTGCAATGTCAAAGAGTCAAGAAAGACACAATGAAGAGCACATAAAAAATGTCAAGAGACCAAAAATCTACCTCTGGGTCCCTCAGGCAGTTTCAGGCCCAAAATTTTACAAAACAAAAGTTGACACTACTATAAAATGACATATTTTAAACAGCATTTTATTGTATACCAATACAGTTTAACGAGGTCCAGTGTTTGGGATAAAGACTTTTCTTTTCTTTTAATCTATTCAATATTTCTGAAAGGTGATTTGTCAGTTTTATTCAAAGAGATTTATTTTAAATTCATTTTGGCTGCTAAGTGAAAGCAGCACCCTTTTAAAACCAAACAAAGCTCTTCCTTATGGGTGAGGAAAACTATAAGGAGCTGTGTTTAAAATACTTAGTTTTTCATAAAAAGAAAAGTATAGTTTGACCGAGGTCATGAAAGGTTAGATTTAGATGCATTTAATAGTTTTCTATCTCACACTTGCCTGTCTCCTCTCTGCAGGGCCTCTATATTTTCTTGGTGTATGCTGTTTACAACAGTGAGGTAAGACGCCATTCAGGCCATTGTTAGCATTGTTAGCATTGTTAGCTCTGCTGCAAAGTATAAGAATGTGTCTTTTGGACAAAGTCAGTATTAAAACTACCTCTCATATAGGTGAGGAATGCCATAAAGAGGATCAAAGAAAAAAGAAAGGCCTTATCTTTCACGGTGAGTGCGTAAAGAACACATAGCGGCGACAGAAACTGGGTTCATTCCTAGCAAAAAATGTTGTTCGTACCAGAATTCCAATTTTGATTGGATTCGATGTGATTTCAGAACTGCTCTCAGCCAACCAGCTTCCTGCCGTCCCAGAGAGCTCCGGTTACCTCGTGGAGACGTAGTCCACCCACGCCGTCCAGCCCGGAGACCAGTGAGACCTCTGGACCCACCAGTTCCACCTCCACATCACTGGTCATCAAGAACGGTAGGCTTTACTGAGGTGCTCCAAAAAGCGTATTGAAGAACGGTCAAATCGTGCTTAAGAAAGTCTCTGATTTTAAGTTTGTTTTAATTGAATATGTATGGAAGATCCTAACCTACAAAATGTCTAATTAAATTTGATTTAATTCAGTTTTATTTACATAGCAGCACTTCACAAGAAAGATCATCTCAAGAAAATAGAGAATAGATAAATGCATTGTAAGTGTATATATGGTCGTATTACAGTTGTTTCCATATTTCCATATATTCACAATTACTTTTACTGGTTACTGAATAAGGTACTGAAGTGTTTTAATCAGTAACCGGACCCAAGTGTTGCTGTAAATGCCTTGATTTAGATTAATCTCTGTCAATTGTTTACTTTTGCAATAAGCCATTAAATCAAAATAAATCAAAGCAAAAAAAAGAAAAGCTAAGGAATGAGATTCAGCACAAATCCTGTTTATATACAACACCAAAACGTGGAGAAGAAACACAATAGGTACATAAGAAAGAATGACAATGGCCTCAGTTGGAGTTAAAAGGACAAAATCCTAAATCTGCTTACATTTGTCCCTCTTATTACAGGTATTGTAATCAGTTTCTCTGTCCATATATGCTGTAAAGAAATCTTTCCTGTAGCTTTACTGTAGTTTGTGTATAAATGTGTGATGGACATTTCACACCAGATGATACTCGTGCACATTGTGCCCGCCTGATATGAAGCGATTACGGTTTATTATTATAAATCAGCAACACAAAGCAAGTCTACCACAAAGCAGACTAAAACTCTTTGTCACTCAAATACTTTGTGGTTTTGTATTTCTTTGTGTTTGATAGAAAAAAACGCCGTTGTATTGTGTTCAGCTTGACTGTGTCTTCCTTGATTTTGACCTTGCGTAAACAAATGCGATGGTCCTGAAAGACAGAAGCAAACTTCACATTTAAATTGCTGTTTTCTTGTTTGTTTTTTTAGAGAGTTTCAGAAAGGACAGCTTTGTGAGTTTCTCTTTGAGACAAACATCAGGAAACCAAGTGAGTAACATCTGCCACACCGATACAAAGTGTCATACGTTGTCTATTATTGTGCTTTTTTACAATCAATATGTCGTTTGTGTTGTTTCTTTTTTTTAACAGGTAGTGCAGCTAACAGGGTTCAAGCCATCAGGTACGAAGTTTGCATTCATTCACGTCACAAAGGTTTTCACAGCTAGACAAGTCCTTTAATGGGAAATGGCACAAACACAATGCTACACAAAGCAATGTTGAAATTGGAAAAAGAAAACTTTAAAATAACAAATTCCTACATGCTAAAAACAGAGACAAAAGTGTTTCTGGATAGGAACATGTTCATCAAACCCAATCAAATCTACATTTTACATAAAGTGAAAATCAAAAGATTTTGCATTACACCAGCTTTAAAACTGGATAGAGAAAATTCTAAATCCTGCTGCTGTTTAGGGAAGTTTGTTTTGGTTGATTGATTTTTGATGGGTTCCAAAAGTGTGTGTTTGTGTGTTATCCCCGCCTCTCGTCAGCTGGGATAGGCCAGGATAGGTGGGAAAAAATTAAATTTAACTTGTATATATGCATAAAAACCCAGCAGACTGAGCATTTGAAAGATTTCAGAGCCCAAAAAAGAAAATTTGTGCCAATTGAAATCGATTTCATATTTTGAATTCACTGAGTGAAATGAGGTATGCATGATATTGGTCAAAATATAGATTTTTAAGTAATTTTCTTTATGAATATTTTCTGTCCAGTTACAGAAAACTGCTTAAACCCAGGATGTACGTTTTTCTTTTCGAACGTATTCCCCCATTAATGACAAAAACATAATCTTGTAACGACTTCAGCTTCTTGGATCAAAGCTAAGTCTCTGGTAAAGAAGAATCCCGGCCAGGAGGAAGAACAAAAGGATGTCTCCTTTACCCCGATGCTCTCCCTTCTTCTGCATTGTGTGCAGCATTAGGCCCGTGTGAAAACTGTCCGCGCGTCCTTTTGTCGCAGCAAATGTACAGACGGACACAACAGATGGTCCCCCGGTATATCCACCGCGTCAAGTCGGCGCCAGTCGTCCTAAATTGACTGTCGGGAAAATAAGGAACGTCGTCATTGAATCGTCAAATATGGAGGCGTCTGTGAGGAGGGCCTGATGGGTGGCGTTTGAGTGCTCGTTGTCGAGGGAGAGACAAAAGCAAAAGTTCATTCCCGTAATCAGGGGGCAAGACAGCGGTGGCCATTCACACTATCAGCCATTAAGCACTCCAACACCTGCTCACTCTCACTCAGCCTTTCACTCGCCTCCCCTTCTTCTGTTTCCCTTTTGTACACAAACACACTCGTGTGGCAAAGGAACACAAAAATGTCAGATCGAGCCAGGAGTCACCGCTGACGATTTTTCGTTTTTATTTCAACAGGTTGTTGAACAGCAAATGGAGTGGGTCCTGCACTAACTGGCCATACGCGCACCGGTCAGTCTGGAAAAAAATAAAAACATGGGACGGATGAATGCCGGATGGAGAGCGTGGAAGATAACGAGCGTGAGGGAAAAAGCGAAGCTCCATCCAATCCTACAATGACCGCACTGTTCTCAGATCAGATCAGTAGCTACTCCCCCAGGCTCACACTTGTACAATTTCTCCAAACATTTGTTGTGAATTGTTACAGTGGTGAGGATTTTTAAACTCCAACAACCTGTTCTGGTAGTTTGCTCAAAGTTGGAAACCAAACGGTTTGATTCAGTTTTCACTTTCTGGCTAAAATCGGAACTTTTCATCAAGCAGATTTTGTGTTTTGTCACAATTTGTGTAGTTGTGGTTTAGCACTACTTATTTCTCTGCAGTATTAAAGCCTCCATATCACAAAATCCAACAATGTGCTGCCACTTTTGAGGGAGTCATCATTAATCCAGCGGCTTCATTTTTAAGTGAACCTTTGGGATTTTTATTTTTTTTAATTGGAAGAAACAGACATTTTCAAACTTTCATTTTTTTATTTACAATATTGAAGAGAATTTTGTTTATTTTGTGAAGAGGATCTTTGTGCCCCTACGTCTATATCTGGTCAAACCACACATCCCATTTAACTTCACCTATCCTCTTATTTCAGATGGTTAGTTCAAGTTCATCGTGAATACCAAAACTCTTTCGACAGAAAGAGTCTGACTAAATAAAGTTGAGTTGTCACATGCAGTAACTTGAATGCACAGGACAATACTTTAGCAACGTTTGTGTTTTTTTTTCAGATGCAGCAGACATGTCTTTATTATAACCAGCTCCTGCTTTTTTTTTATGCCATCACCTGCATGCTCTATTTTTAGACAATAACAGTATGTAGATGGACATTTGAAGAACAAAGAAAGGATCCTTTGTGAGGTCGTGTACAGTAGCCACTCGTGATAATGTGAAAAAATGACGACAAAGATGTGTTCAGCTTTGGGTAAATTACAAACCTCACGTCGAGCCTGCCGACTGTTTTAAATGTACGCTCCTGAGGATTTCAGTTCACGTTTAAATGTTTAGGAAAATTGGATTGTTGCTCCATTAAGACGAGGCTCAATTGTGTGACTTCAGTATTGAGCTTTATGAATATGAGCTCTGTATATTTTGTGTGAAAATAGTCAATGGAGTGCACAAAACGAGTAAAACACACACACCCGGAGCTTTACTTCATCAGATTTTATTGGTTTGATGCTGTTACAATAAAATATATCTTAAGAAAAAGAAAAAAAAATGTCTTGGCCATTTTCTCTTTCAGAGAAAAAAAGCATTTCAGTGTAAGATGGACATACTGTCAACTCACAAGGGGGGGAAAAAAGAAGAAGTAACTAAGAACAGAAAAAAAAGAAACCAATATTAAGAAAAATCAGCTCCACAACAGTAGCGATTTGACCTCAACACAAAGCAGATCACTTCTATGTAGAAATGTAACTTCATATTGTAGTAGATATTCACTTCACAACATAAATACACTGTACAGAATGATAACACACAGCTGGCTCAACTGGAAAACCAAGGTGCATGTGTGTGTTGTGTGTGTGTGTGTAGGTGTGTGTGTGAGTTCAGGCAGAGTTAAGGCAGGCGGAGTGATTGTCTACAACACGTTGAAATGGTATACAAGAACTAATTTAGCATGGCCACAGAGAGAAAGTCGGCATTACAACAATACAAAAAACCACTTTGGCTGTATTTTCACTTTCTGTATTTTCTGCTAAGGACAGATTCTGAGTCTGAGACCTGGGAGATCCCGTGGCAGACAAAACACAGTAAGTGCCAAAGTTCCGTCCACGATATAGTGCAGTATTCTCTCCCAGGCCGTTTTTTTTTTTCTGATACAGCGTAAATGGGGCCGATAAGGCCTGCCGTGTTCTCCTCTCACTGCCTGAAATCAGTTAGCAACTAGTCATATTTTACAGAGCAACAGTTACTGTGACCGGGTAACACACAGAAGAAAAAAAAAAGCTCTCGAGTTAATACCGAGCCGTCCATTTAGCGGACTGTTTAGAATAAAAAACACCATGTATATCTTATGCTATTTTGACTTGCCTTGCTCTTCATCTTTGCACCCATCTTGCTTTGTTAACATTATTTCAAACAGTCTGTGGTTATGTTCTTCTTTTTTGTTTTTGCTGGCCTTTTGCATTCTTTCGCTATAGTGCAACATTTGTGGACAAGAACAACCCGAGATGGCAGATAAAATACTTTTGGATCCAATAAATAATATCAATAAGAATCACTGACCAAAACTATTTCTGCCTGAAACATTTCTTTGTGCTTATTCAAACTCGATTGGTTGTTTTAAGTTATATACCGTATAAATATGTGTATATAAATATAGTGGTCTTGGGAATGTTTTGGGGGGAATTATTATAATCTTGATCTTTTTGTAACCCAAACTTTTGAAGCTAAAAGGAAACAGAGTCTCAATACCAGGTGCACAGCCTGGTAACATTTGTGCTCGCCTTAAACCGAACGCAGCAGACAAAATGTTTGGCAATGGACCACCAAAAGGAGTCACCACAAATGCTTTAAGGGAAGATTAACATCTTTTGCTCCTGAAACGGCACAGAGCAGGAGAATCAGAACATGTCTTGGTCTCTTCCACGGTTAGAAAGCCACCTCTCGTCAACATTTTATCGCATTAAGAAGGGAAAGGTTTAAATACAGATTTTTCAGGCTGAATTGTTTTCTGGAGACGATCATTTTAATGAATTTCAAAGGTCATCTGTGACCAAATGTTCCACTCCCTCCCTGTGTAACCATTAAAATATTAAGGATAAGCCTCTGTAAAGCCTCTGTAAAGCTTTTCACACTTAAGATTTTTTCTTAAAGGAAACTGCTCTTCTCATATTCAAGCATAAATCATCCCTCCTTTTTACTTGACTTGAATGTATTTTTTCAATTTCTTCATTGTAGCAAATTATCAAATTATACCGACGGATTCTATTTCTTCTTTTGTCATTGTCGTCTTTCACTGGCTTTCCCTACATTTTCTCTCTCCTTTCAGTTTCTGTTCAGTATCAATCTTGATAGGAATACCGCATGAAGATTGATCACCTCCAAATGAGTAGATTTAAATGGTGTAAGTGCATTTTCATCTCTTCTGACTCGATGAGCTCCATGTTACCCCGAAGTCTGTGTTCTGAACCAAAAACCGGTTCATTGATGCTCATTTTAACCCTAATAGCACGCTTTCTGAAAAGAGATGACAAAATCTCAAGTATAAAAAGTGCTGAGACGATCACTTTTCAAACATGCCCCGGCACCAGAGTCTACAATCCAAGTCCTGCTGAAGTGTTTTGCCAAGTTCTCGCACAAATACTTAAGTGTAGATATTACAAAGTAGGTAACTGTACAATATATCCATCTGGAAAACATGTTTAAAAGGCTGCAAACCACTGGTGTTGGCTGGTACTTCTTCCAAATTGAGACATTAGCTCGTCATCTTGTAGAAAATTGTGTCTGTAGTGTTGATATTTTCAAATTTTGTCAAAAAGCAGCTCAGTTAACCCTGGCTAAAAATCTAATTTTCAATGTGGAAAGTCCAGTTAATGAAAGTCACCTCAAAGTAGTTGTGCAGGACATGAAAACAGGAACATTCAAACTCTTTAACCCGATCTTGCGCGTCATTTCAATCTCGAAAGAACATTCTCTCCCTTTCTAACTCAAGCAAAAGCCCTAAAAACGGCATGGCGGTTTGAAATTGGGTCTTAGATTTTTCAGTCTTTTCTGTTATTCCCTGACACTCACGCACACACGCAAACACACACATACGAACTTAGACGTACGACACGTGATGGCTCTCACACACACACTCGTTTGGCATGCAGCATCTCGATCAGCAGGTTGTTGCAGGGCACTTCTCCGCTCACGTGCATGTAGCACAGGTAGTCCTCGGCCTGCGTGCTGAGGGAGCGGAGCTCCGGCAGCCGCACCACCAGCTGGCTAAACTTGTCCTGGAACTGGGGGTAGGTGGACAGCGTGTACTCCAGGAGGGCGCTGTTCACCTGCTCCTGGACGCCTTCCACAAAGGCCTGGTTCTCCAGCAGCTTCACGTCTGCAAACGGACAGAGAAAAGGAACGTGAGCCCTTGGCGAAATTTGCAAATAGATCGATATCTCAGAATGAATTTCAGTCAAATCTGCAGAGAGGTTCAATTCTAAATTGCAGTATATAGGTATAAGTTTACTTCAAACTGGGTTGAATTAGTTTTTCAAGGGTTAAACGTTCTCAGTAGAAAAAAGAAAATCGTATTTATTACAAAAATACGTTGAATGCTTATTGATTTCCTCTTCTGCTGTTGAATAATTAGCAACGGGATGTAATACTGTATTTGGTATGGTATTTGATGTAAAGTTTAATGTAGGATTTCTTACTTGTAGTTTCCAATATGAATGTATAAAATACTAGAATCACTGTGTTCTTATTTTATCATAATGGGCCTATATGTCCACAGCAAAAGTAGGATGTCCCTCTGGATCATAATTTTACAATTTGACAGATCAAATTGGAGCATTTTTCACAGCCAGTTTGTTTGGGTGGCTAAAAATGCATGTTTTGAAATGGGAAGCTTTTCTGTAGCTTGATGTGCTTTCTCCTTGAATGTAACTTAGCATTTTGTAATTCTAACTTGCTTATTTAAAAACCCAGGGTAAGTTACAGACACTCCGAGCTGGTCTGCAGCTGCACAAAATGATTTCTGTGAACTGGACTGGCTGCCCTAATAGTAAACAGGAAGCGTAATAGTAGAGCTGAGTTTTTCATCGTCAGCATGAACATTTAAGGCAGTCAAAGGGATACGGACACTCAACTCTGAAGAGTCCCAGACTGCTAGCCATGCTATCTGGTTTAGAATTTGAATTTAAAATGGAAAATGTTATTTTTCGTCCGGAAATGACAGAGCAACAGCAGCTTTCACGTGTCCTTATGCATCAATTTCTACAATACAAGTACAGGAAGCTCAAGAAAGAAGGCCTTCATTCAAAACATAAAAGAGACGTCCCATACTAAGTGGTTGTATGAGGATACGTAGGAGTGAAAACATATTGTGTAACTATATGGTACAGCACAACAGAGCGTAAATAAAATTGAATTGAATTTAAATGAACAACTATGATTTGTCAAAGTTGTATGTTTTAATGACAGACCAAGATCATTTTCTCAGTTATTTTACTTCTATATAGCAACATTAATCAATGTTAGGGGTTGATATTGCATAAATACACAATAACCAGGTTTCTGCATCCTTTTAAGGTTCTGACAGTCCAAGTAAAGATTCAGTCAAACACATTTTGATACATGCACTTACTATGTTTTAACCTCATAATGCCATTCGTATCATATTTGATACATAAAGTTTCTAATTATTTTTTTCTCCCTTTATTTCTCTTTGTTTGATTCTGTGTCAGTCTTTTATCTATTAAGCTTTAATGAGGTACACACGAGTATCAAACCCTGTCATTTAGTAATCTTGATTAGACTTGAAGTGAAAGTCAAAATTATGTTCACAAGTTTTACTCTGTGTCAAAACTGGAGAACTTTCATTAAAGCAATAGATCATGTAACACTGAGACATATCGGATAAATATTAACTCTGTTAAATCCATTTAAATTTAATGTCTATTCGTGCTCAAAGGGAAATTAGATAATTCCATAACATGATATAGAATTGGATACCGGTGCTTTGTTTTTCTTTTCCTTTCAGGATTTAAAGAGAGAAGATAGATGCACAAAGACAATTATATATTTGAAATATCAACAATTTTTTTCTAAAGCATATGACTTCAAATTGATCGAGTAAGTCATCATATAAGTGATCAGTCAATCAGTTGGGCTATAGTAGATGTGTTTTTGGCTCTATTACTGTTAACTTTATGCTTAGAGTAGCATAATGAAGGGGATGGGGTGCTTCTATCTATGTGTGTTTATGTCTATTCATAAGCCACGTAGGGTTTCTGTGCATGTGTGCCAGTGAGACAGTCGCCAAGCCTTTTTAGCCGAGCAGCATTCAACATCAGCTGAGTCCATCTCGGAGAATCTATTCACGCAGTAATTAAGTGTTTTGAATCAGTGTTCGGAGTCTTCTTTTCAAACAGCTTAAGGGCAATTAAATTACCCCCCAACAAACCTGACTCTGAAGATGAAGCGGAGCAAAAAAAAAAAAAAGCTGCTGGCAAAGACAGCAAATATTTTTCTCCGTAGGACAAGTGCTGTCCCTGTTGAAAAGCCCCTTTGTTCCCTGCTTTGCAGCGCTAAACAGCAAACACTTCTGGGAATCTAGGCAAGCCACGTCTGTGCTCTCTCCATCTGCACAAGCCACCGCATGAATGTCGTTCCCACTATCAAACGATAGACCAATCCATTACTCTTCTTTTGAATGCCATTAGTGGACAATGGATGAGGTCGTCTTTGTTAATGTTGGCTTTTGTCGAGCCTAGAAATTTAATTAAGTGAATTTATTCGAGGGGAAAAGGCCAGTTTGGAAAACACTTATAACCTCATATTAATAGAGACGGCAGATTATCGGCAATTATAGCATTTTTTTTCATTCAGATGGCAGTGTTGCTATTCAAATTCTGAAACACTTATGGCCGAGCGCCTCCAACAAGTTGATTGATTTTTTTTTTTTTTTTTGCTTCAGCTATCCTTGTGAAGATGCAGCATCTGCTCGCTGCACTCACCGGTTTGTGCCTTTGAAAACGCAGCTATTGTCGAAATATGAATCAGAAAAATACTGTAAATCAAACATGCAAACCGTATTCCCATTTTAACCGGTTTCAGTCCAGAATCTGGATATGTTCTGATTTGTCTGAGAAATGTATCAATGACGTTCTTTGATTTAAAACACATGCTTGTCAAGTTTTTGTGTGGGATTTCTGTTGTGCAAAAAATGAGGCAGACTCACTGGGGTTGAACAGAAGGAGGAACTTTAAACAGGCGATCTCTCGACGGTCAACCTGCTGCGCCCGCAGCCTCGCGGCCATCTCTTGACCTCTCTGGACCAGACTGGACAGACTTCCCTCAGCTTGTAACAGGATGGACGATATTTCGATCTGCAACCACAGGCAAAAAGTTAGTTTTACCATTATTTATATAGCCCCTTTTGAGTTTCATTATAATAATGAAATCCAAAGCTTTTTGTCTAAGGACAATTTTGTGATGTTTCATTTTCTTTCTTTCATTTAGTGTCAAAAAATATTTTTCATCATTTAAAAAGATTAATGCAACACTGTCTCTCGCTCAATGTAAACTTGGATAGGCTCCAGCCTCCCTCACTATCCTACTTGGAATAAATAGACTAGACAATGATTTAAGGATAGACTAATGCACATAACGCTGTAAAAATCTACAATAGAAGATGAATCATGTTGGAATTATATTTGTCAAGATATCAGCTTGTCATCAAACCAAGAAATGTGGCAATAAATCCTACTGCCAAGAAATTATTGTGACATTTAATCTGAAAAAAGTCAAATCAAATTTAGCACCTATCACCTTTAAACATTTGCTGGGGTTTTTTGTTGGGTTTTTTTGGTTTGTTTTTTATGGTTAATGACCAACACTCCGAAAGATTACGTTGAAATTATACAGCTGAAATTATGCAAAGACACAAAGATAACAAGGTAAATCAGTTCACAATAAACCGAGGACCTCTAACATCTGGTTTTATTAACATGTTAAATCTAATGTGGGTCCCTTGCATTGCAATTACACTGAGTGTACCATTGCCACAATGTTAGAAATAATCAATTTAATATCACCAACACCTTTAACACTGTGACACGAACAGATACAACTGTTCAAAAGTCCATTTTTGTTTATCACTAGCATGTCCATGTATGTAATCGTATCGGTCGTGACATCTATAATTCAGATCCAAAGACTTTCTGAACATGAGTTCATGAAACTGAGAAAAGAAAAATACAAAAACTAGCTACAAATATAATTTTCTGGCTGCAAAAGGGAGCTGTCAGACTAGTACATAAAACTACTGGCCGTGAACCAAAAAGCCCCCCTGCTTATCCAATTAAAAAAAACTAAGACTTGTAGTTTTAAAATAGGACTGTCAGAGAAAAAAAAAATGTAATGTTTGGAGTAAAAGTGACTTATTACATGAAAGTATCCAAAAACGATCATAGAGTTTGATGTTATAAAACTAAATGGTGAAGACCAGGATTCAAATCAAAGGTCAATCTGTGGAACTATTTCTGTTCCAGTTTCCTTTTCCAGTCCTTTTCTTTTCATATTATAGTCCCTGTTTTTGAATTCATGTTCATGTCATGTTTTGAATCTTTTGATCTGTCATCTATTCAAGACAGTCTGAGACGTCTTCATTTTTTAAAGATTATATTCCTAAACCTATTAAACCTTATTGTGGAACGTATTTGTTTAATTTGACATGAGTTATGCTAATTGATCCGCATGAGCAGATTCTATGTTATTGACTCATTTAACATTAAAATGAATTAATACTATTTAAATAGCTAATTTATGGCATGCTAATTGGGTGATTTAAATTGATATTGGTATAAGTGTTAACATATCTGAGTTTATTTTAAACATTTCTGCCCTTGAAGAGCTACAAACACTTCAAAAAATGGAACTCTGTGGGCCTGAAAATTAACACACAAAGTTATTAGTTTTGGTTCAAAATACGACCGTCAATTTTTGGATGCATAAAAAAACATAGACATTTCAAAACAAAGGGGCTGCTGACTTTGAGAATTGAAAATAATAAGAAACAAAAGGCAATAGTGTGGCTTTTGCCAAACGCTTTGGAAAAGGCTCCTTTTTTAAGCACATTGTGAATGAAGTGCAATAAAAAATCTCGGTTGCTTGGATGGGAAGTTGTGCAAGGGGGAGCTATTACCTCTTGGCCAGTCACCAGCAGAATACTGTCTTCCTTTCCATGCTGCACTTGTCTGAAAATGTGATCCAGGACCAGAAGTTCAGACCAGCAGTTGTGGAGGAGCTTCATTTGATCTCCCACCTTGAGGAAATGAGACATTTGGAGAGAGAAAAAAACCACAGATAGATTTTAGACCAACACTGTCCTCATTTCAACCACAGAGTTTGGGGCTGTACTTCCTAATCTGTCAAACCTGAAAACAATCATGCATAACACACTTAATGATGTAGCAATGACACGCTAATAGTAAAAAGATAAATAAGATTAAGGCATTATTTGTGTCTGTTTTGTGTTTTTAGAGCTTAGCTATATGAGTTCTTGCCATGCTTCTCATTTTTCTGTATTTATGAGCACCGCCTGAGACCTTTTTCAACCTGCTAACCTTAACATTCCCACCTTTCCCACTCACATCTGCTCTGCTCTGGGGGATGGGCGCGTGTGTACGTCTTTTCAGACCAAGGCCCCCCCCCCCCCGTCACCCTCCGGCCCGCCCCACTACAATATTGTCAGCAAAGTGAAGGACATGCTAGTCCGGTAATTTTCTGCGGCCGCAGCTGTTAATAGAGCCAGACGCACATTCATCTGACACGGGCTGACAGGATTACTGTTTATCTGAATGAAACTATATATCAGTGGCAGAGGAGGTCCCATCTCGTTGGCCACACTCATCTGTACTGGGGTGGGGGGGGGGGGGCTGCATGTACAGGGATAAAGGAAGGGGTTAAGGAAGTAAGAGGTCTCAGCGACCTGCTGGGGCTTCCTCTCTAAGAGGAGTTGGACAACACTGTGACCAAAAAAAATAAAAAAAATTGCTCTGAAAATAAAACTGTATGCAGAATGTGTTAGCTGAAGGGAAGAAGAGCTCTTGCTATATGCGTCTGAAAGTGTTATATCAGGTTATGTGTCCCAAATGTCAACAAATCATCCAAACTTATGTGATGAAATGTCAGAAAATAGTATATAAGATTTGATGATCAGTGTCATGTTTTAGAAATAGCCTTTTTGGAAGTATTTTTCACCACAAAATCTACAAAAATTGAGCTGGTAAATATTACACAACAGTAAACATGTTCTTTTTTAATTTATTTTTTATTTTTTATAAATTAATGGGCTAGATAATTGTGTGAGATATCCATGTTTTTCTAATCCAATCAAATTTTAGTATGGGTTTAACCTCTCTAACCCTAAATAATCAGTTAAACCACACTATAATTTCTATATGCATTAATCCAAACAACCATTCGTGCGAGCAAGAACTTTTGTTGAACAATATTGTGAATGTTACTGAAACTTTACAAACTGATCATTTGTGTTTTACACCAGATTTGACCCACGATTATTTCTTTATTAGTTATTTGAAACATCTAAAGTATATCATATTTGAGACAGTTTATGTTAAGTAAAGCATAAGAATGTTAACACATGATCAGAAATGTTACGATTTTTGACAATGCAGAAGTTTTACAAAGTGCACACCATAGGTGGGATGCTATTTTGGGGCAAAACTTGGGCATAAAGTTCTTTTGAGAATGCAAAGACACTGCATTGTTTCACGTCATGGACCAGAGCAGCATGTATATTACTTAATATTTTAAATGTTCAAATTGTTTTTTTTTATTACTACTTTACAAAATAATTGTTATCTGTGTTATTTCCAATTGGGAATTTACAGTAATTAAATACAATTCTCTTGTATCAAGTCACAAAAAAGTTCACCTTGGTTCTTTACAGCAAAAGTGAGGAAGTTGAACTCAATTGCATTTAAAACAAACCCATTTAGGATTACTTTGATTTTCCCTACAAATTTTGTAGCAAATAGTACTATTGCATATTGATTGTTGTTACCCAATCATGTTCTTGTATTTACACTTTATTAACACATGAGTACCTTAGAGAACACAACGTAAACAGATCATGCTAAAAGAATTAAATATCAATATAATCTTACCAATACCAAATAGATCATCTCCTCTAGTTGGTCACATTTGAAAATAAATTCAATACATTTTTGGGGATGTCAAACTAAAAAATATTGCTTGGTATTATTTTCAGATTTCCCATTGTATCCTAAATACCACGATGAACAATGTAGTAAACTTTTTTTTTTAAATAGCCTTGGTGAACAAGTACTGTCAATCAAAAGCCACTTCCAAACGTTAGCTGCCAACTCCACTGGCCAATGCTGTCACAGCCATTTTTTTTTATCAGTCCAGGGTACAATAAAGGCCACTTTTGAGCAGATATATATAATATTAGTTTCAACCTTTAAAAATCAGATCTGTTTAAAACAAAGTAACAAAAAATACCAGATACAAAACCAAATGGAACAACTGGACTCTGCTTGCTGAAAGCTAGAATCACTGTGGATGATATTTCGAGATATTTGATCATTAAATCTATTCTTTATATAATGGAGATTCCAAGACTGGTGTAGCTGTTTTTAAGTCAAGCATGAAAGACTTTTGGCTTTCAATTGTTGGTGAGTCTAATGCTGAAACATTCTGTGCCTTGGAAAATAACTAAGGCCAAGAAATTATTGTTATTCTGTCACAAAAACTGAGCATAAATAACATTAAAATCTTTGTATAGCAGTATGAACAGAAAACACCTAAAAAAAAACATAAGAACACAAGCTGTGAGCAGGTCAGTTAACCCCTGACCTAAACTGCTGGGTTTTTTTTTTCTCCAGTTTTGATTTTGTAACATGTAACTTTGAAAAGATGCTACATCTATGCATAGATGACAGCACACATTGACACCGCTCGGAGACATGTTACTTTTAAACCACATGTCTGTAATCGCCAATGGCTGTAGCTTCACATTTACGAGATGTATTTGATGTGCCTTCGCAATATCGTCCGTGTTCAACAGGTGAATGGAAGGCCAAACACAAGACAAGATAAATGCCACCTCTGGGGGAACCGCAGCAATCAATACCTCCCATCCTGCAAACAATTTAATAAAAAATGTAGGCGAGCGCAGAGCCGAAGCTGCAGCGAGGGCTGACATTCCCCTGTTATCGTCTGTATGGAATGTAATTATCCAGCCCAGGGAAACAGCTCTTTCAGCAGGAGGCTTTCTTGGCAAAATATGCATAGCTTTATTCTCACCGTCCGTTTTGGCTTTTCTGCTGTTCTGGCTCTCGGCAGAAAATACATCAAATGCAGACAAAAGGAGGTTTGGAGGGAGAAAAAAAAAAATGATCACGATGAGAGAAACTGTTGATTTACGAAATGCGAAAGAAGAAAGTAGATAAAAAGGTATAATAGCCAATTAAGATGCATCAAAAGGTTCCATTTACTGATGTTAATAATCTGGCTGCTACACAGGGGTTTATTTATTTGTGTTGTCCAGCAAAATCACATACAAGGCATGAGTCAGTCCAGAGATTAAACTGGAGATTATACTACTCAAGACAATAGTTCCATTGTTTTTCATGTGTGTGGATTGCTAGACCTTTTTGAAAAAAAACATATAATGTCTTTAAAATAGCCTTCAACAAATCCTTCTTAAAATGGCACGAATAGATAAATGTCCAGTTGTGAAATCCAGTGAAAAATCTCTAAAACACCAACTGAAAAAAGTCAAGTAGCAGGCCAGACAAACAGTCATTTACTTTTGACGTATTTGATCATAACTGATAAGATTTAGATTTGATATTTTCCACTATTATTCCCATTCCATATGGTTAGATATGAAGACAAACATCCACATCAGCACAGAATGTGGTTCAGATTTTTTTCAGAATAACTCTGTTATTCATCACTGTTGTCACTCTGGCGAAAATACTCAACAACAAACACAACAAAATAGCACAACCAATAGCAACATCATGTCATTGCCTTGAGCAAAACTTAAAAAAGTTAGATGGAAGCTGTTTTTGCTTCAACATATTCCTGTGCATTATCGTTTTTAATTCATTTTCTGGGCATAGATTACACTCAGTGAATATATGTTTTTATTTACAGCATTATAGGTGTTAATTTCTTGGAAGCAAGAAAATATGAACTGTCTCTGTGCCTTATCTTCTGCTTGGTAGCACAGAGATAAAGCATCCCTCTGGCACTGTCAATATAAGATACCTTGTTTTGTTAGTGTGGAAAAAATGCAACAAATCATCGCCACCACAATGTGAACTTCGCTTTTTTGAGACAAGAAACGTACAAAAGTAACAAGGAAAAAAAACGCCAATCCCACTTGAAATGTTGGGAGTACAATATCCAATCATATTTTCCACTCACTCACTCTGCGTCCCTTACTTTTCGTACAATCCAGCTGCACGCAGTCGAGCATTTCTATATGTTGGAGTTGCCAAGGGAACTGGATGTCAAAAGAGCAGCACTAAGAGGGAAAACGTTGGGTTGTTTGTTTCGAAGCATCCCTCCGCAGTCCAATTACATACTTGGATTCTATCTCCTATGAAGAGCCCAAACCAGCTTTAAAATAAAGACTCAAATATGATCTTCCTCTGTGTGTTGATTTTGATTAACTACTCTCAAACAACCCACTGGGTGTCGTTCTCATGGAACCATTTTGTGGAAGTCTCTCAGGTGGTGTGGCAGCCATCATTAGAAAATCTCAAACCACTATAAACCCCCACCTACGTGAAACTATAGCCACATTATGTACTTGGAAAAACAAAACACAAAAGATTTCCTGTGCATCCGTGTGTGTGTGAGAGAGATAGTGAATTTATGGATGTGACTATTTAGACTGTATTTTGTTGTTACTCTTTAGACTTCTCAGGTGTAAAAGTCAACCGTGTGAGTGTTTTATATTGATCCCAGACAGGAGTGAAGTCCCATCTTCCATCAGATCCCTGGTCCTTTGACTGTGCTTAAACGTTTTGGATGTTTCTGTCCATCACAGAAGACGTTAGCATTACATAAATGAAATTAGGACCGGTGGTTTTTCTTTGATGGAATAAAGAGTCTTCGAAAGCCGTCTCTTTTTAACATGTCAGGGTTACAGTGTGACCTAATTTTACACAAAGCTCTGCTTCACTCTTGGTATTTTATCTTTTTCCCATCGCTTTATTCAAAACTCCCAAGTCATACGTAAAAAAAAATAGCAACACTAAGTTACGCTGTGCCTCAATGCGTCCGTAAAGAGAAGACAAGAAAACAGATTTGAAATGACAGCAAAGGAGTAACACATCCACCTCACATGGAAAAAAACTGCTCCAACCCGTACCTGAGCAAACGCCTGTATATATCTCTGGATGAAAAGACACCGAGATAATTTCAACAAATCCCATCAAGGACAGCTCCGACCTTTTGTTGATAGTCAAACTGCTTAATTGGTTGAAGCGGTTTGACCGTGGCATGTTGACATGTCTGTTTGTCTGCGCAGACGGATCATATCACGACTCACCGGGGGGGGGGGAAGTGATATTTTCTACGCGGTTGTGATGTCGGACTGATTTGGCGACGGAGAACTATGTCACACGGATTAGGAAGTGTGATAACCACCACAATCTGGGTTGTTTAAGTTGACCGAGAAACTAAATGGTCAGTTCAATAAAAACAGTCGCTTAACTGATGGTTTGGCCTACTCGTGTAGGTCCAAAAAATGCTTTTTGGAGTGTGTGTGTTTGTGTATTTGGGGGGAGAGGGGTGTCAGCTACTGTTTAGCAATATCTAAAACACAGAGTGCCAGAAATAATCCACATTAAAATGTTGAAATCGTTTTATGAAGATATGTTTCTCATGAACTGGTCCAAGTTTATCATTGGAGAGGCTGAGTTGTCACTAACAGCATATCAAACAACAAAGAAAAATCCTCTTTTAACACATTTCTCATCTACATTTTGAACTCCCGTGACTCTTAAATTATGATTTGAATTCATGTTCATTTACAATTTTTAATAGCTTTTTTCCCCCCTGTGCTTCAAAACAGATTTAGTCCAATGTAAATTCTGCTCTCTTCTTTTTCAGAGCATGCAAGCCCTGGCCAGCTGTTTGTCCTCCTACCGTGGGCTGCGGGCCCATTCTCAGAAGACTGTTAGTAGACGGTGGGTCAGATTTATGCGTGTGTGTGTGTGTGTGTGTGTTTAAACTTAATCAAATCTGTTCAATTCAATTCGATATTATTCATATGGCCAAACAGAGCAGGTCAGAGCCTCTGTAGTCAAATTCCCTTTCAGTGGTAAAAAAAAAAAAAGAATAATAATAACTAAATAAATTAATAAAACATGGTCTAATGAAAAAAGATTTCATTTTAGCAAAGCCAATCTGTTTGGTTTGTTTAATTTTTTCTAGAGGAACTGAAGAGTACCTTCAAGAAAAAGATCAAGATATCTTCTTGTCTACTTCTATGATGGAAAATACTAGCTCTTATTTACAATATTCAGTTATTTTTTTATATTTCTCTTTCATGCATATAGTTGTATATATAGTAAAATAAAATATGGATATTATATGCATGTTTTAGTCTGCAAAAAGAAGAAAATGCATCATGTTTGAGTAAATCCGACACCTTGTGGAAAAAACGACCCAACGTAAGCGCACTCACCCTGAGCTCCTTGAAGAAGATGCAGCTCCGGGCCCACTCCACGATGGAGAACAGGGTCTGGTCGGCCATGCGGCACATGAGGCTGAAGGTGCTGGGCTTGTCCAGCCTCCCGCGGCCGCTCTGCTCCTGCTGCAGGTGGCCGACGATCTTGTTCTGCACGGCCAGCTCGTCCGGGTCGCAGCGCAGCAGCTCCAGGACCAGCGGGGGGAGGCCGGGCGGCTGCGGGGAGGCCGACGGGTACGCGTCGGGGTACGGGTATCCGGCCAAAGACTCCGGGGAGCTGGTGTAGTCTGGGCACTCGGCCTTGATGGCCCGGTTCGGGAAGGCCGCGTACTGGTACTGCGCGTTGAGCGGGACGTGGGGCTGCATGGCCATGCCCAAAGAGTTTGGCGCGTAAAGGTTGCCCTCATAGTCTGACTGGGGGATGGAGGTCGGGGTGGAGGGGAGCAGGCTCTTGGAGATGGCCGGCAGCGTGTGCAGGCTGCCGGGAAAGCCGTAGTCAGTCTGCAGGGGGGAGGCCGCCGGGGGGGCCGCGCTCTCCAGCTTGAACCCGTTGGATCGTATCAAAGCCTTCTTCTGCTGCTTCAAGGCCCTGTCTCGCTTGTACATGGGGCCAAATTTATTCCTCCCCCCACGCATGCGATCTGCGCGCACCGCTATTCGCACAGGAGACAAGAGGTGGGAAAAACAGATTTCAATTCAATTCATTTTTATTTATATAGCGCCACATCACAACAACATTTTGTCTCACAGCGCTTTACAAACAGAGCAGGTCAGACCCTACTCTGAAGATAATTACAGAAACCCGACAATTCCCACCATGAGCAAGCACTAGGCGACACAGGCAAGGAAAAACTTCATTTTAACAGGCAGAAACCTGGAGCAGAACCATGGCTCATCTGCAGATTTGCAGGTGAAAAAATGGAAGCTCGATTCCTCTCTCCACATTTGTGACACTATTGCATGAGCACTTGAACCGTAAACCCCGTTTTCAGAGGTTCTGCGCAGCCATTTCCCACACAGTCAACAACAGGCCGGGCCGGTTTGTGCCGGCTTCCCTTTTTAGGGCTGAGAAGAATCCCCAGTGTCTGTGCAGCTCTTTACTCCTTCTTCCCTGGGGAGTCTCCAGGGTTTTTATCAGCAAAGTCAAGAATGTGTCCTTTTTTTTTCTGCTACGGAAGCAGGTGCTTTCCTTTGGATTGCTGTCTGGGAATTCATCTCAGCCCATGCGTGTAGTAAAAAAAACGAGATATTTCTATAGTTTTTAACCATGTTGTGTATATTTACATATATTACACACACACACACACACCCATCTCTTTCTCTCTCTTTCTTTCTCTCTCTCTCTCTCTCTCTCTCTCTCTCTCTCTCTCTGTATACATATATATATACACAACTGTACACACACATATATATATATGTGTGTGTGTGTGTGTGTAAGCATGTATATATAAATAGAAAGGCAACAAATCAAATATGCATTCTTATACAGCAACTATGATTTCATAGAATTAAACCCTTTTTTACCCTTTTTGTTCCTTTTTTAATTCATACGAACCAGACCCAGTTTTTCTTCAAAGAAAATAAAAAAAATGACGAAAAAAAATAGAAATCGTTTGTAGAAAAATAGAAAATGTTCAGGTACCACCAAATATCAAAGATCTGTGATGTTACATTGACGTTTTTTTTTAGTAAATTGGTTTTAGTTTCAATTGTTTTTTTAGTAAATTGGTTTTAGTTTCTATTGTTTGTTACACCTGTGACACTCGGGGTTAATAACGGTTTAGTACAATCTGTTTTCCTGTTGTTGTTGTTGTTGTTGTTGCTGTTTTAATTAGGAGTGGATTGTGTCGCGTACCTTCGAGACGCATGCCGACATTGAGGCATTTCTGGAAGCGGCAGAAGGGACATCTCTTCCTCTGGGTCTTGTCTATTTTACACTCCTGGTTCTCGGCACATGTGTACCGTTTGTTGTTCTGTACTGTCCTCTTGAAGAAGCCCTGAACGGAGACAATGTTAATGTTAAGACATGTTAATTTACATAGAAACATAGAAACTAGAAGAAATGTTTGTGCACAGGAAAAAAACCTTGGACACAAAAACTCGACGATCTTTGTCTTTTTTCACAGCAAAACTAGTATAAAACTGTGATTTAAAAACATATGAAATGGCGGAATATTTTACTTAAAAAGTGAAAATTGATCATGTGCCTAACTTTTGCCCTTTTTTAAAATAAGGCAACTAATTCTGTAAAAAATAATAATAATTTCCCATCCATCTATCCATTATCGTTATCGTTTATTGCCTAATGGGGTAATAAAAAAAAAATCATTTTTAAAGATTAAATAAATTCCATAAGGAAAACTCCAAATTCAGAGGGAGGTTCGCCTTTACCAGCTCAACTGGAGCTCAGGACAGATGTGGGGGGTTCTGGGTTGTCGTTAATGGCTCAGTAATAGTGTTAAAGTGTGTGTGTGTGTGTGTGGGGGGGGGGGGGTTACCTTGCAGCTCTCACAGGTGAGCAGACCGTAGTGGTACCCGGACACTTTGTCTCCACACACAGGACACAACTCTTCCAGGTCATCGTCATACGTGTATTCCATTACCTTCAAAGCCACACCTGACACACACACACACACACACACACACACACAGCGCACGTGCTCCATCAGCAAACGCGAATATAGAATCATCAGAATAAAAAATACTGCTTTAACCATCGGGAGGAAATTGTTTGGGTCAGAAATACTCGAGATGGAAAGACAGTTAATACAATAAAACAAGTTATTACGTTGTTACACGTGATTTTAAATCACCTTAGAATATATAGGCTATTATAATGTGATTTAAAGTCGCATAAAAACCAATAAAGGCAATTAAATATTTGTTATGATTTATTTTTTACATAAGATACAGATTTAGTTTCATTTAAAACACTTAACACTTCAATTTAAGAAAAAAAAACAATTCCCAACCTTAAGAGAATATTTATGTATTTGTCTAAGCTAAATATTGTGTGTTCGTTAGATCCTTCGAATTATGTGTGCTGACTTTTTCTAAATAATAATTAGTAACCTTGTTTGTTATTTTTCTTTCACTATTCCCGGTGTATCCAGTTATTCAAACTTTCTCACATGCAGCCGTTGGATGATTCATCGATTAGCCTTTAACAAATGAGATTGTATATATATATTTAACCATTTATCAATTTGCTATAATAGAAGAAATAGAAGAAAATAAAAGAGCCGGTGTGTTCTGCTCGGTTTGGACTTTTTCCAGACACTAAAAGTCGGTCTGAGAGGAACAGAAAGCCAAAGAGTCGCGCACGTCTCACTTTCCCATAAAAAATAAATAAAAAAAGCTCTGGGACAGAATCTTTAAAAAATACTATCAAAAGAAAGCGCGTTGACTAAAAAAGATGGAAATAAAAACAGGTCTTTGCTGAACTTGGGCCAAACTCCAGTAAAGACATCAGGATCCAGCGCGCAGACCGGGAGGGCCGCGCGAGGCTGCGCGCGCCTTCGGGCGTCTGTTTACGGACTGTTTGGGAATTTTAGGACGGAATTATGTTTCTTCTGCCCTCAGCATCAGGGGCCAAGAGATATGAGCTACACACGACTGGCAGGTATTATGTCATTCCACTTATTTTGGACTGTTTTCTTTCAATTATTGTTATTATCCTTATTTTTCATACTACTATTATCATATTACAATACTATACATTATCAGTAATAATGACAATAATAGTATTAACATTATTATGGTTAAATTATTCATCATTAACTGTTTTTTTCCCCTTTTTTTAGGCTGCTGCATTCCTTTCCAGTAGCTATAATTGTGAGCTCTGTAAATGTAGACTGCAGGCCAATATCAGGCAGACTGCTTTCATTTTCAATTTCAATTTCATTTTTCATATGACAATTCTAATTAATTATGATTAAAAATCGCAATTTCAGCTTTTTTGGGGGGCCTTATGGTCAATGATTGGTTGTCGGTCAAATTGCTGGGCTGAAATCGCTGCTCCTGTCTTCTTTTTCCCATTTTTTATTTTCCTGCGTAGATAATTATTGCTGGTAAAAACCGATGATGGCAAGTTTATACGGTCAAGTTCAGAACGGGAAGTCTGGGTCCACAAAATCCTGGACGAAACCTGTTGATTTGTTTTTTTACCACCCCAAAAAACGTGACTGAGGGATAAAATAATAATTTTAAAAAAAGACGCGCACCAAAAGTCTCACGCGCTGTGAACGCACGCGGACAAAAAAGCGGACCGGACTTACCTTGAGCCTTGTCTCCCAACATCTGAACAGCAGCCAGCCAGCGACGATTGTCCGAATTCAAACCTGAGGATGTCTGCTGTGTGCCTCTCTGCTGCAGCCTCACATGGAAAAATCAAATCAAATAAAAAATAATAATAATAAAAGGAAGCGCGTACAACTCCAGACGGGTGGACCTAGAGCTTTTTTAACAACTGGACTGCTTCGGGGGGAGCCAGAATGGCCAGCGGTAGCCCGTCAGTCTAAAGATGACCATTGACGACCAGGGAATGAAACTCTTTTTTAGTCCGATCATTCTTTACTGTCCTTCCCTTATCGCCCGAAGTTCGCCTGCCTCGCCGCTATTGGCGGAGGCCGGGTCACGTGAGGGATGCTCGCTGCCTCCTCGGGGGAGAAAAAATAAAAAAAACTAATAAAAAATGCAGGAGACAGAGGAGCAGAGCGGTGCCGATGGAGACGCGTCGATCCGCATCCAAACGCGCAAAAGGGAGAGTTTTGAGCATTTTTAACTTAATTTTGGGGCTTTATCGTAGTTGAATTAATCAAATAATGGTTCTGAATCAGTGGAATCAGTCTGATTTGATGTCACTGGCTTTGCAAGTGTACAACATAATTGGAAAATAACAGCAATAACACAAAAAATGAGGATACTATACCAACTTTACGCAAATACATATGCATGAATAGGCCTACGTTTTCTTTTTCAAAGCATTTTTATCTTTAAAAAAACATTCAGATGGGAATGTTTCTCCTTCTGTGCGTTCTGGGTTATTTAAAACGTTTCTATATTTGTCTGATGACCGTTCGGGTCCCCGGCAGTCAGAGCGCATTTCAGCAGAATGGGGGGGGGGACACACCGGCATTAATAATAATTGACTCTGTCAGGGCATTTTGCTTGGTAAGCGCGATTAAAAAGCCCCCAGTGCCTATTGTTAGCCCGGGCAGGAAGCGCTGGGTGGCTGCTGGGGGTCACCGCGTGGAAATAGCGCACAAAGCTGAGGGCCCTTCACTGTTAGCGCACCGTGTAGGCTGAAAGACAGGAAAA
>CAJRST010011112.1:1819371-1830541 GCA_907169785.1 Menidia menidia | reverse complement strand
AGGGCCCTTCACTGTTAGCGCACCGTGTAGGCTGAAAGACAGGAAAAACAGGTCAAATCCCCTTCGTGGTCCAGTAGATTCGGTGCCACTTCACAAAAAAAAAACGCGGAATAAGTAAATTTCAATGGCCTTCTAATCCAAGTCAATCCAATTAAGGATTACGCAATTCAGTCTGATTCGTCATATGACGCAAACGCATCACTTACCCTCTTCAGGTCAGTTCTGGGGACATTTTAGCTGTCTATATACGTTTGTCCTTTTAATTTGACTGAATTCAGGTTGGCAGAAAAATAGATTTTCAGTGTTTTCTTGAAAAGACTAAACCCCAGGGCGCACATCCATATCCATGATCACTTACCCTCACTAGTTGATCAAATCTTCTGCATGACTATATGCATTAAATCAAACTTAAATACACAAAGCATGAATCAAATCTGATGGCACTTCGTTTAACTGTCACTAACTATTTAAAATCGTGTTTCTTTTGCACTGAAAATATATAAAAATAGCATATTATGAGGGTAAAGAAGTAGATATTTATAAAGAAACATAAGCTCTGACCAGAATTGTTTTTGTTTTTTTTGTGGTGACAATTGTTTGTGTTGTGGTGCTAAAAGTTGGACGATAAAATCAAATAAGTAAATCATTTAAAAAGTAAGTACCAATAGTAACATTTCGATTAGTTATTGACACGTTTTGGGGAAGGAAAAGTACTGGGTTGAGCACCTCCTAGTGGTAAAGTGAATGGAAATGATGGCCAAAGCTTTTGATCTCCAGTTTATAACATCAAAAATATCTATTAACACTTCACAAATAAGCTACTATAAGGCAGTAAGTGTAATCAGGAACTTATTATCATTGTCAAATGAGGAAATAAATACGATGATAAATCCATAAATAATAATGCAGTGTTCCATAAGTCTGATAACACTTCTCCATTTTTTCATGTGCGTCATATTTCCATCAATTTTAGTGTTAGGCGGCTTTAAAACAACTCATTAAGCAATGCATGTCACATTAGTCCCAATGTTTGCTTAGCAGAGGGTGCACGGATGGAAGATGGGTTCTATCTATCAATGTGTGTGACCCCTGACCTCCCACAAGGTCCTCGCTCAGCCAATATCTGCTGTTATAGGGAGCATAGGCCAGCAAATAGTCCGGGCCGAGCAGAGGCCTCTGTCACGGGGAGCAGGAAATATGGCCTATCGCCTGTTTTCCTCTCGCCCCGTTTTGTTTTGCAAGTGTGCTGTGACTACCGTCCCACCGTGCCCCAGCATCAGACAAGCTCTGTCTCTGTCTCCCAGATATATTTATACAATAAATAAAGGGGACGGGCTAAGATCAGACCGCTGTTTTGACTCTGTCATTTGTATTTTGCTCATTTCGTGCCCCCACACACACCCGCGCCGGCGGCCATTTTCTGCTGGGGTGGCAGGATTTTGGCGGATAGCGGGAGATAATCGCTCTGGGTGAAAGCTACAGAGGGATAACTTTCCGTGTTCTCGTTCAGGATCTAAAGATAATACGTCAGATTTCAGATTGAGAGCTTGTCGATCATTGGTCGAGCTCATCTTGTTGGAATTATAGAGTTCTTTTAATGTCGCAGTTGGAGTTCTTAAAAACTAAAAACAGTCGCCTAAATTAGGGACTAAAGACTTTTAAGAAAATTATGCATTTTAAAAAGGATGATAAAATTGCTTTCATTCAGAGAAGAATTAAAAGAATGGTTTGCCTCACATGGGACATTTTAAAATCACAATTTGAAATACTGAAATAAAGGCCATATGTGAATAAAACAAATAAAGAGCACTGCTGTTACCCAGGGATATTAAGCCTCTTTTATATCACGTGTTAATGATCTATATCTGGAGAATATAGTTCTGAAGAAACTTTGCTGTATTTTGGGGTTTGTTGGTTCGATCCCCAGATAATTCAGTCTGTATGTCAGAGTTGAGCTTTCCTTCAAACTGTGCATTCATGTGTGAATGGGAGGATGACAATAACATTTTAAAGCACCTCTTGACGGGGGAAGTGACTAGAAATGAATCCAAAAAAACAAAAAAGGGCCATTTTTCTTGAACTGTGAATCAATAATATAACCAATATTCATGTTTCAGGAATGTGGAGTTATATTACAAATAGAACATGGACACCTATAAGATACGCAATAGTTACTGCCATAGAGGAACAATAACTGTTCAAATTGAGCCAAATTTCACTATGGATTTTAGATTTGCTTTTACAAACACACCACAAAAAATATCATTTTCAATTCTAATTTTGAGGTAGCGGCCAAATTCTTGCTTAAAACCCCTCCAACTAAGACAATCACACACGTAGCTTGTTTGTACCTCTCAACATGGCAATAACCAACAAAAAAGAACTTCCTTTACATGCATCAGCGTTAAAATACGACTCAGCTCAGGGTTCCCACATCAGAGTGGATGTCGTGTTCAAGTTTTTAAGTTTGAGACGTCAGAAAGCCCTTGTATGAAACAAGAGGGGGAGCGGATGTGGCGGTGGCCCTGCAAATAGATGTGTGCAACCTTCAACAAAAATGGAAAAGGAAAAAAAAACTGAATAAAACATAGTCATGATCTGGTTTGGGACTAACAGTAATCAGCTCACACATACAGTAACTCCAACAACCACAAGGTGTCGCATCATTTTAGAATGCAATTACTTTCTGTACTTATAGTTTCATGAACAAATAGAATATTATATATATATTTACATATATATTTGTGTATAATTCAGTGTTTTGAGGTAGAACCAGAGGAAAATATAGTCGTTTCCCCCCCCCCCGGATCCACATATCATGGTGTGAGTCTGTATCTATGAGGCTTTTGGTATGTGTTGTTGTCAAATTTCTAAACTTATTGTTCTTGAGATGTGTGATGATAACCTCTGTTAAAAGACTTTCTAATCTCAAGCATATTCTCAATTTTCAGGGCAATTTGGAACACAAAATGACTCACTAAATGAGAGTTTATAAGAGGCCTTTGAGGTAAACTTATTTTGCATGTGGTTTTAAGTTCAATGCTTTTGAACACACACTGAGCCAGCTAAAGTTCCTATGTGAGTATTTTCAGTATATCTATTGAAAGAATGAGAAGGATTTTTAAAATTATTATTTGTTGCTGTATTTAACTATTTAAAATGCTGTCCAGAGCCACCCCCCGCTCAAGGCTGTCTTCATAGAATGTGGGATTTAAAACCTGTTCTGCACGCAGAGAAAACAAAGTCCCTGACATTCCAAACCCCGCGTATATCTGCACTGTGTCCTACACTAAATTATTCCAGCCGCACAATAACCTGAGCTCTTTGCTAATGATGACATTGATGCTTTTTTTCCTTTAAATAAAAACTTTTCAGTGTGAATAAGACAGTTGTGTATACATTTTATCGTGAAAGAATAAATCTGAAAACCGACTTTCAAGCAGGCCTGTTCATTTGAAAGCGATATTATCGTCTTTTCTTTACTTTTCTGTTTCTGCTAAACACGGATAACAATCATCTTTTGCCAGGTGGATTGTCTCTGTTATGGTCATCTAACTGGGCATAGATTCCCATGACCAATAGCTGTTGAACTAATATCATGATGCATGACTTTTTGGTTTTAATTTTTGTTAATTTTTCATTGCTTTGTCTGTTATTTTGAACCGGTTTAAAAGTTTTACTTCCTGTCCAAATGACACTTGGGACATTTAACTGATAACCTCACCTAGCTTCTGTTTTTTGGGTTGGTCATGGTCATATAATTTGGTCCGGCGCCCTTTTACATCCTCTGAGCCATTTCCCTTGTTGATTGTCATTTAGCTTCCTTATAGATTTTCTTTTCTTTTTTTTTTTCATTTGTCAATTAATACATTTGGAACGACCATTTTCTGGCTATGCTTTTCTCTTCTCTATCTGAATCCAGTTCCTGTACTAACCCAGGAAACTATTTTTTCACTGTAAATAACTTTATATCAATAAAATCATCAATCATTTTAATTGATTTATGCCAAAGTGGGAAAAACCCATTGACAGGTCTAACAGTAACACCGGAGGGATTAGGATTTTCCTCTAAAGATCCCAACATTCACTGTCCTCACACGTGTCCTTGACCACGCTGAGGAACAAGCACAACAAAGCACTTGGAAAAGGGAAATCTAGAAGAATGACCACAATAGCGCTGAAAGAAAGCAAACTTGGCAGGGGGTTTTCCTCAGTGTCGTCGCACAAGGCCAAAGCCAAACACCCAAATCTTTCCCTCCGATCCCAACAACACGCCACTTCTCCACCGTGGAATCAGTTCACGAGGATAAAAAGTCAGTGGATAATCTGACGATATTTTGACACAAACATTTTGTTTTCAAAAGCTATTTGTCTTCACTAATGTAATTTCACCTAAAGAGAATGTGCAGGTATAAAAAAATATACAAAATGTCCCACCAGATTGACATGAAGATGCATATGAGGAAGTAAGGAAGGAAGGAAGTAAAGAAAAATATTACCCTTCTTAACCCTATAATGCCATATGTGTCATATTTGATACATACGGTTATGGATCTGAGACTTTTTGTATCATTTAATGGTAAAAACTTTGCTCAAACCCCTGTTTTACACATTCTGATATATACCTGACAGCGAATAGAAGACTATACAAAAATGTATTTTTTACTTATTGCATGCTAATCTGATAAAATCATTTCTGTTTTTTTTTCTTCATGTTTTGTTGAAGGGCCAAAGAAAGACTTCAGACTAAAAAAAATCCAATATGCTTCCTATTTTTCTTGGATCAGGCTTTAAAGGGCTAATCATGAGATATAAAACTTTTAACAGAAATAAAAGAAAAGCAATTGGGTTTTTTCCTTTTAAGGATTTACTATAAAAACGTGTCTCTGAAATATATTTGTTGTCATGTATTTCTCTAATGGAAAACCCTGTGTACCTGTAGGGAGCCCACACTGGCGTGTTATTCACCTATTGTCTGATTCCGCTTATTCCCAGTAGGGTCAGAGGTCGTGGGGGTGGGGCTGGATTCTATCCCTTATATCACTGGCCAAGAAGCGGGGGTACACTGTGGACAGATCACTAGTCCCAAAGGCCCACATATAAAACAAACAGTGAAAAAAACACTGAGATTTATTCCCAGGGGCATCAGTTAATCTAGTATGTATGATTTTGGACGGTTAAAAAAAAGCCGGGTTACGCGGAAAGAACCTAAGCTTACAAAGAAGGAAACATGAACCTGCAAACTCAACTGTTTTTTTAAAAGCCTATAAAAAACTATTATTATCCCTTTTTCCCAATGGACCCCATGACATGTCAAAATACCATTAAAATCCACTCTTCCAAATTTTCTCTGAGTAAGTAATCTGGTTCCATCACCTGGAGTTTAATGGAGTTTTGTAGAAAATATCATATAAGTATAAGTCTATCAAAAGTAATATCTGAGGGCTGGCAACCTGTACCCCAATGGCAGGGAGGATAGGTTCCAGTCCCTCTGTGACCCTGATTTGGATTATTTCTATGATTATTTTGATGGATTTAGCTGAATATGGTTAGTTTCCATACGTTTTAGTTTCCATGTCACCTGGAGATGGGAGTTAAGGACCTTACAGACAGGGGAGTCCCCGTTCCATCCTTTCTGCACATTTGGGGTCTGTATGGTGGTCTTTTTATAAATGAACTGTTAATGGACCGTAACTAAAGTAATTTTTTTAATTTAGCTGATCACTCCAAGTATTTTTATGCAACATACCACATTCAAATCCACTCACACACTCATTAAACTTACTGTAGATCAAATCAGTGCTTTCTTTGATGTAATCACATATAGTGGATTATTAGTTTCCATTTCTTGGAAATATCAGTCAGCAATGGGGGGTTCGGGTTATTACACAAGTATATATACATGTAAATATGTACATATATACATGTGACCAGGGGAGGAGATAGGCTGAACATGTTAAATCAATCTCATGAATAAACAATTTATCTTTTCCATCCATCCATCCATTTATCTCCTCATTTTTTTTTATTTGAATTTCCATATTCAGACAGGCAAAGAAGTGGAAAATTGAATTCAATGAAAAGTATATGGAGTAATATTACTGCAGACTTATTAGGTGGTGGGATTCTTTTGAATTCTATTCGAGCTACAAAAACATTCTTACTGCAGCATTTTTTTCTCTTGCCGCTTTGAATACGACGTTTTCATCCGTCTGACGCCATCCATCCAAAAATATCTGCTCAACCAGTTATCGGGACAGAGAATGGCACATGAGAAACCTCATGAAAACACCAAATGGAGGGTTTGTTGGAAGCTCTAAGCAGAAATGGAAGCATCGGGTGGGTGGTGCGAGACTGTATCTGTGAGGGGGGGGGGGGGGGGGGGGGGGTATGTAATAAATCACCATCACTTCTTGCCCTTGACAGGGTTCCAGATCTTGAACGGCAAAAGAAGTCGGCTTTTGTGTTCCCTCAACAATAGGAAACGCTCTTACTTAAGGTTAAACTCAATTGCAACCTTGATCGCTCTTAAATATATCTTCTGTGAAAATTCATCATCAGACTGGATTTGCATGAATTCCCATGTGGAGCCAGGTCAGTGCTTGTATTGTGTTGAAAAAGAACTGACAAAAAAGGGCTTCGTGGGTGTAAAACACGACTCTAATCTAATAAGAAATCACGTATAAAGGACAGTACTTAGTTTTTCATTTAGACGATTTTATAAAGGAACTATAAAAATCTAATCTTCTCCTCACAAAAGTCTTTAAGTAAGCAAAGTACAAGCAAAAATACTGAATCTGTGTGCAAATGCATCCATGCTTTTTTTGTTTTTAAGGTTGGGCAGCATACAGGTGCTGCTAGCTGATCATGTTGCTACAAAATTTGCTAAATAAGTTTGGCCTGAGCACAAATTTAAGCAAAAACCAGATAGCAAAGGAGCACAAACGCACAAACGCAACAATATCCAGGACTGGGAGTGGAAAGTTTATGATCTAAGGGACCGGAGAGAATCTTAAATGTACTCATCCATCAGAAATGTCCATTTAATTATGAAAAAGAAAGCTAATTATTATTATTCCCATTAAGATCCTGCAAAGGAACATTTCTGTACACCACCATTAAATTAGATGCTGTGGGTGGGTTAGGTATTTGTTCCATTATGAGTTCAGAAAAGATTATGGTAATAACATTATAAAAAAACATACAAAAATACAAAAACCTCATCAGAATTAACACAGGGTGAAAATTATTATGATTTATTTTTTCACTGTGTGTCTATACATGTAGTCAGATTCAATTTTAAAAGTGAAACTATCAGATTTGAGTTGTTCTGTAAAGATAAATGTCTACCTACACGCCTCTAACTGCGTGAATCAGACTTGCTTGTTGTTGTCACATGGATTTATATGCGTTTACAGTAAAGGTACTTTACAGAATCTGCACATATTTTAAAATCTTGTATTTAAAAAGCCCATGTATGGAGGCTGGTTTTGACTGAAGGATCACCCTTTCCTGCATATATCTCACCCTGACCCCCTTTCCTGTCATATAATGACCAATAAAGGCCAACAAACCTTAAGAAAAAAATAGAGAAAAGAAAGAAAGAAGTATGTTATAAGTTTGTTGTCGAGCTCCGAAGGCTAAGAGATCAAACGTCATTAATTATGTTCCCATTAAATCAACTTGTCAAGTAGCAGCTTTTCATTTCTTCACTTTATCGAGGAGTCGTTTATTATATTTTGTTTACGCGGTGTATTTTGGAGTGCATTTGTTGCTTTTTCACCCGTAACACTGATCAGAATTCAAACACGGAGTTTATGTGGCCTCTCTGAGATATTTCAATTCTTCTTAAGATGCTAGTTGATTTTTTTTTTTACTTCTGTTTATTATCCTATTAAGATACAAGATAAACAAATACAGGGAGGATTGGCTTTCGGGTTAAAAGTTGCTGAAAATCTTTCCTCATAAAAAGAAAATGTTTCACTCAGAAACAAATACAGGTAACAAAACCAAAAAAATAGAGCAAAAATTTACAACTTAAACCAAAAGTGCTATACCTGGTTTACTATTCACACCAAAAAAAATACAGAGTTAATTATTCTATACACGAACACCAGTGAGCATATCAATAAAATCTGGGATTTAATGACTTGATCATTAGTTGGAGTTGGGACAAACCTCATAACCATAAGCCAAAAATAAAAAAAATAATAAATAAAAGGAAAACATGGTGCAATCTTTGCAATTTAAATAGGAGTGTGTTCTGATTCTAATGAACTCTGGTAATGTTTGCTAACTCATCTTTAATTCTATCTTTGAGAGAATTCCGGCCTTTTTAGCTCTGATTTTAGCAAAATCAAAGCTGTTTGTTCCTTTAGTGAAAAGTTTAAGAAGATGAAGATGAAGAAGGGGGTAATATATAACATAACTGGCTCTATCTTATCATTTTTTATTTGTTTGCTACATTTTCATCCGATATTTCAACATGTTGACTGAGTATTTGTAGTTTGTTAATCGTTTCTTTCTTTTAGGGAGATCCAGGGACCAAGGTAGCGTCCTTGAAACGGACCGCAGACTTTTCCTTTGAGCCTTTCTCGGGTTTATCTTTATTTTAAAGTATTTGGACGTTAGAACCACGTGCAGTTAAGTGTTTAAGTTTTTATACCCACAGGGGTCAGTTGATCATGAGAAAAAAGATCGAAATACTGAGCTCAGTCACTCTCACTCTTTGTGTTAAAAACACACTCTTAAATGATACACACACCTCTCTACACACTGATTTCAGCACTTTTACATAAGAGTGTTTACAGGCTTTAAAAGCGCTAGGCCAAACAGTGTGCAAACCCCCCTCAAGACATCCTTGACCTCCACTTCCCTTTGACTGTTTGGAAAGAGATCTTAAAAGTTTTTTTGCATACATTTCCTAACAAGTGAAATTTGGATATAAAAACCTACTCCCTTTGGCTTCTCCCTCCTCACCAGATACTTGCCAGTCTTATCACTTTTATGTTAAACCTGTTTCTGTTTTTTCTTTTTTCTTTTTTCTTTTCTCGAAATTATGAGTCTGTTCTTGACAATTTTCTATTATATGAAAAGCAGATGTTCAAGTGTAGATTTATGCCAGAAATCGCATTCATTTCCAAGGCCGCGGCGGGCTGGTTGGTAATTAGCTGTCATAAAAGAAGCCTTTACAAAAAAAAAAAAAGCGTGGACATCGGACTAAAGCGCGAGCACAACACAGCCGAGAGAAAAAGCAAATCCTGAATGCATTTTCTTTTTTCTTTTTTTTTTTTTTAAAACACAGCGACAAAGCGTGAACTCAATTCAAATCAATCGAGTCTCTTTCCTTGTCTGTTCCATCCGACACTCATATGATCTTGAGTAATTAAAGCGGTCACAAAGTTCACATCAAGGCAGGAAACGCAGTTTTTCTGCATGTGGCTGGTCGGTAGCAGCGTGAAAACGGCGTTTTTCTCTTTTCAGACGTGGATCTATAGGCAGTTTGTGCCTGTAATGAAATCACAAGTAGAGTTATTCTCCTCGCTGTAATGAAAATGAATTGAACTTGGTGACATTTAATTGGATTTACATACTTGGGCGACGGAAGCTGGTCTGAGAGGATGACACATTTTTCTAATATCGGCCTGGAGTTGAAAGACTGTGACCGTGAATACAGGGGGCAACTGGTTCGTCCAACTTTAATATTACAGAACACTTATTTTATCATAACTAAGACACTAAGCCGTGCTAAAATGTTGTTTCATGCTCAATATATTCACAGAGAGAATCCAAATAAATACTTTTTTAACAAGTCCTTACGTCCATATGACCATTTACCGCTACATATTGTAGAGATAAGGGTTAAATGATCTTGTCACATGTTAAATAACTATTACATTTGCTTTATATCACGTTTAAATAGAAAAAAAAGAGTTTTTAGAGCTAGTTTAGGTAAGTGCCCTTCCTTTAGTGTATCCTATGAATGACTACCAAATGGTTGAGCAGGATGTTAAAGGGTTAATCCTCATTACTTTTACATTATATTCACGATATAATGGCCTTTTAGACACTTTCCATGCAATTGCTATTGTGAAAGCTAAAAATAATTTTATATCTTTTTACTGAAAGTGGGACTTTGTTTAAAAGTATTTTGACATGGGTTTTGGCAGTAAATGCAATAATTAGCTGCATAAATAAGAAATAATACAGTCTCAGATGGTTAAAGTTAGCATGAGTTGTTTTTTATCAGCATCTTTAGGTTAATATGTAGCTCTTTTTTTAGTTCCAGACCTTCTGATTGAGTCATTTTTTTCAAATTCAATGGCCTGATCGACTAAAATCCCCTTCATTTCAATAACCTGCTACATGTGGGATATTGTTTATCACATTATAATGTGTGGCTAAAACATGTAGAGTTACATGACGGGGGTCATTACAGGGTTACGTGCACCTGGGCTCTGTCACATTCATCATAGTTTTAGCAAATAAAGCAAATCCCATTGGAAAACCTTGAATTCTGTTTGCAATAAAAGCTGGACAGTCTCAGAATCCAGCCAGTTGACTGGCCACGTTTTCCCATTCTTCCATTTTGTGTATCGTGTCTCTTTATCAGGGACTCAATCACTCAGTAAAAATGACATGCCGTTTTTTAATCTGGCAAAACTTCCAGAGCGTTGATTTAAAAAAAAAAAAAGGCTGTTTCATTGCTCCCCTTTTCATCTCTGCAACTAGTTAAACGTGTCTTACTTCATAAAATCTGAATCTAGGATCTTTTTTCTCGTATTAAAAAGAACAACCGACTCTAAATCTATTCCCAGAAGTTGGAAGATGAATAAATTTGTTCTTTTAAATAGGAAACTCAAAAGAAAAATGCGTAAACATTGCACCGTATAGAGACTTTTGAAATTAGAAGCAGGGATTTAATTGTATGGTCATGGATGGATGTTTGAAACGGAGTGAGATGAGACAGAAGGAGGATGAAGGCCCGTTGCTCCTCGTTTTTTTTTTTTTGTGATGGTACAAGGTTATCCCCCCCCCCCCCACCGTCCCTCCCCCAACCCCCCACTGGAAGTGTGTCAGTTGGCGAGGTGTGAGGAATGGTGGCGTCCAGGTTTTCGCTGCGTGTCAGGGTCGAGGGGAAGGAGATGAGAGGGAGACGGGGGGGTGGGGG
>CAJRST010011112.1:1781865-1813568 GCA_907169785.1 Menidia menidia | reverse complement strand
CCTCTTAAACGCCCCCCCCCACCCCCAAATAAAAACCCTAAAAAAGATTTTCTACGGCTAAAAAGAAAAAACAATGTGCATATCTTTCACAGACGGTTGAAATCTTCTCTGTTTAGCATTCACTGATTCACATGGAACCCCCCCCCCCCCTTAAACACAGTGGACCCACTACCAGTCGAGTTCTCCTTATACTCTGGGATGAACTAGTTTTATGTATATGGGAATCCTAATTTAGCCCCCAAAAGCAGCAGGACCAAACTTAATCAGGTCATTATTCTCCAGAATCCATTCCCCCCCGATTCCACCAGGAGCAGATCAATGAAATGTCTTTAGGTTTCTGCCCCGTTTTCACTGCTTACACTAAAGTAGTGATGTAATACAAGCTACATTTAGAAGTTTTATCCCTCCGTTTGTTATTTTAAATATTGGTAAGGTCTCATGTTCTCTTGCTCGCCTGCAAAGCTTGATCTTCCTTTTAAAAAACAGTGGAATGCTTCTAAAATTTTATGTGGTGTGAGATGAGAGGCAGATCAGACGTGACTCTGAATGGATTCCGGTTGTGTTAAAGCTCTTTTTGGTTTGGGGCTGGGGGGGGGGGGGGGCATTTCTAACTGGATCTAACAAGACAGAATAAGAGTAACTTCCACCACAACTAGCAAAACCACCAAAGCTTTGTGGGTGTGAAACGAGGCGAGCTAAACTAGCGGCTTCTGGGAGGTTAAGCTAATTCTTTTGATTGTTCTGACCGTACAACTTGTGCATTCCGTGTCTTTGGTTTTTTCTTTTTTAATACACCGAGTTTTCACTTCTCGTTCCCCAACTGTCTCTTTAACTCCGAACAGAGAGTATCGTTACAGTTTGTGGACAGCAGGCCAAAATATGCCATGTTCTCTGACAATGAGGGCTGCAAAAATCCCCCCCCACCCCTCCCAACCAAAAACGAGCCCTCTGACAAGAAGCACCGCGTCTGCTGGATGCATATGTGCACACGAAAATATGCGTATAGCAGCATTTTCAATTCATTCTGGTGACGCACTTGTCTGTCTCCCCTCCGATATATATTGATTAATTTCTTATCCTGATCCTTCATGGATAAGAAAGATTCTTTTTTTTTTTTTTTTGTCGTTGAGCTGTCAGCTCCCTACCCATCGGTGGGTGTTTGAAAAAAAAAAAAGCATTGCATAACACTTTGGTCAAGAAAGAAAAACAATAAAAACGACAAACGGCAAACCTAGCTAACCTCCCCTTTCCCCTGCAATATAGCCTTACTTCCCTATCTATGATTGTAAAAAATACCCGTATGCTCCTTTTTCAAAGATCCCACAGATCCAACAACTGTTACCTTAACTCACGGAATGTTAAATTGGTAGGACCGCCTCCACCTAAGCAGGATATCTGAGGGTCCATGCATATAAAGTAGCTCCATTTTGCTAGTCAATTTTGCATCTCCAGTGTAGCAAACACTGCTTCTCAAACTCGGATTTCTCGCAGCTCATTTGAACATTCTGTCTGTGATTGAGATGCCAGAGCATCCACAGGTTTGGTTTTAGACTAGGCAACTCTTCATTTAAAAGCAAGAAAAGGTACCTGAAAATAGCAACATCTTCCTGAGGTAGTCACAAATCACAAATGTGTCTTTGCTGCCCCATCTGAATAAAATAAACTCTTTTAAAGTCTAGTCTAACAATGGCAACACTGACACATTGAGCAAACTGGATATACACTTGTAAACTCCAAAGACCAATGCATCTACGAGCATTTGTTTTGTACAGAAGCATGTGCACAGTGTAAATCAGCATACATTCAGCTCTGTCATGTAATAAATATTAAAAGGAAAAATAGTTTTAAAAAAAAAAGAAATAGCTGCTTGTCACATTCACAGGAAGGGGACCCAGTCCCTTGACGTGGGCAGTGGAGGAGGGTTTAGTTTCCGGATGAGGTGGTTAGGCAGGGCAGCGGGCCGGTCCTGTAGCTGGTCAGGCTGGATTTGCAGGAGTGCAAGACTGCTTTGAACAGAAGGGGGAGTTGCTCCAGGGGGACGTTCACCAACTTCCCTGAGAGGCAAAAACAATGGACATCACCTTAGCTGAAGCCTTTAGGAGCATTAGCGTGTTCCACATTTAGTCCGTGTGCTTTTAGAATGTTATTTCTGATTATGAACTAAATGACAGCCTTTTATTTGTGCAGGTGTAGTCGGACTACAGGTTAAATACGGTTTAGAACTTTCATTCACTTTTGCCAACGTGGTAACTTTGTGTAGTTTTCTCTAAAGATTTAACTCTGGCAATATGTGGCCAAAATTGTGGTGTTTTTTTATACGTAAAGGCGAAGCCTTCAGAATCAAAGACGGGCAGAGGACCTCCAGTTTGTCTGAAGGAGTAAGAAATGTTGAAGTAACTATATTGCTAAAAGAAAAACATTTATCCTTCAATGTAATTCAACCATCTGGGGAATTTGAAGGGATTTTAGTGCATTCTGCGAGGCTGTGTGCCTCCTCCATCTCCACAAATCGGCATTACTCTGTAATGAAAAAATCGAGACTGGAAAGGAAAAACTCCAAATATGGTCCTGACAAATCAGTTTTCAACAATCAAACCAAAGAGAAAAGGGACCGTCCATCTGGACTGCTCTAAGCAGGTTAAGTGATGCTATGTGGATGTGTTCATGACTTCTTATTCCAGCAGGGATCTTGTCATATGGATATGTATGTTCTCTACAGGTACTCAAGATTCCTCCCACTTCTCTATGTGAGAGTCTTTGTTGTATAGCGGAGCTTTACCTTGAATTTCAATACCTTGAAAACAGACTGTGCCTGTTGAGAGGCCATTTTTAATAAGAGTTCCTGAGAACATGCAGCAATATCCATTCAATGCTCACTCGTCAATGGTTTGTCCATTTAAAACTTCCCCAAAGTCTTTCAAAACACAGGAGACAGACCCCGGTTTGGAATTGGACGGGTGAATATTTTTTCTGAATTAGTTTAACTGATGAAATGCAATCAAATTAGTATTTGAAACCTAACTGTGTCGACGTCTGGTCGTAAACTTTTTCTCTCAGGCCTTTGAGTGAGACTTCGACTTTATCTTAGTTGTCTTAATTTCCCTCTCTTACTTGGTTTTGTTTCTTTTTATTTTTTGCTCTTACTGTTTTTAAACTTTGAGTTTGTCTTGTGTTGTGGTGATAATTGTGTTTTATGATCTGCTCAAATGGCCTGTACAGCGCTTTGATTTTAGCTTTGGCTGACTGAAAGCGCATTATAAATAAAGTTGAGTTGAGTTGAGTTGAGTAAAGCCCCCCAAAGTCAATTCGAGGCCCTACCTGCGATGCAGCGGATCTCCGGCAGACACATCATGATCTCGGGGAAGCGCTTGGGCTGGTGCGGGTACTTGTACTCCGAGTAGTCCTGGCACACATACCAGTAGCGCTTGTTCAGCTGCTCCAGCTGGGAGATGTTGGACAGCCCCCGGATATCTGCGGGAGAAAACAGGCTCAGTGAGGGCGTGAGGGGAAAAACGACACGGGCGACCAGCAGCTTCATGCACGGGGATACACAGCTTTTACCCTGGTTGAGGAAGTTGATGGCTTTCATGCAAGCGTACTCCTCGTTGCTGATCTTCAACTGGTGAAACTTCCGAAACAGGTATATCAATCTCTCCATCACCTCCATGCCATCTTCGCTGAAGCTGGAGAATAAAACACACAAATTTGCGTTTAGATGAATGATTACTGACGTGAGATTTAGTGGCCTTTAGCAATATAAAACATAAAAAGAAATGAAAAAGTTCAGGATTTAAATGCGTTACAATCCATGTTAAAACCCTCTAAAAGGGGAAAAACAGTGGTAAAAGAAAAAGTGAAGTCCCCTGACTTTATCTTTTGCTTTCATGGTTCAAGGAGCTAGGCAAAAATGAGGGAGGGTATTTGAGAGAAACTCTCAGAACGTGAAAAAAATGCACGGGTCCCACAACTTTCAGACGTTAGAAAGAGTCATACAGTTTCATTAGCCTCATCAAACTTCACCTCCCTGCCTCCCTGTCCCCCCCAGTTCTTTATCTCGCTCACATATGTTAGTCTTTCCACTGTAAATCAAAACAATGATGCTAAAAACCTGACGTCTGGAGAAGCAGGGCGCATGGTGAGCCAGGTATGTCACAAGGTCAGATGATACGAGTCGAATTTAAATGGGAACAAATTGTAGCCCTAAACATCCTTTCCTACCTGGAGCTGGATGAGCGTATATATTTCACATGCCAGGCAGTGCTAGCCACCGCTCCGTCCTGAGGAGTTCTCCTGCTTATGGACTAATTGCTGGCCCTCGGCCAAGAAAAATAATGTCCATTCTGTGTTAGAGGGAAATATCAAACGCTTTATAAGATACTGGGCTCACTAGGCAGAACGTCTGGCCTTTATAGATGGCTGCTGTTGCAGTGTGGATCATTTAACTTCTGATATCTATTTTTCCTCTTTATGAAATATTAGCCTGGCTCAGCTCCACTAGCTTACATCTGACAGTTAATATAATGTGTGTGCTAATAGTGAGATAGTTGGCCTGGAAAAGAGTGATAGGAGGCCCTGATAGCCAGACTGAGTGAGATATAATCAACACATATACCCATCAGACATAACATTAAAAAATGTCAGCATCCCCTCTTTACAAAGCAGTGAACTGCGGGAAAATATATGGACTTAGTTGTAAAGTATGCAGTTACATGGCATGTAGAATAGCTAACACTTTTCTTTTGAATCTACAAACATGTAGCTAGAGCAGGGCTCCCGGACTCTGAAACCCGAAAAGGTTTTGTCTGGACCGCAAAGCTTTTTTTTCTAAGTTACTATGTACCAAGTTAGATTTAGACTTTTTTTTATCTTTTCTTTTTTTCTCCAGCCGGCAGCGGTGTCTGACTTTTGAACAGGCGCCACGGGCTGCTATTCCAGTCAGCTACATCCTGGGGGTCCTTCAACGGGGGCTGTTGCTAAGAAACAAGCTTGGACGCTAACTTACAGTCAGCTAATGACTGAATGGTTTTACAGAGTGACACAATGAGTAAAAGAAAATGATTGTATTAAAAATAAGCAAAGTGGAAATCGCACATTTAAAGATGAATATGCAGAAGCACACGCTTTCATTTGACCTGCGTCGGTGTTTATGTTTAAAAAAGGCCTTGACTCCATTCCAGCCAAAGTTTAAGAATCTAGCCGCTAATGTCTATGCAAAATTCAGATCCAGGACTATTTTCAAAATATATGTTTTTAGTTACAATGTGTTGCTTTTGTCCAAAATATTCTCGGTTTACAGCTCTTCGTTTTCCTGAATATTACTTGAGTTTTTATGTGACCTGTTTACGCTTTAATGTTGGTCTGTGTGCAATACATGATCCAAAGATGCATAATTTAAATTTGTTTAGTATTGGTACTTAAATTGGACTGCAGTATTGCTGTTTTAGTTTGGGACCCATGAGCTACAAGGTTATTTTACCATAGCAATTTGAGCTTAAAACAGATGCCTGCTGGTGTCAGACACTACCACCCTAACAGAATCACGACTGAATCAAAACAGTTGCTGAATGATGGTGACACACACCGTAGACATTTGAGGAGCATATTTCATATTTATTTTATGAAAAGTAAATCAGTACATATTTCATAACTAAAAGTTAGATTTTATTTTCCAACTGAAGTAAAAGATTGTTCTTTTGATAGAATAATTAGGGTTGTTACAGCGTGTGTCACTTCATTTATGTCCTTTTACACTGTTAAGTCAAACATATAAGAAGGAAAGAAAGTTCCCTTTAGGTCAATCCAAACACACTCACCCCTGGAGCTCGTCGTCAGACGGGGTGTACTTGGCTGTGACGTCCGCCAGATCCCCAAAGATCTGGGCGCTGTAGATGGTGAAGCAGGAGAGGAGGATGAGCTCCTGCCAGGTGGAGCTGAGCAGGCAGGTGTAGTCCTCTATGGAGAGCTCGCAGAAGAAGGGCAGCTTCTTGATCCAGGAGATCTGGCGGAAGAGCAGCTCGTCGGCCAAGCGGCACAGCAGGGCGAACAACTCCACCTGCGTCACCTTGTACCTGTGAGTGACAAACGCTGCTTCAGTCATGTCTTATTTAACACTGAAATTATCCCACATCATACTTTTTGAAAGACTTTATGTCAAATTTTTAAAAAGAGGTCTCATGACCGTGTGGTCTTGTTGTTGACAATGGCATTACCATTTCTCGCCGGGTCAAGAAATCGTAATGCGGGGAAGAAAACAGGTGGAACATCCAGTAACATCAGAACCAATTCAGTCTAAGTCATTCCAGTCCTTTTCAAATTTCATACAGCTCCGTCTGTTTCAATCAGACTATTTTTGTGAGGATATTTTTTTAATAGCTCAAGTAAAAAATTGAATTTCTTTGTAGATTATGAAAGTTAACTTTTTATGTTTTGTACTGAGGGATGATTTTCTTTTCTATAAATGACTTATTTAGGGGGCTAGAACCCCAAAAAATCTTTAAAACAAAGAAAAACAACTAACACTTCTCCTATCCTATTACTTGGAACAACCGAGGTTGTGATGGATGCTACTTTTTATACTCAATCCTGTCTCCAGACTGTTAGCCGGCTGTTGATTCTTCCAAGGGTGTTAGTTCCAGAAACTTGTTTGAACAAAGCTCTTTGCTCATCCCAAAATGCTTTTGACGCATCATAACACCTCTAACGAATTTCAAATCTCCAGTGCTTGTGTGAGAACACTATAGTTTTATCTAAACTTCTACTCTAAGTGTCATATTCACTGACCCATCTTCTATGAGCATGGGTGTGGTCAGGTGGGAGAGGTCCTCGGCCGCCAGGAGCTGCAGCACCAAGGGATGGGACTGGGGGTAGAGGCTGCGGGGCTGGGGGGTGAGAAGGCCGGACTGGGTGGTGTAGCTGAACAGGTGAGGTAGGAGCTGGTAGTGTGTCGACACCGAGCTGTTGATGTACTGCTCCCTGAGGGCTGCGGTGTAGCCGTTCATTTCCACCGAGCGGCTGGAAGCACACATGGTTCAGAAGGTAAACAAGGATGGACATATTACATATACATATATATATACACACACACACACATTCATAGTATTTAGTGTAATATATATATGTATGTGTTGATGTATGTGTATTTGATGTATGTGTGAATGTGGTTAAAATGAAAAATCTTGACATTTATTGTTGTAGACCTAAACTTTGCATTGTACCTGCGTACTAAAGCCTGCATTGCAGAGACCTTCTGTGGCCGCTGTTCATTTCTGCAAAGATTCAGTTTGATAAAACAAGTATTTCTCTGAATAGCTTTCAATGCGGCTGCAGAGATAAGCCTAATGTTTACACAAAATGAGACGAAAATAAATGCCGTCATGAAAGTGCCTAGACAATATTTGTCCTTGATGGGTGCAGATAGACAATGCGCTTGACTCCATAGCAAGAATAGCAGATAGTGCAGAGAGTTCTTTTTGTTTGCTATCATCGCCGAGCCTGAGGAACTGCATATTCAGGCATTCTTTGGCTGCTGAATACCTTAACTAAAGTCTGGGTGAGATGGGAACGAGGCGTTTAGACTGTCAGGGCCGGCTCATTATCTCCGTGTTAGGGCGAGTGCTAGCAAAGCGTGGTTAAGTGTTTGAGATGAACAACTCACTTGGATGACAGAGTGGAGGCTGGCGATGGCTGATTGCCCTCTGAAACTCCATTGCTGGGGGAGCTGTGGTCGCTGTCGCCGTTGTTGCCCCAAGCGTGCTCCGGGGCCTCCTCCTTGAACTCCTGCCCCGACATGATCCGCTCTATCTCTTCTTCTGTGATCTGAAACGCAAACACGCATCGGTCACACGTGCTCGTGCGAGGGGGAAATTTGTGTGGATCTCGGTTCAATTGATTGACAATGACTGCCACGGTGCTGCTTTTCATTCCAGTGTTGAGTAACAAGGACGCAATCCCACAATAAAAAAAAAAAGGAATTAAGAGACGGAAAGACATCAGGCATTAGCTTCTGCGTGAGTGTGTGTGCTTGTGCGCGCGTGGGTGTGTGCCAGTGTTTGTTTGAAAGGGATCGTATTTGAGTAGTACACACGCCTAAAATAATAGAATCTTTGCAGGTAAGTGCAGGCAGAAAACACAGACAAAAACCATTCTGAAAAGCTTTACAGTCCCAGAAAATGTGGTGTCTTGTATCTGTGACTGAGGTCAATTCGCTTTCATTCCTATCTATTCAGGACCTAAACCAAAACAGGCAATTCAATCCATATTAATGAGAAAGAGGTCCCCCTTCCAACTGGGGCTTGGAAAGAAAGCTCTTAATGGAAACAGCCGCTTCTGTGTTTTTTTTACTTGCTGAATTGAGCAGGGAAGAATTGACCACATCCCTCTCCTGAATAGCAGCTCTGTGGTTCTTATCCTCATGTCACACATTTTCATGACTACTCATGCTCTTTACTCAGTTAATAATGAAGCCAGAGCTGAATAGAAATAATCAGCACGGTTGGTGATATAACAAGGTCAGGGGCTCCTTCTCATTACTTGAACATCGCTATGCCTACATAAGTAGAATTACTGTACTCAAACTGTGTGGAACTTAAGTGAATGGTCTGCTAATACACTGACCCGATGCACAATATCTCATTATACGTGCAGAGAGACAGGACGTCGGGAAACGGTCAGACGGTGTCAGAGAAATAACACTGTGGTTGAATTACCTGCACAGGCCCGATGCTTTTGTTCCTCCCTCCTGGCATGCCATCCTCTCTGATTGCTATATGATAATTAAAAAAAAAGAAAAGGTGACATTAAAAGCCATTAAATGTATTACAGCTCGACCTGGTGGCTGAAACTCGCAGTGTGGTTGGAATGCAGTTCTGACTTTTCCCCGTTTCTGTTGGAGCCTATTTTGGTTTTTCTTCCCTTTAACATTGGTAGCAATTTTCATGATGAAAATATTGAGGCATTGTATCTATAGAAAACACTCTACAAAACAAGGCTGCAATGCTGGCACACAACACAGTGGTTGCTCCCCTTTACCCCACTGGAGGGCAGTGTGCATTAATGAAAGCTGTGAGGAATACTCAGTGGTGGGAGTCTGCTTTTTATCTAACATCCAACTCTAAAAATGTGTGTTATGGAGCATCTTAAAAATTACTATGTACATTTATTGCTCAGGCCAGTACATTTCAGTCAATCTCTGGATTTTATAAAAAAGACCTAGTTCTTGAAAACAAATCTTTTTCATCATAATCTCACTTAAACGCTTTATCTTCAACATCAAACAAAGAATAACCGTATGGAACAATTTTCCAAAGAGGAAATTAAATAAATAATGTGCACTAGTCAAGTTGTAAGGGGGGTTTCATGCAAATTAACACGTTTTATGCTATGACGTATCAAGTTTGATTAGGTAAGTAGGCCAGTATATAATAAGCGTCCAGGGACTGTGCAGACTTATACATTTTGACAGTTAAATATGCCAAAGGGTTTCCGTGCCAGAGCATGTCAGCCTACGTTGCATTGTAACAGCGTGGGTGACTGCAGCCACCCTGCAAAAGTATTAGCAATCTTATCTTCTAGGCCTGGTGTGTTGTTTGTCTGAATATGGAGATGGATTCAGTTCATTTAAAGCTGATGTGCAGTCAGAGAAGCGACAAAAAACCGCTGGGAACCCAGTGGATATGCATCGGGATGACGGAGTAGCAAAAACATGCCCATACAACACTCCCGCTTATATTAATGATCATTCGGATCTGACACATCAGACCACTTTATTACATTTCCTCTTTATCTAGACATGTGGAACAGGTTCTCTGCCTTATAGTTTAGTGTGTGAGTGTCACGCAATATGTAAAAAGAAACAGAAAACTGTTATGGTAAAGAAGATTATTCTTTCCGACTTTTTGACTGAGGCAAGTATTCATTCGACCGTTTGTGCTTTTGGAGGCCCCCCCGTTACCTTTCCGGTTCATCCCCATCTGCAGACACTTGAGCAGGCGGCAGTACTGGCAGCGGTTGCGCTGCTTGCGGGACATCTCGCAGTTCTTGTCGCGGCTGCAGCGGTACACGCGCTTGTTGCAGATGCTGCGCTTGAAGAAGCCCTTGCAGCCCTCGCAGGAGATGATGCCATAGTGCAGGCCCGTGGCACGGTCCCCACAGATGAGGCAAGTACGCTGATCAGCTGCATCATCTGGGGAGGACACACAAGGGGGCAGGTTTTTAAAAAAAGAATTAAAAAAAAAAAACTGTTTGCATTGACTATGATCCAGAAACTGGAAACTTAAGCCCTGACTCTCGTTTGGGTGCAACAGGGAGGAGAACGGAGAATGGAGCTTTCTTCGGCATGTTTTATTCAGCGGCTCTGAAGGGCTACAATGGCGAGAGTGATTTGTTTACAGTCTCTCCTTCCTACTCCGATTAACAACAGCAGTATCCAATGAAAGACCATCGTTCTTCGAAGACATCGGACTCCAAGATGGATACATGACATAAGAGTTTACCTATTACCTATAAGATTTTTAGAGAAAAAAACACCTGTTCTGTGTTTGCACAGACAAAAAGGGACCCAGTACTCGATCCCCCTTTATTCCTAAAAGAGTGCCTCGTCATGAGCACTCTGAACTACAAATGTTTGGGAAAGAAATGAGTTAAAGAAGGAGGTGATGTTATTTAGGAGTGGACTCCAAGTAAGGAAGCAGATGTTTTGGGGGTTTTCTTGTTGAACGTGAAAGAGCCGGACAAAGTGGCACTGAAATAAAACTTATAACTCAGTAAATGTGATTTTTTTAAAAAGCTAATTTACAGGACCACACAGCAGCTTTCAGTGGTGGAGGAGGATCAAAGAGATGGATTGCAGGATCATATTCTATAAAGCTACTTTGCTAATCACAGCAGGGCTTTCTAAGTGTAATGACAGCAATCTAAGAAAGCTGCTGAAAATCTTCTCTTAATCCCCCCCATCTACCTCCAGGCCTCATAATACTCGAATCAAACTTATAGAGAAAGCTGAGAGTTAAGTTTGAGAGCACAATACTTGCTGTCAAGACTAATTCACTTCATCCCGGCTGCCCACTTGTACTTTTCATGAAGATGTTGACCATTAACCGGCGTTCTCCTTTCAGCTTTGATGCCACGCAACTTTCTTCATCAGGTCCACAGGAAGAGAAATCATCTGCTTTATAATCCTGTTGGCAAATTTGAGTAGGTCTATCTGAGCTGCCAAAGACTCTGGTACCTGACCCACTTTAATAGAAGTTTTGTGTTTCAGAGGTTTCATCACGGAGTGATTACAGTAGTTAGGCCTAGATTGCTCACACAGAAACTTGATTCAGATAATCACACCAATAGCAGTGATTTTCAAAACAAAAAAGTTGAAGAAAAAAATAAAAGGTAAAATTAACATTAGCATTAACATCAACACTGCAAAGTACAGGTGTATGTAACATTTTGTGCGACACGCCATGGTTTGAACTGAATGAATGTTATATGAGATTTTAAGTATTGGAGCCCTAAAATGTTTTATTTGCTTTTATTTCTTCTCTCTCAACAAGCCTTGTAAGCCTAGGATCAATATCCTGAAGGGTGACTATGCGATCCATTTTCGGTTTTCAAGAAAACACGTTTTCCTCATCAATACCCCTTTATTTCACACCATTTAAAAAAAAAAACTTGGACCATTTTAGCAGCCTCCATCAACACGTTCCGGCCACCAACACACTTTAATGGGGGCATTAATGTGGGTATTTGGTTTTTGTCACATGGCGTTTCCTTTGAGGGCCACAGACAAACAGAGAAACTGTTCAACAACCCCCCCCAAAAGAAGAAAATCTGCTCTGTCCACATTCCTTAACAAAATCCAAAAAGATGACACATATATCACTAACAATTATTAATAATATCTTTTTCGTTTAAATGTTTTTGTAGGAATTGAACTGGGGCAACAATCTAATCAAACACTAAAACGAAAATAGGTTTAGCTTGTGTGGTATGAAGGAAAAAAGAAAAAATGGTCCATGAACCCAGAATGCGGCTGGCCTGGTTTGACCAGGACATTGAACCAGCAGCACCATAAAAACAGAAGCAAAGAAACAGAATATTTCTGAGGTTAATGCTGCCGTCTCAGACCGGGGATTAACCTGCAAATCTGATTAATGTAAGACTCTCCAGTAATGCAAATAACTGAGGTAAACACAAACGTTGGGGCCTTTACCCTTCTGTTGGATCCTGGTGCTGGCCGGCCATTAATGGGGGCAGACAAACAGGCTTTCTGAGACATACTCCACGATGGCTTTGAAAATACAGGCTGGCTACATTCAGTATTCAGGAAACTTGTTTGAATGCTCGTAAATGACTTAATTCAATCGTTTGATCAAACCCCTTCCTCCATACATCGTAGCATAAACTACTATTATCATTTTTTAAACATACTTAGGAAAAATGGTTTAAGAATAAACAGAAACAGCTTCCAAAGTTACATTTCTCGACTACACTAGTTACAAGAACACCTTTAAGCAAACGGTCCAAACATTTTGTTAGTCAACCGGTCATCAATGGTCTCGGTAAGGAATTTGATTCTTGAGCCTGCTGCATACCGATGAAACAGGGAAAAAGCCCAGCTCTGACTGGCTGATTCGGTTTGTTGCAAAGGGTGTGGACTTGGGGAAACCGGATGTGTTGTGTTGTAAATGCTGACCTCGCCGCCTTCTCCCCGATTAAAGGCCGCTGTATCTTAACTAGCAACGATCCAAAGTAGCCTGATATTCAATATCAAAATGAGCGAGATTACGCTTTCAGTGTGTGTGTGTGTGTTTGTGTGTGTGTATGATTTAGAGAGCGAGCTCACCAGAGGCATGTGACTGAGCTCAGGGCTAAGCCTCCCATAGAGAGGGGGGTTTTCATAGTGAGCTGCAGGGTTCATGTACTAAAGGTAATTAGAGGAGGGTGGCGTGGGGGTTGCATATAGTATAAAGCCTTTCCCAGATAATGAATGGTGAATTGAGGTCTTCAAAAGCCCAAAGACAGATTACCATTTAAATGGCCCGAGGTTTAAATTTGCTGCCTGCGCAAGACTTCAGGGGCGGCTATACTGTACAGAGACAATGGAGTGTCACCCAGTGAGTCCATCCAGGGATTAGAATTTAACTATTTTGGTGATTAACTCTATATGTCGCCGAGGTTAAGTCAATGTGAAAGTAACGATCCTCTGTTGTGGAATTTAGAACATCAAAGGATTTTTGTTACAAGCTGGCTGTGTGGCGGAAACCACAGGGCTCATTAGGAGGTTGCGGCCGTCTCCTGATTGGTGGGAAAACGTGGTTTTGATAAAACCCCTCCGAGGGCAGACCTGGAAACTGTGACAACACGAAGTAACGCCATCAGGTCATGTCCTACCCGTGTCCCGCAGGTTGTGTTGGATCACTGTGTGTTCTTCTGAAGTAATGGGGGTTATATCTGTTAACAGAAAGGAATAGCCCAAAAAACGTATTTGTATTTCCTTTTGGAGCCTTGTGATCGGCACCACCATAGAAATTTGGGTGCGGACCCGTGTGTTGTGTTGTGCTCATCAACTGAAGTCTACAAATACCCACAACAGTTTTGTTTTGCACTCAAAATGAAAAATGTCAGCAGGTGTTTTTAGTTTTTTTTGGCCAGTACAGGGGCCGCATCAGGGTATGGGCAAGGCAAACGGGTTGAAAAAAACTCTATCTCAATAGACACAGGCATCCTGCTCACCTCTGGGTTTTTGAGCCTCTTAGCAAGCAAGATCATCATAGAAGGAAATATGTTAACACTGTCATAGCTCTTCTGTTCTCTCGTCAATAAACGCACAATAAAACAGCACTAAACCACCATCATTTGCTATTTGTGAAGTATTGAAGAGTAGCCACAGATGCTTAACCAATATGTGATTGCAGTATATGGTGACCCTCAGGTTGATGAATGTATGGATTTTCCTTCATTCTGAAAATAAGAAATCAACACAATAAACACAGTATATGAAGAATACACCTATATGGCACAGGTCCAGTTACATTGCCAGGTTTCTATTATTTTGGTTATCAGGTAAGATCACTTGGCAATTTCTGATGATGATACTAATAACAGACTTTTCAGATGAACATCAACATGGCCCTGTGATGGACTGGTGACCTGTCCATGGGGTCCTCTGCCCCTCGTCTGTTATCAGCAAACAAACAACAGCTGAAATAAAACTAAAAGTCATCCATCACTGGGATTGCTTACGTCTGAGGAAAATGACCAAAATATTGACTGTGCTGTTTTCAGAGCTTTTCTCGTCTTCCTCTTAAGAATAATGACAATTTTTCCAAAGGAAAATCTTGGTGGCTATCTTTAGGGGAAAACTCCATCAAAATAAGATGGATTGACATTAAATCCATCTTGAGAGAACAAAGAGAGTACAAAATAAAACAAGCCGCCATTCGTACACAAACGTATCCTTACATAGAAATGCATTTCAACTACTTTTCACTTCCAAATCTTATGAGAGTTTTAAGGAATGAGGTCCACTCTTAATGCTATCAAACATATTGTTTTCAATAACAATCAGTTTTCCCATATTAGCGATTTACACTGCTGACGGTCACAGGATGAATTCAGCTGGATGTTTATGGCTGCATTTTAAAATAAGTGGGGGTCTGTTGGGTATCAGTCACGTGACTCCCCTAACCCCTAATTCCAGAAGCTGTTATGGTCTCACTGACCACCCAATGGGGCTTTTGCACTACATACAACATTCATGACTTTATGCATTTAGCAGATCGAAAGTGCATCAACATAAGTGACTCACAACGCAGATAAAACATTCCAGCTAATAATAAGCTACACAGAAGGAACTCACTAGTCAAAGGACATTATAGAAGGAGAGAGTGCAGTAGAAGGTGTGGGGAGGGAGCCTGTTGAATCATTATAATGATTACACCTAATTTAATGTGTTTTTTAGCAGGTACACAAACTAGAAATACTTGTTCTAAATTGTAGCATATTTATCTTTGGTTTTCCACATTCAGAACCAGTACGTAAGCCAATATAATCTTCCAAAACAAGCTGGTAACTTTGAAATAATTATGGCGGCTTTACGCTGTTTTTGCACAGCACAGTTTAGGATGAGTACATTTTAGAAGTATTTTAGTCAAATTAATAGAGATTATTAGAGATATTCAACACATTACATGAAATGACAGGTATTTTGCTAGTTTAACTTAGGCAAGTGAATGATTACCCTAATAATTTTGAAATAAAAAAAAATCATTTATATTTTTTTTTGGTACAGTTTTTAAAATTCACGCTAAATGGTCCAAATATGACTAGAAAAATTGACAGGCGATTTTTCTCGTCATAATTGTCAACTGTTAATTGAACTGAATAAACTCGTTCAGAGACGCTATTCCCTTACTGAACAGTGATTTATAATTTCGCGCATCACAATGAATATACTATGTATACTCTCTATACTGAAACTACATTTTTAGGTGAGTGACAATCCATTCTCACATATGAGTTGAAGAACAGTTCAGCTGAAGTGTGAATGTAAGGAGCTTTTCGGTGACGAGCTTTAGAGTAAAGCTGAGTGACACTTTCATTAAGTCCGAGAAGAAAGACCTGAAAAACTTTTGCACTTCCAACAACGTTGTGCTTTTGACTCAAAGACGGCGAGGGACGCTTTTTACTGTAAACGGCAAACAGCAGTGTGACGCCGCCGAACATGTGGCACATCAAATAAATGACGGTACGCATTCTCACCTCCTCGGGCAGCCATTTGTCTGCTCATGTGCCCCATTCACAGAACACAAAACCATATACCCTCCCCGGCCAGCCCATGTGAAATGCCTGACTTCCTTCACCGAGCTGGAAGCACAATGGCCATTAGCTCGACTCACTCAGGCTTATTTGCCAAATCTATCACCCTCTCTTTCAAGTGCATGGCCACGCTATAAACGGGCCGAGTCACACCTCTCCACACTTGATCTCAGCATGCCGTGTCCTATAACTCCTCCTCCTCCTGCCTGGAGATGACAGTTAAATATTCGTGACATTTACATTAGGGTTCGATTCCCAGAAGGTCCGGCCGGCCTCGTGTGAGGTCGGGACTCAGACCCAGATGGAATTCAGATATCAGTTCCACTTTTTACAATGGAGGATGCTTTTTTCAAAAAGTGAGAAAAGCCAAACGCAATCATTTCTCATTTTAGTGAAAATATCTGATTTTGGGAATACATTTTCTCTTGTCAAGTTTGATCACAGAACCATGTTTCTATGAATTTCTGGGGAAAAAAACAGGAAAAATTGCTGAACATGATATATAGAACAAGCGTAATTTAGCAATAGATCAGAAACCCAATATAAGAGACTTATGATTTAAACTTTCCACCACCATCGGCTCTTAGTTTATTGATAAAAAACCCAAATTAACAAAATGTTTTTGCTACTTTATCATTTTTTGTGAAACTTAGATGATATAATTATTTAACTCGCTCAGCCTTCTTATTTGAAACCTAGCATTGAAAACTGTAACCCATTTTTTTTCCATGATTAATGTCATTAGATCACATATAATATGTACATATGGGGCCATTTAACTTTTTTATTTCATCTGAATATTGCAAACCTTGTTCAGTATCTCAAATGTGGCGCAAAAATAAAAAATAACATAAAATAGATTGGCTGGACATCAATCAACCCAAGAACACTGGACCGATAGTATTGAAATATTTAGGGCTGACACATTGTTTTACTCTATGGTGTAGATCAACGTGGCTGAATTGATTCCATTAATACTTCTTGTTGCTCTGTAATAAGTCCTAACAACCAACCTGGTTTCATCACATGTGGTACAAACGAGAACAGCTCAAAAACTTACACTTTTGTTTTGGTGGGCAGTAATTTTTTTGTACGACCCCATTGCATCATGGGACAGAAGCTGTGGCCAATAAGAATTAAACTGTGCGGTTAATGAAAATCTTTACCATATATTCAATGCCTAAAACCTATCCATGTCTCATGTTAACTTTATTCACGATAGCTGTCAATCTTAGCAGGAAAAAAAATAAACTTTCTATCAAAAACTTTTTAGAAAAAACATAATCATGTTCAAACCAAAACTTAGAAGTGTTGAATAAAAGAAATGTATGTATTTGATCAGTGTATGAGAGAGATCCGGTAATGCACATTGCAATAAACAGAAGAGTGTAGGACTAAATTAACAGCTTATAGACCAGAAGTGACAGCAGTCTTGATTCAGTCTGCTCTTTACTCAACCACAAGGGCAGTCGCATCTGTTTTATTTCCTCTACTAATTAACATTCACTAGCAGAGACATCATTCAATAGCTGAGAACATCAACAGATCAGGTAGTTATCCTCAATAAAAATAAAACCCAGAGCTGTTACATTGAAGTGACAGAGAATAAAGAGGCTGCGATTCCTCAAGCAACCTCAATCAAATCTTTTTTCTTTTTTGTAAAGTTTGCTTTTTGCCAGCTCAAATTGTATTATGACACAGGAATTCACTTCGCTTGGGCCTTTGTCGGGCTACTGACACTGTCATTTCTGTGCCCTCAAATGTGAATAAGTCTACTTTAAATAGGAAAAAATCCCATTATAAAGGTAGAATTTTGCTTCCCCTAGATTTGAAAATGTGTTTTTTTATTTAATTGAACCTTTTTTATTCATTTCTCTTACTCGTGTCTACCACATTATGGAAACCTGGCAACTAAAAGTGTCTTTTCAGATGAGGATCAACGTTTTTTCTCGAGAAAAAGCAGCGATTATCAGAAATGTTGGTCCACCACTGTAGGACAATGTGCTGACAAAGTCTAAAGAGTGACCTGATTGGCCGGGGCTTCACATGAACCCGGCCTGCGTCGCCAAATGTCCAATTCAGTCTTCATCAACATCGCAAATGCCCGATTAATAATGAGATTAATAATGTTTTTGCTGCTTTTCTTCATTTCTGTGTCACGCTTGTGTTGCACACGAGTGACATCATTCTCCAGCCTCTCCTGGTTTGGAATGGAAAAGCCCATGCACCGAGTCGAGGCGAGGCCAGTAGAGCCGGTGGGGCTGATCAGGTACGAATGGGAACCCCCTCCTCCTCCTCCTCCACCCCCCCGAATTGAGGCTGTGAAATCTATCACGGTGTTATGAAGGAGACGTAGTGAGAAATTCCCCCGAGGTGAAGACAGGCGGCCGTAAAGGGCACCGGTTCATCTTGAACTCCACCCTCTTTCGCTCTCTCTATAGTCTGGATGCAGGAACCGGCAATACCGCGAGTCGCCCGACGACTCACACACACAAAAGTAGTCCCACACGGCCCAAGGCTCAATTAAGCCTGCATTTGACCCTCTACTTTAATGCAAACCAGGATATATATATAAAAAAGTCAAGTATTTTGTGTCCCAGCAACAAGGAAAAACATGGAGAACCTGTGTCAAGATGCTAAAAGGCTCAAGATACAAGATAATCTCCATTGCATCAAGATGTTTGTTTGTTTGGAGATGTGGAAGATGATTTAGAGATTAGAATTTTCCAGAACCATCCGGAGGGCAAAGGAAGCAACGCTTTTTTTTCTTCTGTTTTTTCTTCCCCCCCAGCTGAAAACAGAGATGTATCTGTATCTAAATCTTCCCCTTTGTGCGGAGCCCTTTGCGCACAAAGGCTGATATGTCGTGCAAAGCGGCCCTTTGAGCTCCTGACAGAGCAAGTCTGCCACTGAAGGGCTTTCCTCTGCAGGTTTTGTCTCCAGCTTTCCATCACAATCAGCCCCAGCTGAGACAGGGAGCGGGGGTTGAAGGAATCTGCTGTACTTTTCCGCTGCTGTCCCCCCCCTCCCCTCCCCTCCTTCCTCCTGTCACAGCCTCTCCTTTTTCCCCCTTTAGACCTTCTAATATCTCGTCTTTTTCTCTGAAACTTATCTCTCCTTCCTGGGTGGGGTTAAGAAGGGCAAAATAACCCCCGACTTACACGCAAATCCACATCCACGCGCATGAACCGAGCCCCTACTTGGCGGTATGGATGTGAGAATCGGGGAGGTTGGAGGCATGCGAAGACCCTGTGGGGCTGGGATCCGGCATTCCTGGCGGCCCACACTGTGATGCTAATCTTCAAAGTTACGTGCATTGTGGTGGCGGGCTGAGCTCATCCACGAGACAATGGTGACCTGTTGACATGGCCGTCCTGATAATGCTCGTGTTGCTTACAGGCTGAATCATTAACATTGAGTAATAGCGCGGCTACTTATTAGTATTATGCTAATAAGCCTCCACGCTCAGGTGCACGGCTAACAGTCCTGGCTTTGTTTACATCTGATTAGAATATAGACATTATTTGCTAGCCAGTGGGAGGTTTTTGTCAGTTCTTAAGTATTCAGTATCAAACTGTTTTTATTAAATTAAACATCAAGTTTTTAGTTGGATTGAAATCAAATACTCCCTCACGCGGCAGTCTGAATTAATGTTTCGGCTAACATTACAACACATTTGGTTAGAGAATGGTACTAATTCTATCATGCACCACATAATATCATGTCTTATTTACAATAAATTAATGGGGGCGGGTGTGGGTGAGAGCGGGTTGTTGGTTTGATCCCAGTCCAGGTGTCTTTGGGCCAGAACCTGGACTGTCCAGTCCAGTGTCTGTCCAGTTTGTGCTGTTCTAAAGCCCGGAGAAATGCAAGGGCTGTGTAAGGACAGGCATTCAGTGTAAAAAAAAGAAGAAGAAGAAGAAAAGAATGTTCGGCCGATTCTAGTACGCAAGTCAAGGCTGAGAGAAAATGCCAAAGGGCGACGGCAATAATGACAATAAATAGCAAATGGAAGGATTTTCAGAAAAGGACTCCACCTGAAACAAGATGTGTTGTTTGTCATTTGTTCTCACCAACAGAAATGAAAGAATAATGTTAAATATCACAGATTTAACCTGTGCCATATTTTTTGGGGGGCTAAATTTCCCTTTTTCCGTTCCATACTCATAACTAAAAATTCTGAAAATTCTTTATCTTATTTTTTTCTTTTCTTTTCCCCAACTAGCTCTTTTATTAACCAAAAAAATAATCTGAAAACAAACAAACAGGACAAAACACTGCTGAAATGTGTTCGTCCTATCCTGTGACTGTGTGTGTTTGTGTGGCTGTGCGTGCGTGCGGGGGTGTGTCTTGTGTGTGTGTGTGTTTGTGTGTGTGTGTGTGGATGTTTGTGCTTGGGGGGAAGGGTGCAGTTGAAATAACACACCCTTGAGAGCCAAAGATCTACAAAATGAGGATCCTGATGTTTGCTTTGACATTACGATAAACGCTGAGATGGATGCTGGGGCTGCTGAATTGGGATCGGGGCAAACGTGCGCGCGGCCCGGATGACGGGGCTCGCGGCCGGGGCTATTTATAGGCAACAATTACAGAGTCGGAGGAGTCCCTGACCTCCCCCCACTGCCACCACTGATCCTAACACACTGATGTGTCCTGCATCTACATTCACATAAACAACCCCTCGCTCACTCGTTTATCCCCTGTTTTACAGTGGGTTTTCAGTTAATAAACACTTTGGGATATGAACAACAATGCGGGGTTTACCACGTGGACTTAACCCACCTTCGGTTTGAGCGCAAACAAATAAGGATTGCTGGCTGAGAGAGATTAACATGAGGGGGGGGAAGGGATGAATACAGTAACATGGCCCATCCACATGTCAGTCACCAAGGAAAAAGTAGCAGCCAGTAATTGGAACTCCCCCCATAGCAGTCATCTTTAGCCAGTCTGGTTGTTCATTTCAAAGCCAATTATCAGGAAAAGCGCAAACAAAAAGTCCAAGCGGAGTCCTATTGCTGACCCATGTGGGGTACATCTTAAAGACTTAAGAGGGATCTCATTCTGAAATTCCTGCAGTACAGAGGAAAGAGTAGGGGGGGGAGAGGGACCGTCTATTGGTTTAATGGGTGGGACAGTGTGAAACTGCCCCCCAAAAAAAGGTTTAGAGCTTTTTATTTCTATTTCAACAGTTAAGGCGAAGAAAAAAAGAAGGAAGAATCCACATCAATATGGGAAAGAGCTCTATATTTTCCCCTTTTGAATCAATTCTGCTGACTGTGGGCAAAGCTACAGCCACAAACCAAGGATCAATTCATATAGAGGAAGGTGGGGGGGTGCCATTCACAGCAGCGCTAATATATGTCATAACACCCACACAAACAAAGCACTTGAAGGCATCGATCACTGTAAGTGGCTTCAATTTCTTCCTGCTCATTCGTTTGGCCTGAAAACCATTAACTATTCACAACAGGAAGATCTCCCACCAACTAAACATTATAAAAGAAATACAGCCCATTCATTCAGACCACAGAGTGCCACACGTATGTCTCAATTAAGGCATGATTGGAAAAATTCTCTAGCAATTTTCATGGCTATTATTTTCTTAAAGATGCTTTAGGAATAAAAAATGCAGTCAACTGGAGACAGGACAAACTGACAAACCAATCAAACTCACATTAAAAGGCCTGGGTTAAAGATCAACCATCTAAACTATCAGGAAAAAGAGGTGAAAACAAAATAAACAAGTCACCTGAGAGCACTTTAAACACATTCTGTACCAAACCGCATACACAGCCCCTCACTCGTTCATCCAACTGTGGTCACTCAGCTATCAAAGAGCAGCTGCTAATGTTCTCGTTTTCTTACCTTCCCACGTATCCATTTCATGCTTCTTCAAGTCTGCCTGGACCCCATTCAAGCATGGACTCAGCTGCAGAAGGCCGGGCCCGGTTTCCCCATGACTTTCTTTCAGAAATGCCTCTGTCCCTTTCTCTCTCTCTCTCTCTCTCTCTCCTGCTGCAGCGACCTCTCCCCTTGACAATCTGCCCCTCTCTGGCCACGGTCGGAGCCCGGCAACACCACTGGTCACTTTACTGCCCGGTCACGTGGCCAATAAAGTTCAAGCTCCTGAGGTCACCACTTGGCTCGCGGTCCAATGACAGATAGGGTTATCTGAGTGGAACTGATAGTCCTATTTTCTCTGCCGTTCAACAATGCCCCCGCCTCCACACCCCCCCCGTCCAAATTAGTTTCCCCTTTGGCTATGCTGCTGGCACTTCTGAGGGGGACCAAAGTGCACGTCCAGGCATAAACACGGGTTCAAGCTGACAAAACACGGAGACTTTAGCTAATTAAGGCGTTCAGTTAAACAGGTGGATCGGGTTAATGCGAAAGTTTAACCGCCGGTTGTGTTACAAAGTGGATATGACAAATATCCACAAACACACGGAAGCTGAATTTGCAAAACGGGAGGGAATTTTCCAGAATGTTCCTGTTCCCAGTTCATTCTACAAACTGGACACGCTCAAAGAAATGACCGGTCCAGAAAACAGATCTTCCACTTGATAGAATCTTTCTGTCAATCCAAAATAGTAACATGCATTTTTAAATTATTTTAAATCAAACATGGGTACCTGGGTGAGTGTTTGATTTAATGCACAATGAGAGGAAAACAACTCATAATTCAACAAAGCCTTTTGCCATGCCTGTTTCTGATGACTGAAAATGTGAATTTCATTTCCCATAAACCCAAACAATGGACTTTAAAATGAATAAAATGATCCTTTAAGTAACTTGGAATCCTGCAGTGGAAATGCTGACCAGTGCCATACGATAAAAATACTGTGTTACCTATAATGACAGACATCTAAAGTTGATCTAGCTAGCTGCCATAACACAATATATCGGCCTAAGCAACAATTACCCTTTCGTGAAGAGCTAATGAAAGGCAATTGTGTCAATACAGGAGATGTAAGGTTCTTGTTAAGTAAGTATTGTGGCTTTACAATTCCTCATATTAAATCGGTTAGCTGGGCGCGTAGCGTTTAGCGTATTTTCTGCATTTCAGTCATTTTCTGTTAAAGCTAGATCAGGTTGACTTGGAGGTGGACGTTCCATAGAACCACTGATCTTTATTTGGTAATCATGCAAAAGAGGTGAATCGTTTTAAGAGCTGAATTAAATGGCTGTGCAAGAAAATGCTTCTAACTCCTTTTTGGGAGATTTTTTGGTGGAGTTGTTGGATATTGGTGGCATTTAAACGGGTAAGCTTAACCAGGTAAGCTGCAGGAAGTGCACAAAAGCTAAACTTCATATCAATCTAATGCAACCCTTCTCAATACATTCCATTTATGAACATATGCCAACTTCAGATTCTAATGATGTCAAAAATTATCCACGTTACATGGAAACAACGTCTTGTATTTGGATTTAATAAAAAACCTTGTTTGGTCATTTAACCTTGAATTTTTTTGGAATCTATGTATGTTAGGTTGACAAAAATGTATTTCTATCTTAATTCAACAAGGGCAATAGCGCCATTTGGCTTTGAATGCTCCCCTTACAGTGGCAAAAATACCCTTTTCATGTACAGTGATATAGAAACATTTCTAATTTCTAACGGCCGACACATTGAGATTTGTTTTAAAGGGGGAAAAAAGTCAGCGTTAGTCATCGTTAAATTTAAGAAAAGCTTTTAAGTTTTCTTACCATCCACTGGGTTCTCTTCCTTCATCCCCTCCAGTGGTCTGGCTAGGGGATCATAGTGAGAGGCATCCAGTGTGTGTTACCAGAGAGCCACACCTTAAACTCTACAGTCCAACCTGACACTCTCCCCACCCAGCAGCAGCCACCTCTCCACCTGGTCCCGGCCTCATATTAAAGTGGACGAGCCGGTCCCGGTCACCAGACCGGCCCTGTAGCCGGAGACCCTCTCTTTGGCTCCGCCCTGCTTCATACCCCTTGTATATTCACGCAAAGGGGGCCGGGCTCCCCTTGTGTGAATGCTAACGGCCCCCTCGACCACACAGGGTCACGTGGAAGAAGAAGCTTTTGGCATTTAAATGCGACACATGGAGCTGTGCGCATGCAGGTGTAGAGGCAAACCCAGACGTGATTCTCCGGGGTACAGGTGGAGCCGTGGGGCTGCAGGTTGAAATAAGAGGACAAGTCTAAGTGATCAAAGGCGGCCTTGCTGTCTTCCACTTTACACTAATGCCATAACGCTCCGCTACCATATGTCACTATGTCAGCAGTCGGGCTTATGGGGGGGGGGACGGGACGGGGGGCGTTGTAATTGGATATGTCTTTACATTCAAATTTGAGCTAGGTTAGGATTCTTTGCAGTTTCCCCGAGAGTTGGAAACATTCGGAGGATGTGGAGGTGAAAAACGACTTCAAATGATCTTAGATATTTGGAGTTCTAGAAATATTTCCGGAGTGGACACAAAGCTTAAATTTCCAGAGAGAGAAACCCATTTTCGTTGCCAGTTATTAAGATGCTGAGGGTCCAATTTTATCAATTTGTAGACTCTGTTAATGCATATTTGCCTGGTTGAAACAAAAAGGGAGTCGGACTCAGGCTTAACGTGGGTGGGGGAGGAACAGGCGGGCCTGCCACATAACACCCTTGACCTTATCACCTTTCCTCCCATGATGCAAAATGAACAACACAATATTGTCCGTAACCTTCAAGTCAGGTGTTGGTTGCTGTCATTTACTGATTGGTCGTTTTTTGATTAACTGTCACACAGACACTGTTACTTTTGTTGTCTGCTATTTGGCCAGAAACTTTGCGCAAAAACAATAGAAACATTTCTCTAGTTTTTCCTTCAGAGCGTGGCTGATCTAAAAGGTAAAACGTGTCAACACAAGCAAACAACAATCACGGCAACAGACCTACACTTTCAACGGATTTTGGCTAAAGAATAAGCAGGATTCCAGGTTCAAGTAGTAACTAGTTAGTAGATAAGGATTCAAAATCCACTTAGAACTTCTTTTAATCTTCAGCCGCCTGGAAAAAGTTTGGAAAAATGTGGCGTGTACAACTGAAAGAGATACCGTCATGTCTGAATAAGTACTCTCGATTCTTCTCCACAATTTACAACCACTATTTTGCCGACTCACATTTAAATTGTCGCTTCCAACGTGAAGTTATCGGAGCAGCAGGACGTCAAATGACCAGATGATACAAACAGATGTGGCGTTAAATCAGCACTGTTCTTCTTTTCAGATGGGTTCAACAGCTCCCACCGTCAAATGAATAAAGGAAATGATAGTTTAAACTTTTTTATACAGTGTGTTTTTTCTACTATTACAGATAAAGTGCCTAAACTGAGACTTGAGGATAAGTCGAAATAATCTATTTCTGAAGTTTGCCTCTTTTCCAGTATCGGTAATCGGAGTCAAATGTCACCAGAGGTTAGAAAATGAATTAAAGACGGACATTCGTACCCAAAACAGACCAATAGGACCAGCAGAAAACAGTCTGGTTAGGTTTCAATTTGCCCCCTTAAGGTTTATGAGCGTGTTGGCCTATTTAGGAGATTAAGTGATTTTAGCACACAAAGATGGCGTGAGCTCTCCTGACACTGTATTTCCCTCTTTGCCTTGGATTTTCCTCCTCTTGCACACATGCTGTCTCCTCCTTAAGTCTCTTTATAAAATTGTTAACCGATTTGCTAATTTAACGTGATGCTGGCTTAAGTGAGGTGTTTTGTGACTTGTATTCTGCATTTCCCTGAACATTTGAGTAACAAAGGGCATTTCTTTTGTTTGACTTCCCCTTCCCCCACCACACCGGCCACAAACCTCTCCATTCTTCAGACAAAGAGCTTGAAGAAAAACAGGAATGAGCCACAATGTTTCTTTTTTACCCTTCAAATATACCCACGCCCCGGAGCAAGCCGCGATGCTCCAAAATGCGGCCGCGGAAAACCGAGATACCAAAACGAAACCACTAACTCTGACCAAAAGCCAGTGAAGCCATCAGGAAGACAGGACAACAACAGCTTTGGTGAATGACGAGTTTCTAGAAGATCCAATGAGAAAGCCCTGAATGATGACTGACAAACACGCGGCAGATGAGCTGTGAGGGTTAAAACTATGACTTGAAAAGCCTTTTGTTGGCATTATTTGGGCCCACCGACAGGACAGGGGCAGCAACGGATCAATGCAAAGTTGTTAGGAGGATGACGAGGTTTTACTCCCGAGGACAGTAACCACATCCATAATGAAAAAAAGGTCACTGAACTCTGGTAACTGAATGCTATCTGTGTAAATGAGAGGAATCGCATGCCGTGGCATCTTAAAAACACACTCTTTACAGCAGAGCATGCATCAGATGCATCCACCTCTGGAAATAACAGTAAGAATAAATTTTAAAAATCCAACTTTGGAATTTGCAGCGTTGCCGTTACACATTTACTGTCCATGCCAGCCATATTAACTTGTCTGATTTATTTAATAACTGGCTGTGTTTGACATGAACACCTTGCTCTCACCTGCAGTCCCTCAGGTCACACACTACCATAAAGCCCAGACACCAAAGTAGGTCATGTATTTTTTAAAGAATGGTGTATTATTTCCCTGGGAAACGTAATTAAATATACAAATTAAGTGTAATCTCTCCATTAGATCAGCTGAACCAAGGAGTTTTTTTTCCGTTGTTATCTCTAAGTCACACAGGCCTTAAACAATTAATCAATTGTCAAAACAGACGGAAAATCCATGTCTTAATCAACTGATTGACCAGTTTGTGGTCAACATGTGAAGCCCCAAAGTGGCTCAAAGAAAAGTCAGAATGGTGACAATATGATCCAAAGACAAAAGGAAACATTTTTCGTTTTTTTTTTTTAATTCTATTTACTTCTCTATAGTGCCTTTGAACTGGACCGCTACCCCATGATGACAGGGGCTCTGCATTCAAATTAGGAGGCAACAGACTTAACAAAAAAAAAGTTAAGAGTCCAGTAGATTTACACATTTTTTTTCAGGATTGTTATGTAATCACCATGTCCTGGGGACACCAAATGCTCCAGTAAATCCTCGGCCTGTCCACATTCTGCTGCTTCCAGGGTTCTGTGATGGGTCGCCCTGGTGGCTGCTGCTTGTTTGTTTTAGGTGGTCACGGTTGCACGGGAGCTGACCCCCGGTGTGTCCAGGTCGTGCCCACTCCTGCAGATTAGGTTTACAATGATCCACATTACATTCCCCAGATGCATTTTACTTCTCAGGGTCCTGACAGGCACGCGGATCAATGCGCCTTTTCTCTGGCTGAACTTCCAGGGGGGAAATAAAACACGCGGGGGGACCTGGCCGCCATCCCTGTGTTGCTCAAACAGCCGCCTTTTGCAGGTAGATTTTCTGTAGATTCTCATTGTAGCGTTCATTTTTTTTGGTTTCGGGTATTATTTTCCCTTTAAAAAATAAGGGAACAAAGGAAGCAAAAAAATAATTTCCCCTTGAAACTCTGTGAAGGGATAACGTGACTGACAAAAGATTATAATTGATTAATTTATTCTGGAAGCAAGAAATAAGGGAAGTCTTAGTGTTAATTGTCCCTTAATTCTTGCTATCAGAATAAACTATTCAATTATAATGTCGGGGGCTGCAACAATGAGACTTTGTGCAAAGTCAATAGCATAAAAACGCATCTCCTAAAATGTTTTTGGCACGCCCTGATGTGGGTTTTGACTAAAAAACCTTACCTGGTTAGTGTTAGAAAGCCATCAGGCTTTAGCTAACAAAAAGTTAGGATACAATTTTGTGACTTTCTTGTTCGCTATAGAGAATAACATCACTTGGGCACATGGTAAGGCTTAGAAAACAATCACTAGGATCATCGTTTTTGGTCTTTAAAAAAAAAAGGACCCCTAAGCATTAGGCCTCAGTTTGAATGCAATTATTGGCTCTCACAGCCTAAATGGAAATACATCAACAAGATTCTGAGAGGTGGTTCAGTTTCAAGTCAATTAAAGTCCTTTAAAAGAATAAACTTAAATGATCTTAAAGTCATGCTCATCAGAAAATGGTCCCCCACATACCACAGGACACCATGTGACGTTATGATGAGGTCTAGTGGACAGCAAAGTTTAGCCCTGATGGCCTTTTTCCATTAGAATCTACTCGGCTCTGACTGGGCTCGCTTTGGCTTACATGTTTGCGTCCATATGGAGGTTTTCTGGGACCTTGTAGAAGACCCCAGGCTGGACCCAGGACTAGATGAAGTGATTATATACCCCGTGTGACCCGGATTGAGTGGCCGGGGATGTCAGGCTTTCCTTGCTGAACAAGTTGCTTCTGCGATCCAATGGACGAAATGGACGGAATTCTGATTATTTAGCTATTCAAGCTAAAGCACGTCGACATCCACGTCTGGGATAACCGAGTACCAACAAAAGCAGTTCCTTAAGAGCTTATGGCAGTTAGTTGGATATTGTTGAAAGGTTCATGTTGCCAAAAAAAATCTTTCCTCCACCAGCGTGAAGCGATGCCTCCAACATGAAGCAAAGACGAGACAAACGAGGCAGCAGGACAGAGATTAGAATAGAATAGAATTTCGAAAAAATCCTCCTATTATTTTACCCCAAGCACCGCTCAGAAAACTCTGACTCCTGTAACACGGCAACTCAAGACATCTCCTTTAATATTTAATGATATTTTATAGATCATGATGTATCAACCGTATCCAGAATAAACCTGGACGTCAGGTTGAAGTTCTGTGTATCCACAAAGACTTTCAAACAAATGTCTCGTTGCAGCTTAAAACAGATTGAGTTGACATTTTAAATGCGTGATCTAAATAATCAAAATGTCTGTAATGTAAAAGTAATCATGTGTCCATACAGTTGAAGTTACTCTTAAACTGCACTGGGGTAGCTCTACGCCCCCTGTTGACTAAATATAGTAGTCCCTGCAATAGCCACATGACTTTATCTAAATGTAATAATTTGATTAATTTAAATTCAAAAGGCCACAGTTCACAGTAATCTAAGTCTGTAGAACCATCTCAAAATTAAGTGACCGTTATATCTTAGCTCACAGTTTCCGTTATCGACTGAGCATATTTGATGCTTTCTTGGTGTGTGTTGCGTGCTTTTGGATTGTGCGCTCCTGTGTAATTAATGTACGTCCAAAGTGTTTGCAAACTGGGCTATACGTGTGAAACACTTTTGACTAATGTAAAAATGAAAGTAACATTCATTAAAAAAGCCCATATGCAATAACAACAGTTAAAAATAGTTTTGTATTTTGATTTAAAAATAGAAAAAGGCCCTGAGGTATATGATTATGGATTCATTAGAAATGTTGCAGAAGTATTTCACATTAAGGAAACAAGACAAAAGCTGGGATTCATTACGAGTCAGCATCAGAGCAGATCAGAGGCTAAATTCTATCTCAACACAGGGAAGAGTTTCCCTCGTCCTCCGTTTTTGAGCTTGGAGTTTGATGCACATCTCAGAGCTGACATAACAGTGCTGCTGACAGAGGTCTAAAAGACTTCTTAATAACAGAACTTCTGGCCAGTGACTTACTAAACTCACTCTAGATTACTAAAAAGATCTGACAGCTTAGTTTTAAAAACAGACCTTTGGATAAAAACATAATCTGTAAACCTCTTAATAAGCCGAGAGGCTGGAGCAGAAAAAAAAAAGATTTTGCAGCACTTAGTGCAAATAAAGCTCGGAAGTTGCTCTCATTCTAAAATGAAAAAGCTCTGAATAACCATCAAATAGCAATGAATGAAGTCCAAAGTTCTGTTGAGACTAGAGGCAAAGCTTTGGGGCAGATATCTGATGACATCAATCAGTTTGATTAGACAATGATTGAATTATTTGACTAGCAATGGCTTCATCATTCTGAACTGATGGTTTTACCAGAGATGGGACACCAGTAAACGTAACATACAGAAAAAAATGATTTAGGAGCTTAAAATCTCTAGCAAGAACCTTATTTAGATTAGTTAAATGAGGCTGAAACTTCATGGACACAGTGAAATAGCATCAAAGAGTTACAACAACAATAAGAAGAATGTTAATGCTAATCTTTGTATTTCATAGTGTTCTAAACGTATAATAACAAAGGGCTGAGAAAATATCATGAGTCATGCTCATTTCGGGTTAGCTCTATGTTACCATAAGAAGGTGGGAACTGCAGCGCTCCTTTTTTCACCACCAGAGGGAGCTATCATTTCAAGAAAGAGCCACAGAGAGGAAGACAAAGAACTGCCCAAGGTATCACCGTGAACCGACTCGTCCCCCACAAACACCAACAGGCTGATCAAAGGGGGATCAGCGTGCGCGGTAGCCGCTCTCGTCCGTGGACGCCATAGATGTGGGCCGACCGCTTTAATGATGGAGGGGCGTCGAGGGGGCGCGCTGCCTCCTAATCGTCTTATCTGCTGCCAACCGAGCCCCCGCCGTCTTTGATGTTGCTTTGCTCGTTTTCCCCCTTTCCAGTGGTATGCTGACCGGTACGGATAAAAAAACTAAAAACGACAGGCCCCGAAAAGCGGCTCTCGGGAAGCTCGTTTCTGTTTCTATCTATAGCCTCTGTGGCAAAAAAACACACCAAAAAAACGCATTCGGCTAGTCACGGAGGCAACAAAAATGCAGGCAAGCCCAAACACAAACCGCCACGGCTTCACGGGAGAGACCCAACCCCAAACCCCCGGGTTAGGCACTCTGCCGACAAAAACATTCCCGCTTCGTGCTGCCCAGGGAACGACGTCTGAAGGGGGTTTTCCTGCTATCAAGTTGTTTTTGTTTGAGTATTATTAACTCTGAGTGAGTGACTTTGACTTTGGTGATAAAAGAAGCTCGAGTAATTCTTGAACTAAGCAAGAAAAATAAACATATCTGTGTCTTTCTGTTGCTAATGACAGCTTTTGCCCTCCTCGAAAGGAGCCCGAGTGGGACCGGAGCCCGTCGCATTCCGGTGGCGTCCCGCCTCACCCCCCCACACCCCCCACAACCTCTTCCCCTTGATGTGTCCGTCATCCGTTTCTCTAGTGCCGTCCCCTCTTTTCGCATTATTTAATGTTATAATGGAGAAAAAAGAGATAAAAAGAAGCTGTTCTTCTGCCACTATGGGTGGCAGGTGTCCCTGTTCCCTGAAATCTTGGGACGGACTTCGGAATGCGAGCGATGCTTTCAAAGCATTTCTGGAATTGCCTCAAAGGCAGATCTTTCAAAATGGCAGCCGTTGAGGAAACCGCCGCATCGTACAAGCACACAAAGGGGTCTGGGTCTGTTTGTTTTGGGTTTTTTCAGGTGTTATGTTAATAAAAAAAAAAAGAACGTTTGAAAAAAATTGTCGGAATATTGGGAATTGTGACACGTCGAAGCGGTAGGAAGCGGCGGCTCTCGGAGGCCATTTTCTACAGCGGCTAACAAAAGAGGTCTCAGCAGTATCGCCTTTTTAGCCCTTCCCCTCCCACATCCCTCATCCCTGCTTTGTCCATATCTAGCTCATCCACTATTTTTCTCTCATCCAACACCCCCCAACCCTTCTCCATCCCGCTCTATCTCTTAACACCACCCCCCCTCTCTTCTCCTTCTCTCTCCTCCTTTTCCGTCCAGCCCTCCTCTTCTTGCTCCAGAACTGTCAGATGGTATTAGCTCCTTTCACGCTCATGGCCTGTAGGAATAACAGCCGTGAACCTCGCCGAACGGCGCTATTCTCCTGCTCCAGTTAGCTCGGGCGCTCGGGCACAGGCTGTTGCGCAAATATCAGTGTTGTTCGTGTTGTTCCCCCCCCCCCCCCCACCCCCTTTTCTCTTACACAACCTGCCCCAGTAAAAGGGCAAAGTTAGGCAGCCGCAAACCTCCGCCGAGAAGGTCAGATCGCCGGGCTAAAGACGTGCGTGCGTTGTATAACACGTCAGGCTCGCTCCTAAT
>CAJRST010011112.1:1750562-1781765 GCA_907169785.1 Menidia menidia | reverse complement strand
AAAAAAAAAAAAAAAAAAAAACGATCCTCTTCTTATCTACTTACAGAGCCGCGGGCTGGAAAATTTTGTTAAATATATCGTGCTCGGCTTATTTCCCGTGAAGCTTGGGCTGCAGGGCGAGTCGCGGCTGGTATATAAAGCCCACTGTGACCAATAAGCTGTAAAACGCGCAGACGTTTTTAAAAAAAAAAGGTTATTGTGCGCAGGGAAAACGCCGTAAAACGACTCCAATATGGCACGCGTACACTTAGCAGATGCTCCCGACGGTCTGTCGGCCGTCACGCCAACGCCCTTCTTCCGGGTTTTAATGTTTTTCTGTTTGTTGCTTTTTGTCGGGACGGTGTTTTCTCTAGATCGGTACATGTAAGGAGTCGTGAAGAGGTTTAACGGTGCGTCCGTGACAGGTGAAGAGCCATTGAGTAGAAATCTTGAGTCTGAAACAGGCCCGGCATCCCCCGGGGGGTGGGGGATCCACAATCCAAGCACCTGAAACTTATATAACCCAGCTGGGTTTGATGGTGATTATCTGCACGTTTCATCGGAGGTTAGGAAGTGACTTTCGCCCCCATAACGTTGCGCTCAAGTGTGAAGAGATGTTTGCGTGCGGTTCGAGACGAATTGCGAACGCAGTTGGAGGGGTTATTCGCAACCACGCGCAATGCAATTTCCAGTTTGACAAGTAAGTACAGATAGATTAATACAAATATGAGCGGAGCGTAATTTCTCATCATTCTATACTCCGTGAACCCAGCATGGAAGGAAGGCTTAGAGGCTAATAATCAAAGCAGATTAGCCTGAGCTCTGATGAATGCTACGCGAGCTTGCTAATCGTCGAGAGTGATAACCATGAATCATCCAATCACGGTCAGAAATAAGCAGTGTGTTTCAAATTACAGTTTTGATGGAATGATCTCGCTATCAGCAGCCCATCAAAGGGCCGCGCTTTGACTTCCATTTGCCTTCTCTAGCCCGCGCCGCGGTAATTCTTCGGCGTTAATACAGCGAGTGGAAGTTGGAGCGTATTAAGTGCGACGGGGAAGAGTGGGCGGGAGCGCCGGAGCACCGGTGTGACTGATCTCTGGCCTTCCCTGCCCTGTGATTTTGCCTCACAGTGACAGCCTTGCCTCTCATCGGGCCACGGGCGGGGGAGCTAATGACATGCTGTGTGGGCCAACGTGGCTATTAGCCCACTCTGAGCTGCAGGAACTGACGGGAACACAATTCTGTCATTACCCTCCGAGCAGACCTTTAATCAGGGAGGCAGAAGCGGGAGGAGAGGCCGGTCGCAGCGGGGCTGGCTGCGGAGGCAGAGATGCAGGAGACTCGGTCCATCTGCTGGAGCCCCGCAGACTGACGCGAGTCTACTGGCCTGACGGCAGGCCTTAAAGCTGGAAAGAGCTGCTTTAAATCTGAATGGGTCGCCTTCAAATGTACGTTTTCTCAAAGTACGCGTCCAATACTTTGGTGTCTAAAACAATCCACGTCATCGGTCTTATTCAAGTGATCACCAGATATGACTCAAAATACATGTGCTTTCCTATTTACGGATTTTCCGCACTATAAGGTAGGTTTTTCCCTATCCGATGGATCGGATCGGACACCGATATTCGCAAAAAAATGCGTATTGGCCGGCATGAGAAAATGCCGATCCAGATTCCCAATCCAGTCCGATCCCACACGAACATTAGCATCTCCAGGTCTGTCTTCAACGGTATCTTCAACATCTAATTTTACATTTGCAGATGAAAATAAAACTACATCTAATCAGTTCATTCCATAACCACTCTCACATCGTTTCAGCATGTCCTCAGCTTGTGATTTAAATGGTTGAAATCCACATTTTAACAAGTCTCATCACCTGACTCATCACCTGTTGGCAAGGATAGAAAATGGGAAATTTACTTCAGATAAAACATTCTCCACCAATCAAAGGATTTCAAACCGGATCCCTGATGACACCCAGAGACTGAGCATCCAGCTCAGGATTCCTCAACACCTTCTACCCTTTGATGGAGGGATCTGCTTCCTCCGTGGATATAAAGTACTCATTTTAAGCCAACAAAAACATAACAACTCGATTTGATGTTGCTTAACAGTTTATCAATAGAAACACGAACCCTGATCGGTTATGAATAAGACCTCTGGGACCTGCATGAACTCCCAAAGCAAAGGCTAATCAGCTTCGATGTATATAAACTGGGGAAAGCATAGATAAGAGCTGTAATCTCACAAACTGACACTGGATCACCAGAATAAAGAAAATATTCAATGAGCTCTTTGCTGCATTAACAAAATTGCCCTTGTAAATATCTTCCTGCTGCTGTTGGATTGACTTTACATGCTACACAGTAAACCTTTAAAGTGCTTTGGTTGGAAAGGCCCGTGGTGCTGACGCTGAGGTCTGCCGGTGGGTTTAGAGCCGCCCTGCACTCAGAGGTTTTCAGCGGGGATGTGCTTAGTTGACACTGGGGACTTAAATGTTTCCCGCAAAGCAACACCCACCATTCTGAGCTCCTACAGCTGAGGACTTTCAGTGCCCACAAGATGAAATGGAACACTTTTATCCTTTAGCATTGTTTATGTCAAGGTGATGACCATCTTAGTCGTGTTTAGTTGAACAGAAACAGCTACTTATTTGAAAATTGTGACTCAAAAACCTGTGTGAATTTGAAAGAAACTGCTTATGGAAAGTCAGAAAGGTGAGTGCGTGATCTTGTTGATCTTGTTGATCTTGTCTTTGTCTGTCAAACCGCTTAATTGGGATCACTTTTTGAATAAAAGAAATTAGCTCCTGCTTAACAGTTGAATCTGTATTCAGTATTATACTAAAACACCTCTGCTGACTTGCTTTGCCATTTGAAGCCAGTAAGCTCCATTTGTGTTAGCATCAAGTGATTGGAAACTCATCTCTCATCATATATTTTCTTTTAATGTAAATTTTGCCCTGAGCATATAGCTGCTGTGATTATTCTTGATCTGATGCTAGTAATCACCACACATGCTTAGAAGATCTAAAGTGAAGTCATTGGGATTTAAAATGTGGTGTGTCTGCCCCCTTCACCTGCCATGCAGCCACAGGTTACACAATCTTCAGGTTTTGTGGAGTTGATCTGCCACCTGCCAGTGTGTTAGAAGTGACGGACATCCCGTTTCCTGCCTGGAACTGTGACCGCCATTGGAAACTGCATTGCTGGCGGATCCAAACTTTTGCGCTGAAATCATTCATATTAATTTGGTATCAAACGCTCTCGACCCAGTTATACGTCCTTTTGGAGAAAAAAACTTGCTTAAAAGAAAATGTTTAGTGATACTAATACCTTGGAGACTGCACTACCGAGCAGTCCTAGCACTCCTGCTCTGCTTCTGATCTAATGTATATGAGCATAAGCATAATTCACCACACCCTTGACACCCGTGTGAAATGGCGTATTGCGCTAAAACCCCTTCATCTTCCACTTCAAGCGGATTAAAGCAGACACTGGGATTATTAGAAGACATGGCGGAGGCAGGTTTGCTGAGGAGCGTTCCACCCTGCAGTCAGTGGAACGCTCGAGTGGCCCACGCCGCGGCCCACAGCCTGTCTTCTCCGGGCCTGATCGCACGCCCTAATCTGCACGGGCGCATGCCGACCTGTCGGGGGACGAGGGGAGGGGGGGGGGGGCGCGATGATCCAGGAGGGCTGGGAAGACCCTCTGGCTGCTGTTTGTGCGACGGGCCGTAATGCCCCGGCTTTGAAATGCCATTTCATGTAGATCAACAACAACAACAACAACAAGAAAAAAAAGCTTTTACGGATCTGATTCAGTCTGACGAGGTAAAAGTCTTGTATACGACATGAATGAAAATCAGATCGACTTTTGAAGTGCTATGTTCGGCTTTCGTGCTCCACCTAAACTACTGTTCATTATGGCCCAGTTTCCTTCTCTGGCGTTGATCCAACATACGAATATGTTTATATTGTGTAGTTTAGAACATGCCCTAAGCAAGTATTTCCATTTTTCCCTGATTATCTGCTGCGGTGGGATGAGATTACTGTAGTAATACCCAACATCTTACACACAACCAGAGTTGCATTCTTTTGGTTCTATTTTTATCAACATTACCATTTGATTTTACTGGAAAGATAATACCTTTGCTGCTTACTTTGTTTGCTCTTACGTGCCAAGTTGAGCAAACTGAGCTGAAACCAAGCATGACAAGTTTCACTACCAGTCATGACACACACTGTTACATGAGACATGACGATCAACAATCTTTAAATGTTACTTATGTTTTAGTATTTTCAAGCACAAGGAACTCATTTTATGAGAGACTATCCCATAGGCTACACTTTTTGGAAATGACATGCACTTTATTTAGCACAAGCAGTTAAGCCATCACAACACTTTATGATATCAATTGCTCTTTTCTAGCTAAACCAAAGGAATAAACACATTTGTGTTGGATCCTTTCAAGCATAACACGATGCATAATTATTATTAAATCGTCTATTAAACTTCACCATATTCCTATTGGTTTACTTAACATTTTATAATATATAACTCTTATCAAATTTTAACAGTCATAAGCAAAAGTCTTGCCCTTCGCCCTTTGTCAGCAGGCTGGGACAGCCCCCCCCCCTTCCATCCATGGATGGATGGATGGATGGATGGATGGAAGTGTGCTGAACTAATCCAGACGTAGCCAAGATTAAAATTTTACTTTACTCTTTACTCCCCCAATGTAAATCAAACTTTGATTTCAGCTTTTATTATAACAAACTATGAATTACTCGAGTTGTCGTGAACAAGGATGAATTAAAGGAGTGGAAAAGAGGAAAATCTGGAGTGATTGTGTCGAAAAATGAATTAACCTGGCCCTAAATAGCAGGTGGGTGTAGCCTGAACCAACCTCATGTCACAGTCACAAAAACCCAAAAAGCTAAAGTGTGAGGATAATTCCTAAACATGGAACTCACTGTATTTTTGAACAACATATCTTCACTTTTCTGCAGAAAAGGAACTACTTTCTAAGCTATGCCATTATTTATATTGATATAACTAATACCAGCAATATTGGAAGAAAATTATAATTACAACATCACTGTATATGAGGTTACCCCAAACAGTCGGTCTCTATTATAAGCACTCCTAAAGACTAAACAGATATTCCAAAAACCTAGATTACTGTCACAGACTGCATTTGTGAATACAGAAACAAAACTCGTATCAATGTATGCGATCGCGGGAGGTGGAATGCGGGGGCATATTTAAATGGTGAGACTGGGCCTGCTCAGCCTGATGTTATGTCTGCGGTCTGAGCGGGGACAGCCCTGGCGTGCCCGGGCCTGCGCTGGAGGAGGGAGCAGGCATGCACACGGCACCCGGCCGACGGAGGCCACTGTGAAAGAATATTTATGCGGTTCTGACGTTTTTACTCGAAAAGTAGACGATTCATAACTAACCTGGATTAAAAATGGGCAACGTGGTGTAAACCCCATCACCGTGAATAGACATCAATAGACAGCTTAAAAGAAATTTAAATAAAAAATGTTAATATCATCTATCATTTTTTGATTTTGCTCTCATTTTTCCTTTTATGTTGGTTCGGTGACAAATAGATCTGAGCTGATTTAGCTCAAAAGGCAAATCCTTAAAAATCAATATTGACTAATATTTCGTCCAAGTCAGCCTGGCAAAGAAATGTTACCAATAAAGTTAAACTCAACAGTAATTTGTCTACTGCCAGGGCTCGGCATTGCTATCTGTATCCTCACTACGTCGTTGCACAGTGGTGGTTACACAACTATCAATTTTCAAAAAATGTCAAATATAGAGAGGGAGCCGGTGTGGTTATTTAACACTCGTTAATGCGGAGGTCTTGCAAACTGCACCCGGACCGCCTTGGTTGACTTATCAGATTAGTCCAGAAGCTACCCAACCCCTGCCCTCCACATCAGCAGCTTAGTGAAATTCTCCTGACATCCTCACACTGAGCGCCCAGAGCGAGGCAGCCTTGCAAGGCAGCGATGGTGACATCACTCCGGCAACAGCTAAACAAAACAGGCCACAGCTGTTTGCTTCTTTAGGCTACAAATTAGACTCAATATGTCACACGGAATCACATCACGGCCAGGACGGAGGGAATATAAGCAGAGGGGGGGGGGGCTTCTCTGTTGGTATGGGCGACGGCCATCTTCTGCTCGCTTTTTTGGGGTTTGAAACGAACACAGAGACACGGAACGCGTGCTCATTTGCGAAAGACAAGGAACTGGCAGTTGAGAGTGTGCTGGCGGAGAGCGGATGAATTATGGAGAGATTTAAATAATAAATTGGCCCTTTTTCGTCCAGCTGAAAGACTCTTTTCAAAAAAAAGGTGGGGGTACACGAGGAGATGATGGGCCACTTTGTGGAAGCTATAATCTCCGACCAGATCTGGAGCGTGCATTATACTTTACTGGGTCCATTATCGCTTATCGGGCCATCAAATGAATTACACCATGCATGGGAGCCCGTGCACATATGCGCTCGGTGCTGTTATGGTTCCACTTCAACGAGCTAACAGAGGGGGCCGACTGATGCTCGCACGTGCGCACGTATGGAAACAGAGATGGAGACACATGGGAAGAATGAGTTAGCTGTCAGTGCAGAGGGGTTAGACCCCCCCACCCAACCAGAACACGGCCCGTGAAGCCTTCAATAATGCACCCTAACCCTAACCCTAACCCTGTATTTACACCGTGTGACAAAGGACATGACACAAGCCTCGGATGAGGAAAGAAATGGGAAGAAAAGTGGAAAAAAAAGAACCGTGGGTGATCACAAGTTCCTATTAGTCAGAGATAGCACTGCCGGGCTTTGTGGGAAGGCTTCCCCAAAACTCAGCTCACAATTTCAACACGCACAGTAGGGGAACAAATCAGCCTTTTAGTTGAAAAAAACAAAAACAATTTTTTTTATTGAGATTATAGATTTGGAACAGGTTCATTTTACCACATCCAAATCCTTTGAATAACAAACGAGATATTAGACGTTTTATCTAGAAAAAAGCACCAGATGTTCTTTAGGGTTTGTGTACAGCCAAGTCTGCTGCGGAGGGACCCTCAGGGACTCGTGCAAATGACTAAATGTACATCGCACAGGCTTTGCTCATCGCGAAAGCTGTTAGTATTTACTAGGAAGAGAAGGCACCGCAACCATATTCTAATTTAGCACAACCTCAGATGAGTGACTGCACAGCTGTCTATCACACTAGACCTGAAATCAACCAAAGAACAAGAAAAAGGTGTTTTCTTCTGTAAAAACCAAAAATAAGTTTTTAAAACTTAAGCGTGGAAATATAAATTATAATTAAAAAGAGAACAAAACATATGTTCCAATTTATCATTTAATAATAAGTTAATATTTCAAGTTGGTTGGCGTAACTCGAAAACCAACTTGCCGTCCCCTACAAATGAACACATGAAACTACACACAAACTACAGGCTTTGATTGGCCGATGCCACACTATTTTTCCAGAAACAGGAGAGAAGGTGCCATGTTTTGGTTTAATTTCCTCTTTTTCTACTTCCTGCTTGCAAGCACTCCTTAAAACGGCCCATTTAATTAGTTTCCAAACGACATCCATCCACTACCTGTACCGTTTCAAAAGGGTCTTTAAAAGGTATGGGCAGGTTAACAGGGCTCAGGAAAGTTAGGGGATCTTGAGTACTCAGCGAAGCACAAGACGGTGCGTTTAGTTCTGCTAACTCCCTCAGAAAAACCCAAATCCGGGTTTAGCTTTTGTTTCTGATCATTTGAAATGAAAAGGTCCAATACTCAAAGCAATGAGGTCGGCAGCTATAAGAGCAATATTCATTTTTTCTAAGGTTATCAGTCATTCTGAGGCACCACTCTAAAAGAGAGCCGAAAATCTGATGTGTATATGTTGACGAGGATTCTCTAATCCCAAACCCACTTAGGTAAAAGCGTTTCTGTTTTAGATAGATTAGATTATTCCTGTAGACATCCCAAAAAAACAATGCAATTCAAATACAGTAGGAAGAGTTTGCAGCACTGTTTTCATCATTAGAAAACTGATGAGTGAATAGGGTTGTCAAAAGTATCGATACTCAAAAAAGTATAGATACTAAAGCGTTATATCCGGATACAATACTCATTTTGGTTTGGCTAGTGTCACTGTTATGTGTGTAAAGCATAGCCAAGAAAGTTAATTTAGTTATTTTTTTACACAAGCTTGCTTAATATTGTCCACAACATATAACCTCAAAATATTGTTCTTATTATTTATTGTATTTATTTTTATTTGTTGTATTTTATCTATTGATGAAAATATTTCTTTAAAATTTTTTCGGGTCTTTGTTTTTATCCTTGTGGTATCCAAAATGTTATCGAGTATCGAATATTTTCCTGGGTATCGGTATCGAATTGAAAATTGCAGTATCGTGACAGCTCTATGAGTGAAGTAAAACCCTTACTGCCACGGGCAGGTCAGCTCCCAGATGCGGGTTGTTCGGCAATGCTAACACAAACCGAGAAAGTCTTTGACGAAAAGAAGCAGACGAGTGAGACTTAACGGAGTTACTGCAGCAAAAGAGTCTCCCGGTGTGGTAATATACCTCTGGTCTGTAAGACTATCTGAGGCCCAGACCAGGGGTCACTCCTCAACTGTACAACCCCCCCCCCCCCACTGCCACCCCCACCCCAGCCCCCGGGGATGTCCTTTCACCCTGAAGCTCACCAGCTCGAGAAGAGGAAGGACAGAGGGTTCGGCCTGGTGACGTTGCCGCTCACCCCCCCGTCGCCCCGGCTGGCCCCGTCCCGACACCTGACCCTCTCAGGAGCCCCAGCTCGCACACAGTGAAGGTTAAAAAAAAACAAAAAAAAACGGCGGCAACCTGATCAAGACGTGCAGCGGATCCGGAATCTGAGACCTTAAAAAAAACTAAATTATTATGACGGAACTGTCATTTTTCCAGACACAATCCAACCTTCAGTTGAATTAATCAACACGTGATGTTATTTAAACTATTTTACTATTAATTTCCTTAGTTGAGAAGTTGTGAAAGTATAAAGAATAAAATACGGAGTGTCAGAAACAACAAAAATACTGAACTCAAAATTCTGCTCTCATATACATGAGCCTGAGAAATAGTGCCGGTTGGATTCGTTTTTGTGTGAGAATAATTCTAAAAGCTGTGAGCGCAAATCACTGTGAATACAACTCTAATATCTGTGTGTACGAAGTCTTGACTTCTGTGGATGCAGTGAAAGTGCTTAACTGACGTCACGGGGTGGGGGGGTTAACCCCGACTCCCCCAAACACGACACGCTCCTAACTGAAACATGGCGGACGGCTAAGAGCTCAGTGAAGCATCATGGGTAACGTCACTACCCTGAGTTTACAGTATAACTCTAAAAATGTTACTATTTCAGGACATTGATAAGCCCAGACCCATTTTTCCCTAAAGAAAAAATTATACGAAATAGAAAAACGGACTCATTTATTACATTTAGAATAAAATATTTAAAAAACCCTTTCAGGTTCCACCACAAAATGTGAACGATCTGTGATTTACAGAAGTTGGAATGAAATGTAATTTAGTTTAAATAGGCTGTTACACTGTGTCACTATGGGTCCTAATGGGTTCCTTTTAAGCGTAGTAATAATTTAGTCATGATAATTTTAATACAATTAGTCATTTTTCCAACTTGAGTACTATTGTTTTTACTTTATTTTCACTATGTTTTCACAAGCTAAAACAGACCGTCTCCAAACAGTTATCCAGTAATTAGCAAATGCCTGTCAGTTAATAATCATTTTCAAATGACGATGCCCTTATTGGTTATGATTTAATGGAGTGTTAGACATATAATATAGGATGACTGCATTTACTTGGGGTCTAAAATGTGCCCACAGCAGTCGTAGAAATTAGAGTTGTATTAACGGTGATTTTAGATTCAGACTCACACAAAAACAAATCCCACCCGCACAATTCCCACATTCATGTATATGAGAGCAGGATTTTGTGTTGGGCATATTCATAATACACAAATACAAATATGAAACTTTTCCCAGTTACCTAACTCAGTTGTAAAAAAAGAAAAAGCTAACCAGCAAATATTACATAAACTCATTAATTGTTGTTAAGAGACATAAATAGCCGTCTCCTATTCACCAGCCAATTCTACATAATCTACATAAGCATAATCCAGAGGATACATATTTAGACATCTATCCATTCCCCCAATTCAACTTGTTATTTTAGCGTATGTGGCTTTTCTGCTAAACAATTCTGAATGACAGAGCTGGAATGAGAGGAGATTCTTTTTTTTTTGGCGTTTCGCAATAGTTTGAGTGTGTTTCATCTCATTGCTAAAATGATGGCTTTTAATGCCGCCGCATTCATAACCCGTGCCTCTTATCACAGCTCCCTCCAATACTTGATGGAATTTGCCATCGCACAATGGTCGCAAAATACACTTCAAAGGCAAGAAGCATCTAATCTCCTCCACTCTGCACGTTGCAAATTTGCTGTGATAATAAGATCCTGCCTTCCCCAGCGTTCTTAAGGATCTCAACCAAGGATGAGAATTTCATCTCTCTCTCGCTCTCCCTTTCCCCTCAGTTTCTTTCAATCTCGTTTTCTCCCAGTGTAGCATCACAGGAAAGTGTGTGAGGGGGCGGGGGGGAGTTGAGGGGGAGTTGGGGGGGTTGGGTTGTGCTGCAGTTTGCGAGAATCTCTGCCACAGCACTGCTGCGTATCTGTGGAACCCATCCCATCCTTATGTAAAAGCCCCCATTTTTACACTTTTATGCTACACACACGCACACGCACACACACACGCGAGCTGAGGGAGAGAACGGCGACTGACGGGCACAGCACAGTGACCTAGTTTTCCGACGTTGGCCCAGAAAGATGGAGCGTGACTCCTTCGGAACGGCTCTGGGCGCAAAAGAAAAAAAAAAAAAAGCTGGTTCAGTGATTTTAGCCGGGCCGGCGCGCCATCGGCGGGCAACGGAGTTGGGCAACGGAGTTGGGCAACGCACCAGAGTCAGGAAACAACAGCGGTGGCATAGTGGGGGGGGGGCAGAAATCCCCGCAGGTGGGTCCGCGTGGAGGGCAGGACGGGGACGGGGCTCGTCATCGTGGCGGGGCACAGCTGTAGGACATGCTGCACCATCAGCAGTGTCAACCCCCCCCCCCAAAAAAAACACACACACACACACACACACACACACCTCCCTCCCAGCGTCCTACATACAGAGCCCCGCCCTCTTCAGGTTATCTCTTACACATGGAGAAGGTTATGGATGGAGATGCTATCGGCCGGGAGCGCATTAGCACAACAAAGAGGTGTTTTAGAGACGGGCCCGCCAGGATAATTAGCTGATCGCTGGGCCAGATGCCTTGTTCCGTTCCACGCGACGCGCTAATGCGAGGACAGCGTCGAGTTTGCGGGGAGGAGGATGTAATTTCAGTTACGGTTGAGGAGGAAAAAAAAACAAAAAAAACAAAGCGAAACAAAGAAAGAACAACAAAAAGAAGATACCGTGAAATTACCAATCAACTGACCCCCTGCCTACTTCAAAACCAGAACCTCAATGGAACATTCTAGAATGTTAGTGATGCTGTTCTACCTGATTAGATCTGGAAAGCCACCAAATGCTGGTAATACAGTTAAATGGTAGAATAGTTTCAATAATAATAGTCAAATAATTAGTCAAAAGCCGAATTTTTGTTACCATTTTATGCTAAATGTAACAAAATGTGGAAGCTCACTGAAAATCTATATTTGTTAAATGTTTCTTAGGGATGTGGAAATACAAATTCTGGCAGCTTCTCCTCAGCAGGTGAGCCCACGTGGGAACAGGGCTGCTTAGAATCCGGAATATTTCAAACGAGTGCATGTTTGCCCATTTCTACATCGTCCACATGCAGCTTTCCTTTGCCTGTTCGTCTTCCACTTATTCTCTGACTAATATCTGACCCAGCTCCATTTTTGGGGATTAACTTTGCGAGTCCAGAGTCAACAGAGAACTTGACCTTTTTTTTGGGTCAATGTTTAAATGATTAGAAAAGGCATCCTTATGTTTAGCAACAGATGCTAATGTCCGCAGGTCCTCGTCAAAATGAAGTAAATAGAGCATTGGAAATGAACTCAGCTAAGTTAAAAAGAGCCTATTTGACATGTTCTACAGCCCCATTTCCGGGTTTGGGTCAGACATCATAGAAGAGACAAAAGAAGAAGACGCTGATGGCATCATAGAGTAACATATTATAGAACAGCATTTAGAAAATGCACAAGAATGTGAATGTGTCAGATTTGCCACCAGCAAAATGAATTGATAGTTTTCCCGTTCTGTGCTCGAACAGGTCAGTCAGAACAAGTTCAGATCGGACCAACTGACCACCACCTGGTCTCACGGTATCAGATCGGCAAGAACTCAAGACTCAGTTCCAGGCTTGTGCCGGTACGGTGGGACACGGGCAGTGTTCATGCAAACGGTCATTTTGAATCCAGACTCTAACCTGAACGAACCGTGAACCCAAACATGCGACAACCTGTAGTTTTGAATGATAATTTTGAGGAAAGTCCATACTTAAAATGACAACAATCCAAAACTATTCGGTCATATACTGATCAGCATATCTGCAAAGTAACACTTTAAATATTACAAACTACTTTCCCCGCGTACGTGGAACGTACATTTTCAGAGGGGCGGCGGAGCGAGTGGCAGCAGAGTGGGATTTGCGGGCAAACAAAAAGCTCTGAGCGTCAGCGTGTTGACAAGCGTGGAGCGCTGCCTGTTATCCAGGTCAGAGTGATTTAATCAGGTGTGAGTGAGAGTACTTGGCTGCACTCCAGGCTCCACTACGCCATCGTCACTGGGGGGGGGGGGAGAGTCAAACGCACGAGTCATCAGCTTAGACTTGTGAGGACATTGTAGAATAAAATAAAATCATGGAATAAATCCAACATTTTGACCCCCGGGCATCACCTGCGTCTCAGGTTGAAATGCACTACCTAACTCGAGTAAACGGGATAAATCTATTTTGCGTGCAACAAATAGCAGAGCTCACTTAAGCATCTGAGATTGATCTATTTTGACTTGTGCGCCGTGTCAGCAACATGAGCACAAAGGAGGACTGGTGACTCAGTCCATTCACATATAATCCCAAATTATAGTGGGAGAAAATCTAATTTAAACCTAAGGAAGAATGTATATATACATATATTTACAGAGAAAGGACTGTTTAATCTGGTAACTGTTAGAGAATATGATTGATTGTTTACCAAAACAGGTGGGTGAACTCTTTAAGACTCACATCACATCAGACCAAGTTGTAGTTTCAGACTGTCACGACTAATTAAAAATCCAAATTAGATCACTCCATGCAAAAGGCTGCCTTGCAGAAAAACCAAAGGTTGCACCTAAACTTGTCTTCAAATGAATTTCCCATCTTTCCCGCCTGGTCCAGGTAAGAGGTGAGAGAGTCCATGTTGGGTTGAGACTAGTACAGATTCTCTAGTACGGAAAAAGGGACCTTTGCCATTTTATGCCCCTTCTCCCCCACTGTAACTCTCCCGACACAGAGGATTCAAAATGATGGAGTGATTTCTGTAGAGCCTGCAGTTTAGAATGTTTTGATTGATGAAAAGCAGGACTCATACTGCGTGGAGTTAAACTGCGTGGACTTCCGATACAATGCACAGTGCCAAAAGAAAAAGAAAAAGCACAATAGTAACCAATACTGAAACACATCTCTTTACTCTCAGAACTGACTGGCATTATAACCACAGTCTGTCTGTTAACATCAAGCTCTTTGGCCTCTTTTTCTGGTGGTTTTAAAGCTTCTCCATGTAAACACCGCGCTATCACATTTATTATGTGACATTCTAATGCGACTGATACGTGCAGGACATGGAAGAAAAGGATTATTAGTCTCCCACTCTGAGCTGATCGTTAGTGAGGTGATGCTAATCCGACTGTCTGAAAGTAACTATTTCATATGTGCTTTCAGCGTTAACAAGCAGTTAGCGCCGCTCCATTTCTAACCAATCAAAAAACGTTTGGAAACAGGAACAATATAAGCCAAAAACATATACAATTGTATTTGAAATAAAAAGGTGATTTAAAAAAAATAGAGTAAAATGATAGGCTTTTTTTTCTAATGGTTACATTTTCAGCATGTGTGTGATTCATGAATTTAATGATCAGCCATTAGTAGATTAACAGTGATTAATCAGCTGTGCTATTTCTTTGCAAAAACTGTTACTCATCCGGTCCCCGACCGCAGCAGTTAACACTCCAATAAAGACGCGAGATTCTCAGGATGTTGGGTCATTTCTTTTCCCATAGCGGTGTCACTCAAACCCCGCCCAGAGCGGCAGGCAGCCATTCAATAGAGAAGCTCTCAATGGCCCGAGTTTGGACCAATCGCGGCCTCGGTGGGGACCCCCCCTCCTTCGCCTGCTTCCAGGCCCTCGGCCAATCGCGGCGGCCCCTTCTCCACACATAACTCTGTGTGCTGCCGTCCGTCAGCGGTGTCGTATATAACGCGCCCAGGAAAATGTGGAACAGTTCAATAACTTGTGCTGTGGCTGGGCTCTCGTGTGTGTGTGTGCGCGCTTGCATGTGTGTGTGTGTCAGTGCACGGCTTTTGGGATGGGTGGGGTAGTGGGGGTGCATGTGGGAATGCCTGAGCTTGTTTATTTATACTGAAGCACAGAAGGGGCAGAAGATAGGGTGGATGAGAGGGAGGAAGAGAGAAAGAGAGAGAGAGAGAGAGAGATTTGTAGGCGCTTGTGTCCGGCAAACTGCTGGCTGGCTGACTTCCCGCTTCGGGGACGGCCGTCGGACCGAAAGCCTGTCGGGAGTGTGTGTGTGTGTGTGTGTGTCCACGAGGGTGCGTGTGTGTGCGCGTCTGGGAGAGACACAGAGAGACAGGCAGCCAGAGAGAGAGAGAGGAGAGAGAGCGTGTGTGTGTGAGAGAGAGAGAGAGAGAGAGAGAGACAGAGAGAGAGAGAGAGGAACTCGTTCAACCCATTTGAGCAGCAACTTTTCAGCCCGTCTGCATGAAGTCTCTCCCCGCGTTTGGAAGCTTTTCACTGTCCTGTTTTCCACCGTCCGGGGCGCCGCAGTTTCCCCGCCGCTGAACTTTTTTTGGCCGTGCTCTCTCGGGTGAGTATCCCAACCGCTCCACCTTTTGCCCGGTCTGCTCTCTTTTTCCCGCTTTATTGCTTTGAATGCATCGCCGCTTTTAAACCCCCCACCCCACCAACCCCCCACGCTCGCTCCATTTTACCGATTCAAAAAGAACTCCTGTCAAATGCACTTTGGGCCGTCTGTCGCGGTTCGTGTGTGCTTAATCTTCATTTACGCCGACATGCAACAACAACAAAAATGCGGGTACGTTTCATTTCGGGTCCCGGCGGGTGAGAGGGAGAGAGTTTGTGCCGGGAACAGTTTGTCTCCAAACAGCGTGTGAAAACAGAGAGAGGCTCTCCATATGGGAGAGCTCTGGAGGGGATGTACGTGCGAGAGATTGTGTGCAGCGGACTAAGCGTGCCACTGAGAGTGAAAAGTGAGTGTGTGTCTCTCTCTTTTTTTTTTTTTTTTTTCCCCCCCCCCCCCCCCTTTAAAGCCTGCTCTGTGGGAATGCAGACTGCGGTAGCCGGTAGCCGGGGCTGACTGGGGAGGAACTGTGCCAGACAGTAGACAAAAGCGAGCCGGGCCAACCAGACAGGGCAGGTCAGCCATTAGAGGCTGCGGCGGAGGGACAGGTCAGCCAGCTGCTGCCCGGCTCTGCGAGGGGAGAGGGGGGGGGGGGGGGACACCGCTCTTTAGCATTGAGGGGTCAGGGCTGCGCTTGGGAAGTTTTTGGGGGGTCACCATGCTTCATGCTTCATGACCGCCTCTCAATGTGCTCACTTTGCATCTCTCACTCTGGGTCGAAAAAAAGAAAAAGGAAAGGAGAAATAGGAAAAAAAAAAAGAGGCAGTTCACTCACTGCGAGAATGAACTAAAAATAATTCTGCTGACAGCCAAAAATCTTTTAGTGCTCGTTTACAGAAATATCATTACGCACCGCTGGTTTTTAAGTCTTCCAAACTGTTCACTTGGATTACTTGCGAGGGTTTGGGTGATGAGGAGAAGCTGTAGCAAAGGAAGTGTAAACGTAGGAGGTGGTTATATTTAGACGGCAGCTAAAGAGGAAGAATGGGAGAAACAGTTATTCTGACAGACCTTGTTATTCTCTATTCCTTTTTTTTTTTTAACTGCTTTTCCGTTCTGGCTTCTGCGAGGGTGAATGGGTTTACTGACAGAAAATTCTGACTGTATATATATATACACACATATATATACACACATATATGGCCATGTATGTATGAGAGAGGAGCAATAATGGCTTCTCTGGGAGAAAAAATAGAGGATGAACATACATACAAATACACAAATCTGGGTAGATATCCATGTGCTGGTGATAATAGGGAAAAATAAGTAGTAGTGAAGTCAATAAGTAAAAAATGCTGAAATTGGAGTCGAAAAACAACCGTCATCACTCTCAGATGGGACAAAAAAGAAACTGCAACAAAAGAAAAGAAAAAAAAAACAACTCAAAGCTTCCTGACAAAGTATGGGCTCCACATCTGAGGCTTTGGAGCTGAGAGCAGAAAACAGGTCTTTCCTAAATGCCTGTGCGTGTGGAGTCTTGTCGCTCGGAAGCGTGCGTCGGCCCTCAGTGCCGGCGGAGGCTGGCAACCCGACTCACACACACGCCAGAACTCCAGTCAACGGGGCCTCTCAGTGAACTACACACAGCAGCCTACACGCTGATAATACAGCCGTGTTTTGTCTCCAAATGAGACACACAAGGGGAAAAAAACACTATCCTCTCAGTAAGAGCTGGTAGAAAATAAAGAAATAATTTGTCGATAAGAGGTATCGCGACTGAAGGCGAACTTGAGCTCTGCTTTGATTGGTGTCCCTAAAAACAAATGGCTGAACGGCCTTTGGGAGGCCTCTGCGGATTGGTGGAATCCAGTATCACTTGTTGATCGGCCGGCGTGTTCAGAGGAAGCGGCGGTTGTGTAAGCGGCTTCGGTGACCCCCCCCCCCACGGCCTTTTCTACGCCCGCCTGGCCTTGAGGCGAGGTCTGGACGGACTTTGCTCCGAAACGTGTAAACGCCGCAAACCCCCACCTCGGTACCCGGGTCCGCGCGGATACCTGGATTTGAATAGAAACCAGACAGCGATACCCCCCCCTCAAACACATTCACACACACACACACACCCCTCAGTCACCACTCCTGAGTGGGACAATGGGGATTTGTTAGTGCTCAGCCATGAGCCCGCTCATACAAAGCGTAAAGGCTCCCAGTCCCAAGCCCGGGAGTGGAGCTAGCCTAAGCACAGGCGGGCAGGACACCACAAGGGGGGCCCGGGGGGTGGGGGTTTGAGGGTATATGTGTGCGCAGGAGGGGGGTGGTAGAGGGTGGTTCGGGGTGGGATTAGCAGACGAGAGCTCCGCGACGGGGGGATGGGAGGCCCTGAAATGAACAGGAAATTACTGCCTTTGATGAGGCAGAAGCAGATTCACACAGGCTGAACTCCTCCAGGCCGTCGTTCCCTGGGTGTCAAAAACAGAAAGAAAAAAAAAAAAGGACAAAAAAAAAAGAACCTGTTTGAGGAGAAAATGTCAAAACACTTGTTTGACCCTTGTTTGTCGCTTAGCACCTGTGTGCGGACTAAACAAGGGCGTGAAAGCCAAAGATTTCCAAAAAGTTTCTGCCTTTCCTCTCTATTCAGCAGGGCTGCCCCCCCCGCCCCCGGCCCCCCCCCTCTCCCAATCCCTTCCCATCTTCCGCCACCCCGCAGATGCTGGCCTCTGAACATGCCATGAGAATCCTATTAGCTCTGTGTCCATCTGACCTAATTTCACCCACTGACAAAAAAAAAAAAAAAAAAAAAAAAAAAACAACGCACCCCACAAACGAGGGGGGGGGGAGACCCCAGTTCCCCACTAATTACACTTGGCTTCACATTGGAAGATTTCAAACCTCGTCAAGGTGTGAATAATATCTTAGGCCTTGATACATCAAACAAAGAGAGGCAGAGATGCTAGGATAAATGAAAATGGGGGGGGGGGATGGATTGGGATTTTGAACACTGGTTTGCCTAAAGCCATGATTGCACGGGGCCTAGTACAGAGAGCTAGCACCCATCTTCTCTATCCACCTCTCCACCGACTCCCGCTATCTGGATCCCCTAAATGTCACGGGTGGGTGTTTTTCGGCGTGTGTGTGTTTGGTTCCGGAGCGGGCGGGCGGTTGGAGACGGTAATGCGTGCTCAGTGAATATCGGGGTCGATTAGAGCGGCTCGTCTGCAGCAGATTAGACAGGCGGAGCGGGCGCGGGGCCGCGGGGCTGCTCGTCTGCCGGCCTGACCCACATTGCCCTGATGTGCGCGTCACTTCCCATTACGCTGACGATTGGACGCCGCATCAGCTGAGCGCGATCTGCATACCCTCCCCCCCCCACCTCCCCCACTCCCCCCCCCCCCCGCTGCCCGTGACCCCGGCGACGTGCTGATGAGTCACGGCGAGGCCCGCGTGGGCGGCACACGTTTGGCGCGCCGGCAAAAATGGTTGACCTTGATGCTAACGCGCTTTTTGCTAAGCTGCGATAGGTCGCGCCAAATGAAGGGGGGGGGGGGGGGGGGGTATCCGGGCGCCGTGTCCTTTTGCCTCGCTTCGGTCTGAATTGCCGCGGGCCCTCTGAGACGGCGGCTTAAGGCGTCGGGGGGGTTCTGGTCCCGGCGCCCTTGCCGTGTTACCGTGAGGAGATGCTCCTTTTGAACAAATCCCCGCCCTGTGCAGGTGAAGCTAAAAGGGGGCTTCAACTTAGTTCTTTGCTTTTTTGGCGGAAGCATTTTTCGACGATGAATGCGACGCCGAGTTTGATCTTTTAATCTGACACTTGGAGAGGCACTCGGAGCAGAAGCGCGGGCGCTCAGCCCGGGCCTCGCGTATTGCCGGCGCATAAAGAGCAGAGTGGGGTTTTCGGCGGCGGGATCCGCAGCTGGCTGACAGAGACGGGTCTGTTTGCAGGCTGCCTGGAAGATAATTGGCAGCTCTCGGAGTGAAAAGCGGGCTCAGCAGCAGATAAGAGCCGTGTGGAAAGCTCCGTAATCAGCGCGGATTAGCAAATGATAAATCATGGGTTCACACAAGTATGCTGTCAGGGCCGGGAGAGCCACGGGGAGAGGTAGAACGAGGAGGGCGGAAGAAGAGAGATATGGAGAGAGTGAAAGCGAGAGCCTGGAGGAGGGAGAAGGGGAGACCGAATTGCGGGGGGAAAATGTGGATGTTTTTGCTCGAATTCAAAGGGAAAAAACACAATAATGCCATCTAGCAGGTCAGCAGGAGAGGCAGGCTGAGAGGATGAGAAAAAAAAAAAAAAAGAGGAGAAATTAAAAGCTCTGCCAACACTCAGGCTAATACAATCTTCTGCCTGTCAGATTACCTTCTTTAATCCAGAAAGGTTTAACGCCTCTTAGAAATCTGAAAGAAGACATGAATTCAGCAAAGATTTTCCTCTGCCTGGGAGTGGGGGAGTGGGGGGGGGGGGTTAGGGAGGAGGGTTAAGTCTCTGAGTAACTCTCTAAAGCACTGGCCTCAACAACTGTCGGAGGAAAACTGCTGAACGGCCGACTCCTGGACATCCTGGACGTCCAGGACGTGTGCCGCAGTGCCCGTCCCCCCCGTCCGGGGCCGCCTCGCTAAAAATACCCCCCGCGCGTTTTCGCCGAACGGCCGCCTGTCTTTCATCTCCACGGCGGGACAAAAAAGATGAGCTTAACTTAGCTTAGGCGCTGCCTGATCAGGTCAGCAGAGCACAAAGCGCCAGGCTCCGCATTAAGGACAGAGTGTCCCCGCTGGTCCCCCCCCCCGCCCCCCCGCCGGGAGGAGGGGGACAGTGCTTTTTAATGTTTGTCACGCAAAGAACATGATCGTGGCTTTGTGGGAATAAAGAGGGTGCTGCGGATCACGTAAAGTGAGGGGACAGCAGATTGGTTAGCACAGTAGTACGACAACACGCTAACACTGGCGGTTAGCTAAAAAATGAAGACAGAAATGGCTCTCAATTTGGCATTTTTGGGGGAATTTTCCCATTTTTTTGCAGCGCATCTCCCTAATCATTCACTTTGAGGGTCTGTTTTAACACTAAAATGAACTCGAAGCTCTTCAAGTCCACAAAGTCACGCTGTTTTTGTTCTTTCGTAAGAGTCATTTCTGCTCTTCGCTCAGCTCCAGTGCTGTCAACCGCCTGTGCTTATGCTCCTGATTTAGATCCGCTGCGTCTGGCTGGCTGGCTGGCTGCGAAGCGGCGCAGGCAGGCAGGCAGCATCTGCACAGAGGAGCGCTTGATCGGTATCCAGGTCATTCCGATGCTGGCTCGGCCCTGCTGGCTCTCGCTGATAACAGAAATGTGAAATCGGACCTGCTGCCAGCGATTTGCGCTCGTATGCTTCCCCTGCTCTCTGCCGTTTCACAAATCCCTCGGAGTGAGGCTCCCCCTGCTCTGCAGATGGGTACAGGAGATGGAGGGATATGGCCGTGATGGCCACCCCCCCCCCCTGCTCCCTAATCTGTGCGGCGGGCCGGGGGCTGCGTGGAGTTTGAGTGCTGGGTACACCAGGCTGAGGCTGATCCCGTGCAGGGAGCAGTGTGGGATCAGCAGATTAAAAACGTGGATTACGCCCCATCGGTGACTGTTGTGTAACCTTTTTTTGTCCGGGTGTTCTCGAGGAGCCGCTCGTTTACCAGAACGCCTCTGCGCCGCTTCGGTCTCTCGGTTAGGAGCCGGACGGTAAACGCCGTCGCTGGGACGGCGTTGGAAAATGGCGCGTCTGACCCTGGGGATGGAGTCTGCGGGAGATCAGAAACTGCGGGCAGCGGAGAGACGTCACGGTTAAATCCAGGAGACAACCACAAAGGGCCGCCTCACCCCGCTTTGTCAGGGATCCTCCGGGCGGCTGTGGAAAGAGCCCCGGATACATATTCATCAGCCTTAGCCCCCTGAAATGACTGATATGAGCCAACAGAGCTTTGGGGGGGGGGGGGGGGTGGGGTTCTCTGGGGCGTGCTGCAGAAGTGGATAAGTCAGCCAGAGCCAGACTGACGTGATGTGATCAAGAGCGTCAAGGCCGGGTTCAAAGGTGCACGGCGGGGAGATGAGAGACGAGAAAAAGCAGGCAGGCACATCAGTCAGACCAGGAGAGAGTGAGGATCCAAGAAGGAGTGGTGGTGGGGGGGGGGGGGGGGGGGGGGGGGGGGGGGGGGCGGGCGGGGGAAGTGATGTCTGAGGCCGGCATGTTTAGAGGGAAAACAGAGCGTCACTGCCAGGAGAGCCAAGGGTTAAAGCTGAGGAGGGACCTGGCAGCAGAGATAGGAGCCGGTTCAGGCGCAGGAAGAAGGAAAACGGCATATGAGAGCCCTCAGAGGCTTGGCAGGACAGCGCGGGGGCACGTGGAGGCAGGCGGGGGTGTTTCTGGAAAGCCCTGGCGTGCCGCCTGAAGGAGTCTCTCTCTGCTGGAGCGCGGGCTCAGGCGGTTTTTACCTGGCTAACGCACCGGCGCTTTGCCGCGCGCACTGATCCCCCCAAAACACGTCAGCAGACCAAATTCATCCATTTTGTGCGCGGTGGCAGGCCAAATTGCCTCTCCCGATGGGCTATTATTAGCTTCCAACGCTGATCTAACCCTTTGCTGTTTATTGGCCGCGCACATCTATGCAGGCCGCGTTATGTAAAAGGTCACTTCGGCCCAAAAACCAGAAGCCTGACAGCTGGCTATGATGCTAAGTGACCCTGCCGCGCAGCTAAATCTCATTACAAACTTCTTAATTCGAGCAGATATTAAAACGTCCGAAGTGACTCAAAGCCTGTTTTGCGACTGACAGAGCAATTACGGCCTATTTGTTGGATCTGATTGAGTTTGCCCATGAAGAGGATCACTCACGGCACACGAGTGATTTGGGGTGATTTAATCTCTGCGCGCGCTTCCATTAGGAGATGTCTCGGCGTGCCAGCGGATTGGGGGATAATAATCGCGAGCGGGCATGATGGCGTGGAGCATATGCTGGCGGCCGCCCAGTCAGGGTATTTCTGAACAGGCATCTGAGCTATGCGGGCTTTGGGAGGCTGACTGCGAACCTAGTTTTAAGTGCGTTTGTATAGTCAGAGGAAATGCACGGATAAAAAAAAAAAAAAACACATCATGGAGGAACCGATACTGCATATTTCCTTTTCGCGGCCCGTCTGTGAGAGAGACAAACTGAGCCGTGAGCGTGGAGGAGCGGGGACGGGAAACAGTGGAGGTTCTATCCCGCGAGGGTCCGCTGGAATGGAAGGGTGTGGAGGGGTTTCAGATGGATGAACACGCTCACCTCCCAATCCGGGGACTCCCAAATCTGTTCTCGGCTTTCCAGCTCGCGGCCCTGTCGGGTTACCTGAGGCTCGACCCAGCTGGTTGACCTCAAACCCGACCAGAGGGAACGGGGCGTACAGCAGAGACTTGTTCTTGGACAAGCTCGGTCCGTTTCGGCTTCTTGTCTGAGAACGTTTTCCCACAGGGGCTTCTCATTTAACAACGTTTTTACGAAGCTTACTCTCACCAAAAGGAAACAAAAAATGATAGTACACAATAATGCATGGGCCTGCTTTTTTTAATCTTATTTAGGAGCCTTTCAAGCCTTTAGGAGCCTTTTATTTAGAACTTATAACACAAGCACTGACCTTGTGTTCAGTCCATGCGCGACTAACTTGACAGTTGCTACGTTAAAAATGGGAGCTCATTTAGCAGATTTTTGTGCATCAGTGTTGCATTGGCCTGGTGTCAGGCAGCTTGGAGGGCTGGCTGCAGCCCAGCCGGCTATGCAGGCAACACGACAGAGTACACAGTGTGCTCCTCATTGTCCAACCCCTGGAATGTGCTGACGGGGCCGAGTTCACACTGGTTCAGTCACACTGCTCGCCCGGGTCCCGTCGGGCTCTCCTGCTCGCCCAGCCGTTTTTTTTTACACGTTACGCTTTTTTTTTCTTTTTTTTTTTTTGCAAGTTTGTCAGTTATGCAAAGTTCCCGGGGACCCGCGCCAGCGGGGGCTTTATCGAAAGCTCTGACGTAGAGGCCCGGGCACGCCTAGGGACGGATGAATGAGTCAGTGTGCATTCAGCCGGCTAACATACATTTCCCATATCTCCTCCTGAGTGAGGCCTTAGCGGAAGTCAATTCAGTCCTAAAAAAAAAAGGAAAAAAAAAAAAAAAGAAAAGACAACAGCAGGGAGAGGAGAGGGAGATATTTGAGAATGAAAAAGCCTCTGTGTTTTTCTCGGGCACACAGCCAAACGGTACAAGTGCCAAGGAGGGAAGCCACTAAAGCCCCAGCCAGAGGGACTGAAAAAGCTATTACTTCCCACCTTGTATGTGCATGAAGACACGGATGGAAATTAGTGTGTGATAAAAAGAAAAAAGAGAGAGAGAGAGGAAAAAGCTAGCTCGCTAAAAGCTTCTTCAAACTTAAGGATCACATACAGATACATACATATATATATATATATATACAGTACATGTGTACAAACATATATACATGTACATATGTGTAAGCGGTTATAGAAAATGGTTGTTTGGACGTCTGTGATTTCAATTCTGGGTGACTTAATCTTGGCTGTATGCACAAGGCAGAAACAATAAAATAATTCATGAGAACCAGGAAGCTGAAAAAGCTTCGGTGCTGTATTGAGGTCACAGCGACGTTTCCTCCGTCGTCGGTGAACTGTGTCAAAATGGCAGCGAGTGAGATGTGCCTCTCTCCTCTCAAAGTGATCATTCATTATGCAGCGAGTGGGACGGTGCGTTTCCCCTCTTAAAGCCGGTGCTGGACCGATAAAACGCACACCGAACCCTGAGTTCCAGCTCCAGGTCTCTAACTTTCCCATCTGGTTGATCTAACAGAAGGCAAATCCCGCACATGATTGCGACAAATCTCTCCCTGTTGGTGTTCCCCACCTTAATCAAGCACATTTTTCACTGCCTTCTAAATTCCAAAACTGAAAAAAAAGGCTCGAATTGTACGTGAAACGAAAACAAACCGCCGGGCTCCGGATCTCTTCTTCATTTTTGAGGCGAGGTGGCAGAACAGAAACAGAAAAGGGGGGGAGAGAGGCACAGGACAGGCAGACAGACAGACAGACAGACGGGGGGGGAGCATTAATAAAACATGACTGCATGATTTTCCAACCTCAAAGAGGCGAACGCAGGAAAGGCGCGCTCCCAGAGCAGCAGCTGAGGTTCAGCGGCGGGTAAAGGGAGCAGTAATCTCTAACTAACTCCGCGCCGCAGTGCACTTGTTTAAGCTGTGGGGCACGGTGGCTCTCTCTGATCTCGCCCGCACCCATTCCTCTGCTCCTGCAAGGCCGCCTGCCGTCCTCTGCACCTCCTGCTCACGCCTTTTTCTTTTTTTGTTCTTCTTCCCGCCGCAGGCTAAAAGGTGAAGGAAGTGTGGGCTGCGGGTCTGGTGACGTCACCACGTCTTCTCAAACGCTCCCGGATTCTCATCGGTGTCACAACAACACGGGTGGTAACGCAACGCACGCACAAAAACAAGAAATAAAAACACTCCGACACTCACAAAGCATGCACACTTCCCACTTCTCCTTTTGTATTTTCCACTGCCGCAACCGTTCGCTGAGAGCCGGGGTGGAAAAGTCTGCCAGATCTGACATCATAACTAATATGTGTCCGGACGGGAGCTGAAGACAATTGAAAAGTGCGCGTGGTTTGGATGGAGCTTTTTTCTGTGGTTTTCCAACAAGCTGGATAAACGAGTGCGATCAGAAGCCCGGGGCCGGTTAAAATCGTTTCTGTGACACCGTTTCCCCCCCGTTTGTTAGTTTCCAAATCAGCCGCCAGTCCAGCCAAACTCGTCCTGGTTCCCGCGGGGAACATTCAACGCTGTCGGTGAGTTTTATGCTCTGGTCCAAACCATCGACCGTTGACTGTACCCCGAGAGACGCCGCAGGGACGCCCGGGCTACCCGTTTAAGGTCAAACTGTGGCGGCCACTTCCAGCTCCTGGAGCCCGTGTCCGTCTGCCAGCGCTGGGCTTTTGCTCATCCCACGGAGAGGCGGGCATCCACCCCATAAGGCTGCAATAAACATTCATTGCTGTCGGTGGGTTTACGCCAAAAACAACTCACTGATCAATGAATGCAGACTGCGGTTCGAACACATCTGTTGATGCCGCCGGCTAAATTGAACGAATAACCACGGGGCGTAGAGTTCTGGTCACCAAAAGTCACTAGCGATATCCAGATCAATCTTTTAGCTCAAGGATAGCAATGCTGCACTTGATCCTGTTGTGAGATTTTAGCCCACCTTGAGTCCACACAAGGAGCAGCCTCACTTGATAAACCTGGTAATCAGCCACCATAAATGTAGAAAAAAGATAAATTCACAGTTACAATTCAACCCTCATTGTTTCAGAATAAAAATAACAACAGCCGATGTTTAAAAAAAATCTCCACTCTTAGGAAAGAGGTCAGGCTGTTTGCTCAGAGGAAAAAGCAGACTGCAAAAATACATGAACTCCAAGTGGCCATGTGGACTTTTGCCACCCCGGCAGAAAGCTGGGATCAGTCATCCAGGTCTGCGCCAGTCTCTTCTAAGCTCGTACTCGGCTGCTCGACCAAAATATGATCAGCGAAAGCTCCCCCAACTGTGTCAATGTTCTGCAAAGCTCCAGCGTTGTCCCTTTTGGCCCGAGCCTTTCTATGATGAGGTGTTTTGTTACCAACAGCTTGATCCTCAAACATTAGAGAAAGAGAGGCTCGTCATTGAAATGTGCACCTCTGAGCTACATTTTTGACCAGTTAAGAAAGTTCTCCAAAAACTGACCGTCCTCCTTTAACGTCACCTGGTTGAATGCACATTTGTTTTTACCACGACTTTTGCCTCATCCAATCGTTTGTTTCCTCTTACAATGTTATGCATGAAGTGTATAAAATGGCTATACAAATTGTCATCTATTGTAATACATTTATTCTCTATAACTGACTGACCGTTTTTAATTAAAGTCAGTTTAAACCATGCGGGCTGATTGAACTTTTTTTTGTATGCCTCATAGATTAACAATAAATTATTAAAGATTTTACCTTTAACTGTGTTTTTATGGTAATTTAAGACCATTGGAAATGTCACAATTATTATATACACCAATATGTTTTTGACTCTTAGGTTTTCTGATTGTTACTCATTTTAGCTGAACAACTGGAGACCAAACTTCTCAAACAGTGGGCCATCACGTTGCTGTGATGGCAGAGCAGGTGGGGGGGCACAGCACATTGCCTAAAGCAGGATTCCTACCATGACCCAGATGTTAAATTCCACAACTTCTTTCAGATTTTCCATCCCGAGCTGCGACTCTCCTAAACCGTTTGCTGCTCCTGTTGGTAAATGGCGCCCGGTCTCCTGCTTACTCAGGCCCAAAATCATCTGTTCCCACAAACCTGTGAAACAAGCCTGAAAATCCTGTCAGCTAAGTTCCTCAAAGCGCCTGCTCTGCGCCGCTCTGATATCCCTCTGACCTACAATTCCCCATCTCTCCATGATATTCAAACGGTTCTCGGCAAATCCCTGTCAAGGATTATTTTTAAAGACATACAAAGCCGCCACAAGGGCTAAAGCTTGGATTCGTTTAATTAAGTACAGTCACTCAAGTGTATCTTAACTACTGAGCTGACATAGACACACGCAAAGAATCTGCCACAAATCAACTCTCTAATGTATTTTTCCAAGACTAATCATTTGCAGCCATGACTCAGCTTCGTAACCCAGTTTCAGTGGAAGTGGAGGAGAAATAGACACATTTCAAAAGCAGACTGGTTCCTACTCTGGCAGACCCCCAATTTTACAATCACAAGGTAAGGTCCTCATGAAGTTATCTTCATATAATAATGACTCATCTAGAAAACTACTAATAAATCAACCAGCTCAGAGTTTTCTAACTCCATTTCAAATATCTCAGCATTCTATGAAAAGCTCCCCAAGTGTGCATTTCTTAAATCTGAGGATTCATTACTGACTTTAAATCTGCAAATAAGTGAATTCAGTGTAAGCGAAGGTTTGACGCAGCTCTGAATAATTCAGCGTATCCACAAAGGCCCGCTATATTCAGCCGAGGGAGGGCGTTTGCATCATATTCTGCATTATGGCCACACAAAAGGTCTGTGTGTTTATCCCTGTGGAGTTGGGCTTTGTCGTCACACACTGTGAAGTTATAGACACTGACACTGGGAACAGCATGACCCACTTCTTCCTGACCTGGAAACACTCTGCAGGCTGACCCCCGAGTCGAATGCCAACGCAAGTTGCAACAAGCAGGAGTGGGGGAAAAAAAGAAAGAAAGAAAAAAAAAAAAAAGGCGACGGTGAATCAAATCTGAGGCCGATTGTGAATTATTCTGAAATCTGAAATGATAGAAAAAGCACAGAGGTCAGCAGCTCCCAGAACACAACGTGCACTCACACCACAATCAACGTGCAAAATGGTGGAGGGACCAATGGGGAGAGGAGCTGACAAAATCAGGAGTCAGAAAAAGACTCCAAGTGTTCTTTGATTTTTTTTTTGATCCCTCATTGATTTACGCAGTTAAACTCTGCCCAAAGGCTGACAGGGAAACTCTTAAGGAAGGGAGAAGGGCACAAAGAAACAGAGAGGGCGCATCTAAAGACGTGGGAAGCGCTTGTCTGCTGCAGGAAAACGAAAAGCCGCTGATCCTGCACGACTTTTGGACACAGCCGTATGAAGTAAGCCCAGTTATGTGAGGACAAAGGAAAGGCATGTGCTGGGCTTAAGCCAAGTAGTTCCATATGGGTGTTGAGTTCATTGGGTCCAGGTGGCATGTGGGGGTATGCGCTAGGGGGAGGTTAGGCATGGAAACGCTGCCCCCTTATGGCCCGGGTGATGCAGTGCCGCGGGAGAATGTCATCCATCAACTCCTAAGTGGGGTCTACAGTAAACCAATGGATCACAAAACAAAAAAAAATCATGTGAAATCTAATTTGATCACAGCATAAACCGCACCACATCATCCACATGGATTCTTCTTCTGGAGACGGGTTCCACAAACATGTTAGGTCACATGACGAAGGCTGAATGTATATGCCCTCTGAAGACATTTGTCAAAAAGACAAAGCTGTCGCACTCCCAGTTCGACTGGAAACGGCATGAAAGGATGCACTGAGAGGATCTCATTTAGGGGCAAAGCTGGTAATGATTAACCAAAGGAGGAGAGATGGAGCCACCGCACCCTGATAATAACCCCCACTCAGGCCAGTGGCGACAGCTGTGGGCTTAGGGAGGAGACGGAGGCCCGTGATAGAGCGAGGATCACTGAGGGTGTGAATGGAAAAAGAGCATAAGCAAAACATTCTAATGCACAAAAAAAAAAATCTACCGTCATTCAACACCACATTTCAAAGGCTTTGGGTTTTTTTTGTTGTTTCTGCTTGTGACTGTTTTGCAGGAGACATAAATCCTCTACATAACTCCTTTCTGGCATAACGACTGTAATTACCAAGGCGACACAAGAGAATTGTTAAAAACTTAAATGATATGATTCTGACTCGTTTTCAACTGCAGGTGAAAACATCCAGAAGGCTACTCTTGTTTTACAATCCCACAGCAAAACAACTACTTAAAAACAAACTAACTGTAACAACTGAAAAACAAATTAATACATGAACCAGTGAAGACAAACAGGATGATTGATTCATTGCTGTGGCCGTGTTAAATCAAACACATTTTAGACCTGTGTCATAACTGTGCTAACAGCCTATGGGTTTATGTTTCTGAAAAAGGTTCATAAATGTCCCATCCCATGTTGCTAGTACCAACATTCAACATTCACCTACAAACTAGTTCTTGCAGTGAAATGTTCACTTAGTTTTTGCACATTTTACAAAAAAAAATTATGGAAGTTTTCAGTTTTTCAATATGTTCAAACAAGCTTTCAGTACTTGGCACAATAATCTCATTTAATATTACTGTATTGTTCATATCTATATATTTATTTCCCACATACACCCCCCAGTAAATGTAAACTATAAAAGATGAAAATGAACAGTGTTGAAATCCACTTTTTGTGATATCTCGTTTGTTTTGTCGCCATTCATCTCTGTAAATAAAATAAAAAAGTAAAAACTTATACGAGTTTGGTTCGATACCATCACCTTCACTTGTCTCATTTATGTCATCATTTAAGAACATGTACACACGTTCACATGTGTGGCTGTGCATTTGAAGGGCTCAGACAAGGTTTTTTTTTTTAAGCTTTGTTTTTTTTATAGGGTTATCTTCCCTCATTTACAAAAAAAGCTGAAAAAAGACACATTGCTTAATAGATTTTCTTTTACAATACTCAGGGTATCATCAAACTAGCATGGATTTGTTTGTAAAATCCTGCTGAATTCCATGAGCTGATTTCTATTGCTTCGGGAGGCTGACCGAGTTGTGAACTCAGGCACTTCCTACAAAGTTATTGTACACTTGAAATAGACGATGCAGACAGAGTTGGTCAGTAAACTGTGTGAATGAGAGGATCTTTGAAGGGTACATACACACACATTTTGGTCTAGTTAAGTTAAATATAAGTAACTCAATCCTCAAATCTTATCATCTGGGTGCGTAAGTTTTGCAAAGCTAGTTTTTTTACTTCATAACTCTTATTCCAGCTGACCTTTACATTCCATTAAAAAAATATAGATGTTACTTTTCTTGAATGGCCCTTTAAACATTTGACCAGCAATCTGTTGCATTGGATTATGGGATACTACCACAGTATCTTTTGAAAAAGGAAATTTGCAGATCAGTGCAAAAAAAGCCTTATATACCAGTTTTTCATCCACAATTTTTGTTTAAACTATATAGTTTAACTTACAAATGCATGAAAGGAATAAAATGCTAAAAAAAAATAAACAAAATGCAATTTATGAAGATCCATGAACGTGTAACCTGGTCTGCATCGTGCACCGCGTTTAGGGTAAATCATCCCTGCCCGTTTGAACTAGTTCGATTCACAACAAACAGGAGAGAAAACTCAATCAAACAAGGTGAAAGTATAGACACTGATAATAGGACCAGCCTGGCTGATGCAGAAAGGGCATAGAACAGTTACATAAAACTGATTGCAGGCCCGTGTGTACTCATGATGGTGCCAAGCCGCGGTTAGACTTTATCATTTGCTTAGTTGCAAAACCTCTCAGTTTTTGGATCCGATTCGTCCAGCAGCCGCCTGAAAAGTGAGCACCGTCCTCTCTGATCATTTTAACAGAGCCGTGGCCGGTGTGAGAGGGTCACGGAACATTCTGTCAGGGCGCCAATCCGAGCAACAGCAGCAAAACCCACCCGGCAGCCTCTCCGGCTAGCTCGAATTCACTCCTCACATCCTGCACAAGTTTCTCGTTTCGCTGGTTTCTCGCGCCGAGAGCAAACTAGCGTTCAAATTCCCTCCCCACAATCCAATCTTCTGTTTAAAACGTTGGGCTTTGAGGGGTTAGGACGGCTGACTCAAAGCAATGCCGTGCTAATGGACGATTAAAGATTATAAATATTTTATCAATAGAGATCAAGTTCATATTTGTATTATTGCACTCAACGCCATGTTGATAATACAAATGTGTAATTTTCAAATATAATGATTATTGTCAGCATTGTCTCCTGTCACTCCTTGTTTGAAATTAAGACTTTTATCAAGTCAAAAAACATGTGTTGAAAAACAAGGTTAAACTTTTGAAAATTCTAAAACACGGGTGTAACCAGCAACAAATTGCCTGATCAGTGGAACCTGGAAACCAAAGAGCCATATTTTTATACATTTATGGAGCCCAAACAGTTCCCAAAAAAATGACCCTCTGAGGACACATCAGGATGTGGTGGGTGTGGAGTCTGGCAGGGCAAAAGTCTCCCCTCTGAAATAGGAAGGCCGGCGTCCAGCGCTGCGTCCACGGAGCTACTGTTGCAAACAGCTGTTGCTAGCTCAGCTATTTGGCCCCTGACCTGGACGTTTTGGTCACTGAATGGGGGTCTCTGAATTCCCACTCCCCGTCGCCGCGTTTACAAGCCTGACGAGCCCCCCTTGACCCCTGCGTCACCCTTACCCG
>CAJRST010011112.1:1688869-1745562 GCA_907169785.1 Menidia menidia | reverse complement strand
AACCACTGCTTATTACAATCTGCGACAACTTGAACCACAAAAGTGATCTGAACGTTCTCGGTGTTGCCGGAGACTCCAGAAACTCAAAAAAAGGATTTTCACTTCACAACAGAAAATAAAATAAAGCGCTGATTAGCAAGACAATTGCGACTTGGGAGGGCACCAGCTGATCCGTAGCGTTAGCCTACATGAAAGACCAGAATCAGTGCCAACGACAACTTTACTTGAGTGAAGTTTTAATGCTGAATTTAATTCAGAAATCAGCTAACATTAGCTAAATGTTTCCGCTGGAATGAACACAGCTTTGCAAATGTGGTTAGGAGACCACTGTGGTGACAGTACCTGCATACGACTGGAGACGGTGACGCGTCTCAGACAACAAAGACGCCACATTCCCCTCGAACAATACAGTTCTGGGCTGTGTGACGTCGGAGCTGCTCAATCAATCAATCATCCCTTCCGACTAAAAGATGGATGAGGGGAAGCGGTGGCTACAGATAGATCATTGTTTTCACTGGGCAGCAGCAGGACATAATGAATCCTGCTCTTGCTGAGAGGTCAGAAAGGAGAGGGTTTCTTTAGCCCTTTAGCCATCACGCGATCCCCTGCCCCCCTCCGCCGGGGACGCCCATGCATGACAGTAAGGAGTTTGAGCCCGTGCCGGCCCGTCTTGGAGGAGCAGATGGGGCTGTAAACGAGTCTCGCGGAGAGATGATGCAACTGCTTGCCGACCACCTGCCTATGATGGAGCTGCTGCTGGATTAGGCCATTGTCTTCAAAGCCAAATGTTTCTTCTATCTGCCGGATGCCCCTTCAGGAGAATGAAAAGGCCCTGCTGAATATCAGAATGGAGTCCCAGTTTGCAGCATTTTGTGAAAAGATTAGGCTTAATATTATGTTTCAGTTTGAAATACAATAACTCAGTAAGAAGTAGTTTTTGTTCATTTTTTCATGTTTTTGCAATAACTTTAAAATTGTATTCATCGTTTGTACGCGAGCTTTGGGCCTAAAAAGCAAACTCAGAACTTCTCTGAGCAGTCATTAGGTCTGAGTTGACTTGTTGGGACAAGTAAAGCCGGTCTAACTGCCTGAAACCACTGACCTCTGACTGATGTTTGCGTATCTTTGTGGACATCACTTAGATTCACTGTCAGATCCTCATGCTCGCTTCAACTTACTGATGTACTGATAAAATGACTAACTAAGTGGAGTTGATGACGCCTCAGCGGGACAGAGAGAGGGAGAGTCTTTGCTTAGGCGTACATGCTAACTGGTCATTTTACATCAAAGAAGATCCAGGAGCAAATTAAGAGAAGGAAAACTCATCGGTCACCACATGAAAAAAACTGATTCCTTAAGAAATCTGTGACAAAGTTCACAATATGATCTTTGTGTCACAGGTATGCTGCTTAGTAGTGGAAAGAAACCATTTCATTAAAAATGAACTATAAACAACTTTAAGAAACACTCTTGAGCATTTGGAGAGGCCCTGACATCTACAGTGACTTGAAAAATTACTTAGCCGCTTTAAACCTTTCCATATTTTGTCACATTACAATCACAAACAAGAATATATTTCATTGGAATTGTATGCAAAAGACCAGCTCAAAGTGGAAAACAATTGAGAGGTGAGACAATTTTTACAGATAAACATCTGAACTCTGCTGTGTGCAAAAAGAATTCCACCCTCTTTTTCTCTGGTTGCTACCAGTTGCCCCCAGAAGTTGCCTGATGATTGCTGATGACTTAATAGAGTCTACCTGTGTTTAATCTAATCTGGGTGCAAATACAGCTGCTGCCTGACGGCCTCAGAGGTCGATTAGGAGAATATTGGGGAGCAAACAGCATCATGGAGTCCATGCAACGCACTGGACAGGTCAGGGATACAGATGAGGAGAGATTAAAAGCGGGCTTGGGCTGTACAACGATTTCCCGAGCTTTGAACATCTCACGGAGCACTGCTCAGTCCGTCATCCAGAAACGTAACGAGTATGGTGCCACTGTAAACCTACCAAGACAAGGTTGTCCCCCTAAACGCACAGGCTGAGAGAGGAGAGGGCTGATCAGAGATGCAGCCCAGAGGCCCATGGTGACCGCACCCGTGTGGTCTTTATGGAAGAGGGGCAAGAAGAACAGCCACAGTTCTAAGAAAACCATAAGCCATGACGGGAACCCAGCAAACATGTGGAAGACGGCGCTTTGGTCTTTTGGCAAAATGTTATGTGTGGTGGAGCTCTGAACACACCATCCCCACTGTCACATACGGTGGTGGAAGCCTCATGCTCTGCAGAAGGGATGGGGAAGAAGGTCAGAGATGATGAGAAAATGATGAATGGAGCCAAACTACAGCAATCTTGGAATAAAACCTGTTGGAATCTGCAAAAGTCTTGAGACTGGGAGGAGCATTTATCATTTCCTCTTACTTCACAATTGTAGGGTGGTATACACTGTATTGGTCTTTGACATAAAACTCAATAAAATATATTTGCGTTTGTGGTTGGAATGTGTCAAAATAAGGTGAAGTTCAAGGGGTATGAACGCTTTTGCAAGTGTATTGAATATATGGTGTACAATATCTGTGATGAACTTCGACGCTCAGCCAAAAAAGTGACTGGGTTCTTCTGAAGATACCGTGGAGACAATGGCATGGACTGAAAAGTCGTTTTTGCCTCTTTCTGTGGCACCAGATGCTCCCAAAACTCAAGAGGGCCTTAACATTTCACAGAAGGACGGTTCATTTTTTGATGGATTATCCACTTCTCCCAATTTCTTTTTAAATGCTTCCTCCAAATATGGCTTCATTAGGGTTTATCTGAGAATGCCAGTTATCTGGCAGGCTTTCATTATTTACAAGCTGTGAACACATGAAAACGGTAGGTGTACAAACCACGTCAAACCATATTCTGTTTGCTCCCTATTCAGCGAAGCGGGACGTCCAGGACGTCCGTTCTGAGCTGGACATCCTAGACCGTCCTCCAGGGTGGACGTTGGATTTGACAGATTGTGAAGGAACTCAGAAGCTGGCTCCACGGGCCGGCTGGCCGTCATACTTTGACCTCGCCGCCTGACCCTTAACCTTGTTGTGTAACACAACACATCGTATACTCTGTCCCAACGCTGCCTCTCGCTGCCGGCTTCCCTGAGCCATTCAAGTTCACAGAGCGTGCTCCACAATGGAAAATTTCGCGTTTTTCTTTTTATAGCTCTTTTTATGCCATCGTTTGCTGTTCCCTTGAATAGAAATCTGATATAAAAGCTGAAACTATTGAGACTGTAGGGAGAGTGTGGTGATATTTGCGATGCTGAAATGAGATTCAGTTTTGCCCACATACACACAGAATTATCAGAAAGAATAAGAGGGATCTCACACGCTGTAATTCTTTGTATGCTGCCATGTGATGTTGTTCATGTTGATAAATCCCCAATCAGAGGTTGCAAAGATGAGTTTGACTCCTTCTTTCCCCCACAAGATATGAGAGATTTATTTATCTTCAAATGTTTGTTGATAGCTTGATTGGTATTCATCTGGTAAAAGAAAAGGCCACTACTTCTAGAGCAATTTGTCTTAATTTGGTGACTTAATGAAAATTCATTTCTTTTGTTGGGGTCCTTTTTATCTCCATATTTTTCTAACTTTACACATTTTTTGTTTGCCAATCTTTAAAGCTAAACTAAACCAAAGATATCAGGGAGCAGAAAACAGATGATTCACTTGGAGGTGGCGGTCTTGGCCCTAAAGCTTTACCGGTTTAATGGACCTTCACACACTCTGTGAGCAGCCTGAGAAAACAATAACAAATAACCAAGTCTTCCTTTTCTCCGGCCTTTTTTCGACAAGTGTTAAAAAAAAACAAAAAAAACACAGAAACTGAAGGTTAGCGACCTCTTTCCTACTGGACACCTGGCCAGGGCAGGGAAAACAAGCATGAAAAAGAAGATGGATCTGAAAAACATGGTAATAAATGCATTTAGAATATCAGCTGGTCGTGTCCAAAAAGCAGAAAGTTTTCCCTCCATCCATTTGCTTTTTTTCCCCCATTTCTAAAATAACGTTAGTCGTTCAGTTTTATTGATAAGCCACTAATTTAATTTAATACAGCTAATCAGTATACATCTTTAACTGTGCTAATCCTGACATGCAGCCATGCTGAGGGTCACACTGTGGTCAGCGTGAGGGGAGGGGGGGGGGGATTCTATCACCGCTACTTGACACGCTCAAAGGAGCAACTTCCCTTTCATCATACCAGGGGTCAGGGTTTTACTGCCTCCCAGAGCAAGCGAGCATACAGCAATTAGCTAACTCCGACCACGGCGGCCATCTGATAATAATCATCTCACAAGCGGAGGGAGAGCAGTACGCATCGGCGGCCCCCCCCCCCCGGCCACCAGGCTCCCGGCAATCAGTCCTAATCGGTGTCGGAGCAGAAAAGAAAAGCAGCTCCGCCATGTCTCGCTTTACAGTGTAGATGAGCAGCAACTGTATCAGTTCTCCTGGCTATTCAGGATGTGAACAGCTGTTTAAAAACAGTGTGGGAATCTATCAGGAAACCAGCAATTGCTGATTCATAACACTAAATGGGAGGATGTCACACGACACTGAATGTCAGGGAACCTCTGCCGGCTGGTTTAGCTACAGATCAAAGGCCAAGATATTTTTTCTCTTTTTTTATTTTATTTATTTATTTATTTTTTTTATTTAAACTAAAATTAGCGGATAAACTGAGATTGTCAATTTTGATAGGTTAACTGTTAATAAATCTATTTGAACTAATTCTTGTTTATGTCCAGGGCTGGGGTGCATCCCGGGCAGGTTTCCAGTCCATCGCAGGGCCACGCAGAGACACACAACCACACACTATTAAACTCACCGCTAGGGGGAATTTGGAGTGCCCAACAACCTAACATGCACGTTTTTTGATGGTGGGGAAAAGATGGAGTACCCAGAGGGAACCCACACCGATCCAGGGAGAACATGCAAACTCCTGAAAGATCTCCTGGGTATTCGAACCATGAACCCTCTTGCTTTGCAGCCACCACACCACAAGTAAAATCAGTGAATTCCATCTGTCACACGTCTTTACGCTCTGCTCAGAATAAATGTGACATAGTAACAGAACTATTTAGTTGTGTGCCAACCTGTCAAATGGGCGACTCAGTTTTTCTTATCCATTGGAAAAAAAAAGATTAATCAAAGTTAATCTGAGATATAAAAGTTCAAAGATAACTAAATTAAAATGAGAGTTTTTTGCCCTTAAAGGTTTTTTTAAATCTAATATTTGAATTGTGATCTATAACCAACAATTCCACGAACCAACTGACTGGTCAATAGAGAGGCTTTGGGAGAGAAAAAAAGTTTGAAAGCATAAGCCAGAGTTATGGAGCTACAAAAATTATTCTAAAAAGTTTGTTTTAAAGTCCCAGGGGTTAGCACCACTGCCTCACAGCAAGAGAGATTCCCGGTTCGAATCCCCGGATGAATCTTTTTCTGTGTTTGCGTGGGTTCTCTCCGAGTACATCGGCTTCCTCTCACCGTCCAAAAAAATATGCACGTAAAGTTAACTGAAGCCTCTTATCGGCCCCTAGGAGTTAATGTGAGTGTGTGGTTGCTTGTCTCTGTGTGCGACCTGCCCATGGGCTGCACCCCACTGTGACCCTGCTGGGAATAAGACGGAGATAATGGATGCTTTTAGTACTGCCGGCTCTATTAATACTGTACAGCTAAACGCAACTTGGGTTTTTCCACAGACCTTTAACCTGAAGTCACTTATCAGGCAGTGTCTCCTCAAAACCAGAGTTACCTCATGAGAGGTAACCCGCTTGGTAACTGTTTGGCAAATTCCTCTCGAGGGTCAATGTGCGCTGCCGTGTGTGTCTTCTCTGTTGACTGCGAAATGGCTGCCGTGTTTGGCGTTTAGCTTCGGCCGACGCTGCCCGCCACAGCCATCTTCCCAGAGTTTCTGCCGCGGGGGAACCCTCGTGAGGCTGCCCCGGCCCCGATTCAAGCCTGGGAGTGACACCCAGCCGTTTCCACTGCTTTGTTCTCTCCTCAAAAATGAAAAAAAATACCTTAGCCTCCTCAGCTGCTCTTTTATAACCCCCCCCCACCCCCACCCACCCCACCAACTGCATCCTCCTGCAGCTTCACAGGAAGGCCGGGCCTACTCTACATACCAAGTTCAGTGTTTTACAGCTGCCTGTAAACTCATCCTCCACCCAAATTCAAACTCAAATTGAAGACATTTATGGCCTTTGGCTGAGCTATGTGATGAATATCACAGAAACCTGACAAAAGCACAGCCTAAAGATCCCGAATCACTGAGCCATGTGATCTAACCCCCCAACCCCACCCCCTTTTATATTTGCTGTAATACACCTCCACACAAAATTGGCCTCGTGGCAGCGCCGTGCCTCCTTCCTCATCCTCCTGCCCTGCAGCTCATTAGCAGCTGTTGGAGCCCCTGCCTGGGCCGGGATCAGGAAAACCCCGGATAGAGCAGCCTCAGTGCCGCTCCGAGGCCCGCAGCTCATGGATCAAGTGGAGGCTGTAAATACTTTCCCAGGTTACGCCGAGGTCAGTGGAGAGCAGGGCCATTAATGCTTCAAGAGCAACATCCCACTGACCCTGGTCACTGTTCCCATAGCACCCCACCCCCACCCCCACCCCACAGGTCCGCCCCACAAAACAAAACTACCAGCTACAAAAAGCAAAATAGCTTAAGGTTTGTGCGGTGAACATAGAATATAATGAAAAACAAAACTAAGGCTGACAGAGCAATTTGGAAAATGAAGAGTCCTGATACTCTGATCAGTTTTTAAAAGGTAAAAGGAAATGATCAGGGGAGGACTATTAATAAAAGTTACAAAAACAATGGTGCTATTCATTATTTGATGGCAATGATTGGATCCATGAAGAAACTACAATAATCAACCTATCTAAAGTGAAGAACCTACAGTGGTTCTTAATGTCATAATTCAAAGCCTCGTTTTTAAAACCGCTCTTATTTTCAACTAAACAAAACGACTCCAGAAGACAGATATATTTTCTAAGAAAAGATGAAGTGGTGAAATCTCAGATTGTGACTTTTCATACTTCTGAGCTGTTATGTCATTTTGTTTTACCATTGTAAAACCTATTGTTTAACCATTGATCTACCTTAACAGAACATTTTTAATATACTGAAAAGACACTTTCGGATAAAAAAAAAATGTGAACCTTCCCCGTTTCTTTTTTGACAAGCTACATAAAACACGAGGAGAATTTCAACCATCTAAATTTTTTATCCTACTATTTTTTATCCTAAGTACTTTGTTTTGGGGGTTTTATAAACTGCTTAATGTCTGTGCTCACGCTTTAAAAGACTGAAACTTAAGAGGTGAAACTGAACTGGGGCTGCTGTTCTCTGATCCGGCAAATAAAACGTCTTTGTTGTCTGTGTGGTAATGTGACAGTGCTCACACGGCGGTGTGACTCAGGCTGATAAGATAAGAGAGGGGGAATAATCGGAGCGGCTATCTTTGTGTTCAGCGCGGAGGTCTGCGCCGCGTCGCCTGGTGCTGCTGACGGGCCGTTTGGCGACGCTCATCATCCTGACTCGACACGAGCGTTGCCAAGAAACAGCAGCCGGAGGATGAAGGTCAATTGGACTGTAAACCTCTGGAACAGATGAGAGCCCACTACAACGCTGACCTCAGTGGCACAAAGACAGCTGTTTACACATTGTCATCATGCTTCTTTTTTCTTTTTTTTTGCACAAGGATACTTTCTTTCTGCGCCAAATTGATTTTAGAATTAATGCGTTGGCCGTAATAACACATCGATCTTACAAGGACTAATTCCAACAAGGAGCTTAACCGATTAATCAGCTTACAGTCAAACAGAGACGAGCTTACAAGAAGAGATGTGATGCAATTCATAAACTGTTCGACCTGAGGCCTGTAGCAAAGGAAGGGTCTTTCACAGTCAAACAACTTAACCTTTTTACAAAGCTTCAGTATATTTTTTCTCTAATTTGTCCAGCGATGATGGCTTAATTGTGACAGAGATATTAGTGGGTTAGCCGGCATTATACATTTTGTCTATGCTTTCGTCAGTAAAAGGGATTTTTTTAAAGACACTCTAACAATGTGAAATCCAAGAGAACACGTGTAAGCTCTTTAAGGGACAGCCTGCTAAGTGTAATTAGCAATTTGTGCGGTTTGTGAGTGGTGTTTTTGGTTAATCCTTTCAAAATACATCAGATTGATCTTTTCGATCACTGTTCACTGAAATAACAGAGTATGATCTTTAAGTGTTTAAAGAAAAATGCACTGAATTATTCCTTTAGAAAAGCATTTGTGTGGATAAAAAAAAACTTTGAGTTTAAGTCTAAACTATTTCAGTTGTCTCTTCCTTTTCGGCTGATTAAAAGCGGCACTAAACTGAAACTAGAGTCCCGTTTACCACCAAAGTTAAGGAAAAAAACAGGGAGATCCTTAAACAACAGGGAAAAACTGGCATTGGTTATGTTTAGAGGTTATTTCAAAAACAGAATGGCTGGTTTTTCTTTTTTATGTCGAAATTAATTCTGCTGATGTTACATTTTCTCCCAAATATTCTGTCGGATTTTAAATTTGTGGAAAGCAGCAGGACTGGGACACTGTTCAACAAAGAATGCTTAAGGTGATCTTGCTTTATGTCTTTAATTTTTCCTATTGCAATCCTTTATTCATAAGTGACATTGTAAAAAAAAAATATATATATATATATATATATATATATTTATTGTAAATGAAAAATATTTTAGAGGGTTTTTTATGGTTGTGAGGACATTAAAGAGTTCAAAATACATACATTAAAACTGCCAGCATGAGGTTTTGATCATTACAAGATGTTTTTATTTGTATATCTTCTTAGATCAACCTTTTAAGAATCTCAAATCGAATAGCTGTGATTCTTTTAAAATATCAAATTGTTAAAGCAGAAATACAAATTAGAATAGCCAAAAATGGGTTAATTAATTAGACTGAAATTTCGGACACCAATAATTATATATTAATTAATCCGACTCTTTCAAAACGTCTGATCAAAGACACAAAAGACAACCGAGAAAACCCTTTTTTCTGTAACTTTTCCACTCATCCGTCTTTTTCCTCAACATGCTGGAAAATCCCTGAATCTTTCCTTTCATTTTAGGCCAGTAGACAAGAGTAAAAACCATCTGCTGTTGAGCAAGCTGTGACATTCATCACTTTGTTTGAAATGCTAATCAGCTGCTCTCCTGAATCTGCTAAGCCGCCTCCGCCCAATTTCAGATGTAGGATCGGAAAACTATGTTTTCTGGGTTCAGTTCTTGATGGAACAAACTGACTAATTTGCACTGGTTAACAGATAGCGTTACATCTTTTTACAATCCGTGCAGAAATATACCTTTTCTACTGATTCAGGGTCTGGCTGAGGGGAGAATAAGGATTACCACTACTGGATTTATCACATTTTCTCTAGAACTTTTGTCTAAAATAAACTCCATCTCCCTCCATAAAAAGGACAGCTCCCGGTATTTAATTTAAACAATATGGTTTTTCCTCTTAATGAAAACCTGAGGTTCGGGGCATTAGATTGACTTTTTATTTTGCTTTATAAAAAAAGGATTGTTCTTAATTGTGTCTCCTGTTGGGTTTTTCACATGAAGGTTTCGATCTCATCACTTTGTCGGTCGCAGATTTGCTGAGAGCGAATCGAGTCGAGCAGAAGAAGAAGAAGAAAAAGAAGAAAACAGCATATGATGGATTACATCTCTGCGTCCCAGCCCCTCCACCCCTCCCACAGGCAGGAGCGGCCACTCCTCCTCTTACTGTACTCCTCTGGCTCCTCATTCAGGCATCACAGCAGGAGGAGGAGGGGGATGGTTCTCCCCCTGTCCCTAACCCACTCACTGCCAGCCCAGGCTCCTCACCCTGTCCCCGGGGACCGCCCAGGCCTCGCCACCAGCAGCCCTGGAGCCGGGCGAGCGGCTGATCGAGCACTTTCTTTCAGCCTAACTGCCGGCTCGTGCCAGCCCGCGACACCCCGACCCCCCCACACGGCTTCCAACAAACACTTAATCCCACCACCCACCCGACCTGCCTCTCTCTTTTCTTTCTTCCGCCGAGTTCAATTATATTAAAACGAGAACACTTCGCTGAGCAGGTAGTGGAGGGGGGGGGGGGTCAGATTTAAAGATCAATGGAAATTGAGTCTGCTCCTTAAACGTGGTTATGTGGAGGAGCAGCACGGAGCGGGAGCTGTCAGGAGCCCTCAGCTGCTTTGTGGCGGTGGAACAATGGGAGAGGACGACCAGGCTGCAGCAGGCCACACTTTTTACAATTCACCGGTCAGCAAAGGGTTATCCAGCTGGACGAGCACATCTGGAAAATCTGTCTCCTAAAGCAGTATCACACCAATGCTTTCGCGGTGGGTTAATTGGTTTACAAACAGTGTGGAATTCTTTTAACAGTCACATCAGTGTTTTGCTATCTTCGGGTTTAAACACCTGAAGGACGTCGAAAAGCTCGACTTCTTTACAATTTTAAGAAGGAAACAGGAAGTGTTTTTTTCTATTTTTTTGTTACTTTAACTAAATGAATCCCCATGGATTCAACTGTACAGAACATAACATCACCTCTCTCAACGTTTCATCAAACTGTGAATGAGAACCTCATTTGGAATGAAAAAAAAACAACTTAACAAAATGGCTGAAAGCTGCAAAGTTCTATTTAATGTATAGTAATAGATTTGTACATGTTTTGAAAATCTTTTTTATACAATTATACGATTATTTCAATGTGAATAATAGTTGTCATTGCTTGTTAAATGACTAATAAATCAGTTGGTTAATTTAAATAATCCATACTTGGTGAAAAAATAGCTAAACCATGCAACATACTTAACCTATAGGTGAATTAAAAGGGGATTTGATGGGATGTGATTATTAAACATAGTTCAATTTATATAGTATCAAAAGACATCATCCCAAAAATAAAATTCGTTTTTTACATATAAACAAGTGTAATGTAGAGTTTAAATATACTAATTTGATGTGAAAATTAAGTTTCCCCCTTTCTTTTTCCATTTAACTCACAGATTTATAGAAAAGATAATCATTTTTCCTTTAGGCCCTTTGTATTTTTTGCTTATTAGGTTGATAAGAACACTAATGTCCCATCTTATGATGATAAGTGTGCTGTGGGGGGGGGTTAGGGGTTGAAAGAATTTTAATCTTCCAAGTCAATAAATCTGTGGCACGATGTGGGGCACAGGTTAGGTCTCAAACGGGTCGATATCATAGAGGACCTTCACATCAAGAAACAATAAATCGCTCGAAAGGCCAAAAGAGAATCACTCCCCCCAATAAAGAGTCCCTGTCAGGCCAAAATCTGCAGGTAGCAAAGAAAACGCCCGATGCAACAAGAGGATAGACCCCATCGTTCAGCTCATTGTTTTGGTTGTTTGTTTGTTTGTTTGTTTTTTTCAGCCTTTAGCGCCTTCCGGTGTTTTTCCGTCCTGTTTTAACGCCGGAGTTTGGGGACTAAAAAAGCTAATGGCTTCAGGGCGTTCTCCAAGTTCAAAAGTTCACCTTTTACGATCTCCCCGAGCCTGACTGACCATCTCCAAATAAAAACATTCCGACCTCTGTTCCCAGCGAGCCCCGCTCCAGCATCCACACACTAAACTCACACTCAAGACGCAAGCATTTGTGTTTGTATGTGTACACAAACATACATACACTCACTCACACACACAAACACACACATATAAATATATATAAATATATATACACATACAGTCGTTTTTAGGCGGTATTTGTCCCTCAGAAATCATTTTGAGTCACCGTACAGTGAAAACGCGCGTGCTTACCATACAGCTGTTGTAATTAGGGCTCATTAAAATTAATGCCTCCACGCGCGCGGCTCGCCAGACTCTAGCTAGGTGTCACGCCCGGGACGTGTGACCGGGCCGAGCCCGCTTACCGTTCATTGACTTGGCGTTGCTCCTGTCCGCGTAGTCGAACCCATTCGTCCTCTTGTCTATCTCCATCCTCCAGCGTGGGGCTGAACTCGAGTCAGCCTCGCGTCGCGCCCCCTCACCGCCTCGAAACACCTCCCCAGGGTCGACGGTGATGTTCGGGGTGACGGTGCTACCAAAGCTGGTCCGGAGCGAAAATCTTTGAGCTGCTGCTGTCGCCCCCCCGGTTCTCGTCCTGCGTTTGGCTGCGTCAACACTCGGACCGTCGTTCCATGCCTCACCAAACTGCCTCCAGTCAGCGGGGAATAGCTGGATCCACACCCCCCTGGGGATGGTGCGTTCGAAGTCTGAGCGGAGGGTGGAGTTCAGCAGCTTGAGAACAGAAGAGGTCCCGCGGAGCCTTACTTTTGAAACATTGAGCAAGTGTAACTTGCAGGGAAAATCTATGAGATGAAAAGCCTTCAGTTTCCTTTTTTAAATTAAAAAAATGCACTTAAAAGAAAACCTAAAATTGATTCAGAATATCACAAACAAAGAACACAAACGAATGAATAATAATAAAAACCTTTCTCAGATCATCAGATTCAGGGAAATATCACAACATATTCTAATGTGCTCCCCTTTAAACTATGTAAAGAGAGTTTAATCTAGTGAACTTCTTCGTCACTTCAATAATAAATAATCAAAGTATGGTTGGGCTACTCCCACATGACCGAAACGCAGCACTGCGGTGCATAGCGCTCACCATAGATGTATACACGTGTACGTATCGATTTGTGGCCTTGCTAAAGGGCATTGTGGGAAATGAAGTATGACAGCATCGCTCTCTACTACACAATGCAGTGAGATTAACTAAAACCTAGCATGCTCGCGTCAAACAATTATGGGAAACACAATTCACTGTTATGCCATGAAATAATGTGGGAAAGCAGGTCCATAAGTTCTGTCGTGACCAGCAGAAATGAAGGTTTTGTAGCGTCCTCTGCTGGTGTTTACGCGACCATGAAATAAAGGCTGTTTTCCACCTCCGAACCACTAACCACGTTAGCTTACCTGCATTTTTCATCAATTTTGGTCATTGGCCTGTGTCTCTGGAGATAGATAAAAACAACAGTAAATTCAAATTATAATACCAAATGAAAACCAAATTACATTCGACTCGAGTTTGAAACATCTTTAGACAGACAAACCTGCACAAGAACACGGCAACCGTTCACTGCAACCCAAACGAAGCATTCATTTCAATTGCATGCAATCTAAAACACCAAAGGTACCAATTCAGACAGGTTTAGGATTAACAGCAAAATTGAACATTGCTTTGTTCTAGGAAGTGACCTAAAACACCACAAAGAATGTAAAAAAAAAAAAAATGGGCAGACTTACAAACAGAAAAAAACAAAAAAGAACAGCAGGTTACCGTGATAAACTTTTTGTAAAACACAAGAATTATTAAATACAATAAATGCTTTAATCAAAACAATATCTAGAAATGATCAAAATACTACTGCGACCTATAGTATCTAATAAGCCCACGCCCAGTCATTACAAATCCTGCAAAGCATTGATGAGTGTGGCCTTCCATCCATCCTTTTCCTATACTGCTTATTCCCAACAGGGTCCCTGGGGGTCTGGAGCCTATCCCAGAGAACGGGCAGGGTACACCCTGGACAGGTCGCCAGTCCATCGCAGGGCCTCATACAGACAAATAACCACACACACTCACATTCACTCTTAGGGGCAATTTGGAGTTTCCAATTAACCTGGCATGCATGTTTTGGATGGTGGGAGGAAACACGAGTACCCAGAGCCTCCATTTCTACCAGACCTCCCTCCTGAAAATCTGGAGAAACATTTACATCCTGATTCCGTCAAGCTACTGTTTGATAAAATCATTGGATTTTGGCTATGGACAGACTCTTCGATACCACACATCTTTATCAGTTTCTACCCCACATCTCTACATCTGAGAAGATATTGGGCCAGTGGTACCACAAGCGAATTAGCTGTGAGGTCCACTCCACTTCCTGATGGCTGTGATTGTCATGAAGCGAGTAGAGAACGCATTCCCACAAAATGTTGTGGCTGTTCAACCTCCATCTGTCCATCAGTAGTGTAAAATCCATCCATTTCTTAGCATCAGGCATTCTACCCCTCACCTAAAATTGCACGAAGGAATCATGGACTAGATCCTGATGCTGCAATATACATAGGTCAATGTTACCAGGTAGCTACCAGGTAAAGTACCAGGTAGTACCAGTAAACCTTTCTCTGCATGTGACATTTTGATGGGACAGTGTATCTGCATTAGCATTTCGTGAGCCTGTACGCTATTTCACAGTCAAATCGAAAGCTGCCAATTCAGAGACCCACCTCTGCTTCGTTGCTCCAAGTTTTGAAGTAGCCAAATGACTTAATGGGTCATCATTTGTGAAGACTGTACATTTGTTCCCCAGAAAATAACAGCCCACTTAAGAGATACCAGCTCTAATAATAGAGCTATAATTATTCATGATATTCTCAGTGGGCTTTAAAAACGCAGAAGGATGCAACGTACCCTCTTGCTCTAGAGAGAGTGCCGTTCCTCACCCTTAATGACTGGCATCTTCCTCCAAAATAAATGGCTTCTGGAAGTCTGTACAGGCAAAAGCAGGAGTTGTTATCAATGTTGCTTTGAGCTTCTGGAAACTCTGCTCACACTCCTCGTCCAAGTCACCCAAAGGCTTCTTTGGGGTTTTGCCCTTATTCCTAGGAGGAAGCAGGCAAGCAATGAGACAATTTAAAGGGGTAGCCATGTTTGAAAAACCACAAATTAACCTCCTATAATAACTGGTTAACCCAACCAGACAAAGATAAAATCTTAAAAAAGTTTCCTAAAATCATTTGGCCTTGTTATAAAACTATACACCACCCATCAGTATATACCAAAAGAGTTTAAAAACAATAAGTAGATGGTATATATGTGCTCATTACAAGCTAAACACTGTATTGCACCGTCTGTCAGTGTTTGGTTCAAGACCCCGTCTAACACTCTGGCCATGGAAAAATTGAAAATTGAAAAAGGGGAAGCTACAAAGTTTCTATGGGAACAATTTACAGACTTCTTGGAAAGCCAGCAAGATGTACAAGATGCATATGCTGTATATTTCAAATTTCTGATTTTGTATTATAGATATTGTAAGAGTTTTTTTTTTTTACCTTTCTCTCCCTATTTTTTCTTTTTTTTCAATATTGTTTTGTTTCAAATGTTTTATTTTTAAAATGTATTTTCCTTCTATGTTGCTAAACATGTTTTTTTTATCTATGTTGTTGTAAAAGTTGAACAATTTAATGAATAAAATTCTAAAAAAAATAAAATAAAAAAAAAACAATAAGTAACTGTTTTCCTCCAAACACACCACGATCGGATTCACAGTGTGTGTGAACCCAGAAAACACAGGGCCACCCACAGGAAGTGCACCACCTTTTGGTACCACCTGTTCCATCTACACCTTTTTTTGTTTGTGTGTGTTTGTTTATTTGTTCTGTATTGATCCTCGTCTACAAGGGTTAACTCGTCCTCTTTTGGTTAATTGAGGTATTAAAGCAGTTCAGCTTTTACAATTTGAGAAGAGAACTTCAGAGTCAGAGAAACTAGTCAAGGTTTCCAATTGGCCTCAAGGTAAAAAATGGAGGATGTCAGAAAAGTGGCATGTTTTTAAACTGCAACCATTGGCACATCTGTGGCTCGATTCACTAGTGAAAGGCGCCGGAGTTTTCCTGAATCCCTCACAGTTCAATGTGTCTACAGATATGACTCACAGTTTTTTAACAGAGATCATTCATTTGGGGTGAAAAATGAAAAAAGACAGTGGGTCTCTGTGTCCTTCAACAGATCCACACATGAACACTGAGTTGGTGGATGAGAGTAAAAGTGAGGAGCTGCTCCTCCTCCTTAAAAGGCTCTTCAATGTGGATGGACAACTGCATTACCCAGAATGCCCTGCTCCACTCACAGATTGATAGAACGTCTCCTTAATGAATGAACGACCTGCAGTGACCAGGTTTTATCTGGTAGGTGCTAGTGTCGATACGCACAAGTCTTTTTTCTATCGGATTGTAGTTACATAAAAGTAATTTCAATGTCATTTCGACACCCCCACCCCCCGTGCGCAATGACCCAAGTCTTTTTTTTTTAAATATGGAATTTTAGAACACAAATGTCTGTTTTGGCCATGTCACGCCACTATTCCTTGGGCCCCGATCCTAATTCCACTTTTCAACTTATTTTTAAGTTATTATTTATTTTTTTGCCACATTTAAATCTGCGCCCCCTCCTAAGAAAACTGTCTAGTTTTTTGGACATCCGGTGCGTTCTTAATAGTATTCTCGCAGCTGTTTCCAGGAAGTGCTCTTCTATTGTTTCATTTATTCTGTGTCATGAAGTTAAAAGTTTGCTTCTGTTTTAGTTTTAGAAGAACGAGCTGTATGCATAATAATCTGTCGTATGGTGGCGCCAAAAACCCTTTTTTAGCGCACATGAGGGCGTACTGGCAGCACGAGTCCTTTTGATCAAAGTAGCTGACGGTGTTAAATTTGGGGCACTGTGTGAACCAATTGCATAAATTGAGAGTAAAAATGTCTCTTGCATAATCCGATGTTGTGATTGTCGTAAAAATCAGTTTGTTCTTGATCTTTTTCTTTGTGTTGTTGTTGTTTTTAACCCTACTATTTCAGCTCACACTGAGGCGCCAGTACAATAAACTTACGCGTGCGTGTGTGTGCGCGCGTGTGTGTGTGTCTGAGCCTATAAACTCCTCCCATCCGAAGAGGACAGCGGTGGGTAGATGATGAGCACTGTCTGTGCGGCGGAAGAGGAGCGCGCGGCACGGACGCACAGCGGAGCGCACGGTCCAAAAACACACACCATCCACTCCACGCGCGTCACGGAAGGATCCTCACCGGCGACAAGTGGAAATGGAGTTCAAATAGGCGCATCCGGTTCTTATCTCACGGACTCGCAGCGCGTGTCGCTTTGAAATCCAACACTTTCATGCTCACAAACTCAAAGACAATGTGGAGATACGCAAACTTTGTCGCCTGTCTACTGGTTTTGTGCAAGGACGCATCCTCACAGAGCAAGGTAAGAACAAAAAAAACTGCATTTATTATGGATAAATGATTATTGTATGCTCTCTAACATGTTGGAAACCCAATAAATGCACGCTATTTAAATCAAATCCACTCCACTCCAACTTTTGAGTCTCACAAATGTCACCTGTGCGTCGGTGCGTCCGCCTCAGACAAATAAGCAACTCGGCCAATAGCCTGTACCCTAGAATCATCCCGTCTAAAGCCGGCAGATGGTGCGGGTTAGGTGTCATTTCTTGTGATTCGGCATAATCTCCCAATTGAAGGCTGCTGTGTGACCGTAGGCGCACATAATGAAGCCCTTTGGCTGCCAACTAGGTTTGGAGAGATGGCATCCAGTGGGGCAACGGTAATATCTGGCTGCTATTGTTTGCACAGCTGCTCGCCTGCAGTAACCCCCCCTCCTCACTCTCTCTCTTGGCCTAATCCAACTCCAATAACACGCACGGCCCGGGGATAGAACATGTACGGGTTTATTACATGGACCAGGAGCGCTCCGTCATCTGTCGCCTGCTCCGGATCCAGTCAGGGAGGCAAATCTGTGCAGGTCAAATGCATATCAAAGCCTCTAAGTAGGAGCAGTGATTGCTATATTAATAGAAAAAGTTAAGAAAACCTCCCTTAGCCCCATTGACGGCTTTGGATTTGGCTGGAATGATAACTTCTGGGCATCATTAGTTCACTGGAGTGTACATGTAGTCCAAATGTTTCTTACTGTACTCAAACAAATGGGGAAAAAAACTCAGGTGCAATCATCATCCCTGGATAGTTTTATCATTCCAATAATGATACAGTCACCACTGCTTTTTTATTTTGTATTTTTCTGTTGTTGCCTGGCTACAGTGTGTTTGACTGCATGTGACAGAGCCTGTACATGGGGTCCAGTCTAGTGTGGTGCACACTCAGAGAAGAAAGCTCCTAATCCCAAAGGCGTGTCTCAGTTGTGGTCCCCTCTAAGGTCTTTTTGCTCTGTAGCTTGTTCCTCGTCTAGGACAGTGTTGTACCCCTGGTGTCAGTTCTGTAGGACCCTTTTTTAAAGGTTAGAGATGTTTAGATCGGATTATTTCAACATTTCCATTGAGCTGTGATCTTACAATGATCATAATTCCCCATTTCACCACTAAGAGACCATCCTTGTTAAAGATAAATGTGATCTGCCAAAAAAAGGTCACACTGCCTCTGAAGTCATGACTTCACTAATTCAAATAACAATAATTAATGTACCATTCTTGTCTTTTCTTTTCTTTTCTTTATACAATTTAATAAATGTGCACAGACAAACGTTTACTACATGAGTGCATATGTGTACATTTTAGTCCTTTAGATAAAAAATGTGTGTCTGAAGGTCCAGTAATTATCCCTATGAGGTATAGTTGAGAGAGTACCTCCTATTTATGACTGTGTGGAGCCTAGCCTTGAGTACTAATGCACTCATTACCTTCTGTGATATGAATATATACAGTATATTGTCCACATACAGTCTTATTAAGCAGCCTTTTCTATCCCCTGTTCACTAAAGTTGTCAAACTAAATGAATAAAAACCATAAAGACCATGCACTTGAATGCAAATTCTCAAAAGTGATTCAGAATTTGCAAGAAGCTGGCTTTTTAGCTCCCCAAAACGATTGTTTTTAAGCAAACAGGCTCCAAAATACTTAAACTGGAGAGCCATCGTTTTTAAGAATGTGACCCCGCTGATAATCTGCTTTTAGCAAGGTTTTTTTAAACAGTGAATTATGAGTGAAGAGTGGGAGGGCAGATGCAGCAGAGCAGAAACTGACTGCTTTTGAGAAATGCGTGCAGACAGACGTGATTATCCATAGTCAGCCTTCCACTATTTTAATTGAAACAGTAAAGTAAATGTTGCATGGCAGGTTCAGTCTTACACATAGCACGACTTCTTCTGACTCTAGTTGGTCTAACCCCCCCAAAAAACATGTTTCTCCTTATGATATCTTTGCTGAATTCAGTCTATGGTAAGAAGAATCAGATTCTGGAATCAAACTTTGCACACTTGGGATATCTTCAGTTTTAGATCTGGCAAGAATGAGTGAACGATCTTCTCTTAAAAGTCTAAAAACTGGTGTCCTTACTTCACATGTATATTCTAAAGACTGTTGTTGACCCCCCCTGACATTTACTGCACTGTGTGCCTGGAAAGTTTTCTTGAAATAGTCAGAATTCTCTCTTTCGACATCTGAGATATTTTCTGTTGGTGATGTCATGAGATCTAAATATGGAGCATCAGCTAGTTTCTGAAAACAGTGTTACCATAAAACCGTTTATGTATGACAATATATCTATGAAAGGTTGATATCTGTTCATATCATATCAGTTTAAATGTATTGATTGGATGTTTTAACTAGATCTCACCCATAGTAATAGTAGCTGTATCTTTATTTTATTCTTTTTGAGTATAACAAAATGCTGTTTTATTACTTATTCGTGCCACTTATTGGATATCGGGGGGCTATAGCCTATCCCAACTGACATAGAGATAAACCCAGACCCCAGGTGTCCAGTATGTACGTCCAGAGTACACCCTGGACAGGTTGCCAGTCCATCACAGGGCCATACAATAACCACACACCCTCAAAGGGGCAATTCAGAGTGTTCAATTAACCTAATCTGCATGGGTTTGAATGGAGGGAGGAACCCATAGTACACAGAAAGAACCCGCTTAGACACAAGAAGAACATGCACACTCCACACACAAAGGCCCACGGTCCAACCGGGGATTTAAACCGGGAACCCACCACACCACCGTACCTCCAAAAAAGAAATAAGAATGCACCAATAATATCATGTCCATTAAAATGATCATTACTATTGTTATTGGTAGTTGTAGTGAAGCTAGTTGTTGTGTAGATATGTTTCAGCCCCATGTGTGTGTCTTTATTAATTGGTCAAGGATTAACTTGGATGAAAAACTGCTTCTGTTTCACCCGTTTAGTATCAGATTTGTCCGTTTTCCCTAAACAGCAGAACCAACTTTTTTTCCTCTTGTGAAAAAAAATCTATTTCATTGAGTGTAATGCTTCAAATAGTTTCCTGTAACTTAAACAAAATGACTGATGTGCTATTTCCCTTTTTATGTCTGCATCCATTGTTGTCATTCTTTACTTTACATCATTACCGGGTCTGGTCTGCTCACGCCAGTGCCCATGATGACACATGACAGCGATGTGTTTTTTTTTTTTTTTTTTTAGTCCCATGACTGCGGTAGACGTGGTTCTGGTCAGACCCAAGGCAGTGGTGTTAATGAGAGAAGCAAAGTCTGCTTAGTGGAGGAGATAAAGGGTTCAGTGGAAAACATTTGCACAAGACCGGTGTATCTGTTGTAGACAAACCGTACGGCAATCAGCACGAGGTCAGCCGGGGTGCAGGACGGAGACCAGAGACGGGGGGGGGCCTAATCTGTCTGAGTGACACTCCGATGTGAAGAGTTGCAGCTAGCAGCTAGCAGCTAGCAGCTACCGGCGATCCTCGGGTGCTAGCAGGTTTCCTCCGTTGTATCCCTGTCTCAAAAGGGGTCAGATGACATATTGTCAGAGCACGTTATGCCAACAAAAGTTGCCTTAATTGGGCGTGTCACATGGATCTTGATTAAGTGTCCACATATGCCGTGTCAAATTCATTTTTGTGGTTAAAACACAGCTGCTGGCCAACAGAACTGAGATTTTTCTAATCTTTTAAGCATTCATTTATTATCTTTTTAAATAGCAGGGTTATATGACTGTAGGTATTCCCAGTTTTGATCAATTTAATAAATAAGTTTAGAAGTCAGAGCCCTGTTTCCCTCGCTGTGTGTGTGGTTGTGTGTCTCTGTGTGATGCTGCGATGGACTAGCCCCCCTTGTCACCCTGTTGGGAGTAAGGGTTTATGAATATATCCAAGCCCTCAGAACAGTAGAATAACATTTTTAGTAAGACTTAAATCCCCCTTTAAACCCAATTTCTTCATTTTCTAGGACATTCTTAGTGTGTACTGTACATTTAGCATTCGGCTAAATAGCTTTGGTGCTTTCCATGCAAATGCTTTCTTATGATGTTTCTTCATATTCTTACTCAGAGCTTAATGTGGAAATCAGGAGGCACCAAACTAGTGGGTCAGGGGGCAACGCTTTTTACACTTTTCAGGCATCACTGATTTACTCTATGACCATTTTTATTTTCCTAACGCATGGTTCAGCATCCTTTAGACGGAAAATCAGTCCAGCAACTTTGCAGAAGAAAGGAGATTCCAATACAGATGTCACTTTGTTTATCTTTGCAAACAAACTTTTGCTCATATGGCTATGGAAAGTAACTCTGTTTACCATGAAATTTAACTTGTTTTTTCTACTCGGATGAAAAGAGAATTTGTTTGTTAAAAATAAGCCTTAGTAGTATTTGAGTTGGAAGTTAGAAAAGACGAGTAGAAATCTGTTTATTATTTTTAGGTGAATGTGGTCAGTTGCTGAGATTTATTTTAGGCTAATCTGTTGCCTGCAAACTCTCAATAACAGGAAAACTCCAGGAAGTGAGTGTGATGGACCAGGAATTAATCCCCCGTAAAGCCACAATATCTTCAAACAAAGGTTCTAGTTTTGAACTTTGGTTTTAGTCAGACGCTGCTGTATATACAGACACTGTGTGTGAAAGTTTCTGAGGAAAATGTTCTTACAATGCCTAAGAATACAGGGCCTAAAATAGAGTTTTTTGTTAAATAAATGTTTGCAGATAAATACATTAAACACTTTGTTTATCACTGAAGGGAAGACCTAATAAACATCTGTTTTGAGAAGTCATCTGGGGAAAAGGCATTGGCAGTCTGAGTCATTCCACTCATGTCTGAGGTCACCAAACACACACTAGTGATTAGGGAAGTGTTCCTTGTGCTTATGAATGAGTTATGGTAGTGGATGGTTTTTATCAGGGAACCGCACTGAGAACTTGATTGGATTTATTTTGTTGGGTGAAAAGATTAATCAAAAACCTTTCAAATTTGTTATTCGTGTCACAGTTTGTTTTTCTTTTTCCTGTGGCTTCACTAAAAAACTTGTTATTTGCTGTTTATGAAGTCATTTATTGGAAATTAAAGGCCCGGGTTTGTCGGTCTGCGTGTAGTTTGTGTTCCGCTATGTGATACAGACACTGGAAGCTTCAAAGTGTGCCTGGAGACATAAACAAACTAATCAGGAATGTGAATGTGTACCCCCAAAAGCGGCGAGTGCTTGATACACCGTTCCGCAAATTAACATCCCTTTGCTAATTCCAGTGGTTTTTGACTGAGTCAGTGACCTTACAATGTTACTATTAGATCCGGGCCCATAATGAAACTCCTTCTTATAACAGTGATCATCTGTACAGTATCACAATATGTTTGTTTGTCATGAGTCTTGTTGATTAGTTTACAAATCAGGTCGACCTTTGCACCCGGATGTGGATTCTAAAAGCATAGGACTTCATCTAAAGTGAGTCTTTTTGTATTTTTTGGAGGCGATTCAAATTTGGGAGTGGTTCAAACATATGAAAAATAGCTACAGGTCACGAGGGAGCTTTTTTTTTGGTTTTGTAGGAAGGCTTACATGCATGCTTTTTTTACCACCAGTTGTAACCCTCATCACCGGCTGATATAGCCCTGAAAAGGAAGGATGTCCTCGTTTGTATGGACACGGATGCTGAAACAACAGGCCAGGACTACCAAAACACCGTTTTAAACGCTGTAGCAAGTGAATACAGCTGTCTGTTGTGTAACACACGTTGTGTTTTTCTAGCACTTCTGAGCACAACTGGGGTTTTTCCTTCACCGCTGTCAGGGTACATTAGCGGTCAAAGGCCGCCGCGGTCGATCTAATTGAGCTCCCTGCCGAATGCAGACCGTCTTCCTCCCATTGCGCAGACACGAGTTCTCTCTCGTGTTAGCCGGGTTCTTGTTTGACCCGAAACTTGACCGCGCTCGAAGGGGTCGAATCTCAGAGCATTGGCTAAACGCTCCGTATCGTCAATTATTGCCGTTCCTAAATCGCGCGGCCCCGGCTCTCACGCTGGTAGGTGAGTGGAGCATAAGATGCGGAGCGGTCAGGAATGCATACCAGCACATAGGATCTGACAGGAGGAGGAAGCAGCTGCACAAGCTTCTTCCAAATATCTTGTCTGCCCGAAAAGCCAATGAGGTAATGTCTTTGTCCTTCTGGAGAACAAAAAAAAATAGAATACACCAACTTAACCTCCTGAGACCCCAGATTTTAATTGGTGTGCATTTTTGCTTTTTTAAAGATATATGGGATTAGTACAACCTACTAAGTTTAATAACTAAAATTTGTCATGGTACAGGTAGTTGTGCTTCGTATAGGCTCAGTGGGTTTATCTTTATATTTAAAATGCTAGTTTATGTATCTAATTAAATGTTATTGGAATTTTGTTCTGACAGTCCAAATTACTTATTAACAATTTTGTAATTACGCAATAAGAACATTATTGGTTGAAAATGTATAGCACCCATTTTACTTTAGAGTGTCTGATAGCGTCTGCTATGAGGCCAAGAGGTCAAAGTTGAAAGAAAAAAGAAGTATCATGGTAAAGAGAGGCAAAAATGCTATGTCCTCTTATGAGGACGCAGGGTCTCAGGAGGTTAAAGCAACCCAAAGAGGCTGACCCTACATGGTTTTTTGGCCTTTTGGCCGGGGCTAAACGGTTGCAGCTCGGTGGGGCCGTGGCCATCGCCTCATGTATAGGAGTCTAATCTGCTAATCCGCCGTGTTTTCATGTGGCTGCAGCGTTTGTCATCCAGCTGCCTTTTCACTTGACATGGGTCAGGATTTGCTTGGCTCCTCGCACAGGAGTCCTGCCCCGTATCAGACCCCCCCCCCCCGAGCACGTCTGCTGTAATGGAAGAGAAGGCTCACACCCCACCCCACCCTCCACCGTCCCCATCACTCGACCCGCATTCCTTCGCTAATGAGCCCCCACCACCACCACCACCGCCCCCCCCCCCCCCACCTTCCCTAAGCCTGCAGCTGGACTGCCCAAAGACATCCAAAACTGTGTAAAAATCGTAACTATGGGAACCAATCAAATATTACGACACAAACCGCCTCGTTCCCACGTCAGATGCCTATTACACTCCATTTTTTAAACTAGAGCTATGTAATCTACAACTACAAGTTAGAAAAAAAAGGGGTTGTCTCACACTTAACTTTTATTATCTGTCAATTATGCGTCATTTCAAGCCTGCAACACATTTATTAAAAAAGGTTTGGAGGTTAAATCTCTGTAGGTTATTCTTTTTCACAATGCAAACCCTCAAAGGACTGACGATAGAAAACTGTTATTTTCTCCAATTTTTCCTGAAAACTTGAAAAAAAAGTATTTTTTCAGCATTGATATATTCGTATTTTTTTCTTTTTATTTTCTTACTGTATGCATGTCCTGTACAGTTGACCCTTTGGAGTTGCAGCCCAGTTCAGCATCTGCTCTCTCGTCTTCCACAGACAGGCTTTTGTTATTTGTGCAGAATGTGATCAAATATTTTCTTGATGAAAAATCCACGGAGGTCTCTGGAACAGATTGCCTTGACGGCCACATGTGTTAAAATCCCATGGAAGTTTACTTTTCTGACGCCTTCACTCTGGCTTTCGGAAATTGGTCACGGTGGCCTCTTTTTTTAGACACTGTAGTAGTAAAAGTAGTAGGAAAGTAACACTGTATTGTGGTGCTCAGAGGTTTCTCACATGAATCGACTGTAAATGTGATTATAGATTTAAATACAGTTTAAGTTGTTGTGGCCTTGGGTGCTTTGGAGATTTTCGGCCTTCCACTTTTCACAGATTGATATTATTGTATAATTATTTAATATTTCTATTCTTGTTCAAAGCAGATATGCAACTAATTAAAGTTTTGTAAACTTTTGGAAACCTTTTAGAGATTTTCATCCACATTTGTTGACAATCTGGAGATTATCCTCTGCTTACTTACCAAATTGTGATGACAGTAACTAATACGATTTTTATTTTATTTGTTTATTTATATTCCTGACACAAGGATTCACTAATGGTCCACTCAGGATGATAATTGGACCAAAGGATTTATATTTCTAATAGGAGGATGATCGCCTCATTCGTCAAGCCATCCATGTTCTATACTTGCTTAAATCTGATTTAGGTTCATGGGGGGCACCGGAGTCCACCCCCTCTGCCATTGGGCAACAGGTGAGATACACCCCACCACTGACTGGTCACTAGTTTATCACAAATAAAAGCAAAGAACTATACACACGCACTCCTTAGGCTAACTGAAAAAAGAAAAGCATCACAAATAAATCTAAAATTCATGTGTCAGACTGCAAAAAGAAGCTAGAGTCCATGCAAACAATAAAAAAAAAAAAAACATTTGCCAGGATTTGACCCATGAGCTGTCTTGCTCAGAAGCAACAACGTCTTGCAGCCCTGACCTGAAGTCTTCAGTGACACATAGGCAGGACTGTTTTTTAGATTTTACAGGTCTCTAAATCTAACAGGGGAGAAACAGGCCAAATCTCTGTCAACTCAAGTCCCAACAGCCATTATTCTTAATAAAGTGCTGAAAACAAGTATGTATAATACATTATAATATAATATAATATTACATTACAGTTTATTATATTATATCGATTTAAGGTTTACAGTTACAGACTTACAAAATGATTTACAGAATTTTTTTGTAAATTATTTACAAGATAGTCCGAAGCCCATCTCAGCTTCCTAGGGGCAATTTGGAGTCTCCAATCAATTTAACATGCATGCATCAAACATAAGGAATGCAGTCTTTCTTAAAAAAGTTGAACCACTTTATGTTTATTACATGACTATTTATTATATTGTGACATCATCTTTATGTTTCTTACTTTAAAACTGACTTACAAGTGAGGAGTGTAATGATTAATGCACTAAATTAGCTTGTGACAGGCTTCTATTGATATATTGATTAGTTATAAAACACTTAATGGGATTTATGTGGACAGATAGGATATCTGTGATTTATTTAGTAATTTTCTGTTGCAACTCCACTGATCAAGGATGTGTGTTTGATAAGTCGACTGAAGTAAGTATCAGTATCATTCTTACATGGAAAACATGTTTCCGTAATGGAAAACCATAAAGCTGTGCCCTGGCATGTAACAGAAAATGTCACATCTTGAATTTAATTATGTTACTTTGAATATATTCAAAGAGTAATAATAGTAATTGAGAGAAATGGCCCATGGAGTGAGCAGAACATTTATGCTAAATTAAACTACATTTTCATCATTTTTCCTTTATGTATTTGTCTCTTTTTCTTTCTTGGCATTGTCCACAAATCTCATAAGTCAAAAAGCATGAGATGAGAGATGAAAGGTACAATAAATCATCCAATTTAAAGAAACTGTGCTAAAATCTAATAGTTTTTTCATTGAAGTGTTTTACTTATGGAAATTAGACCACTCTTAGCTGTCCTGACTCTTCTGATTCTCTTTGGAGATCAAACTTCTGTGGCCTCTGTTCTAATATTTTACTCTTTAGATCACTAAACCTCCTAAAATCACCTTTATTTTAAGCGGCCATTTGCTCATAGCAGCTATTGAGCTAGCAAGGCTGTGAAGTAAGGCATCGTGGATTTATGCAGGTATGAGAAACGTAGGGAACTCTTAGCAGACCTCCGTCTGGCAGCTCCACATCACAGCCTGAACGCTTTATGAAATGGGCCATAAATCTGTCTGGCCGAATTCTTGTGTGAGAGCACATCCCCGCCTTACGTTAGCCTCCTACAAAGGAAACGTGCCGAGCGCCCACTTGTGCTTCCACGCATTGTCTCCCGTTTATGAAGCGAGTCGCCCTCTGCCAAAGCTCCTGTCGTCACCCATGGGTGCCAACGACTCACAGTTGAGTGAGCTATGCTTCTTTTAGAGGCTTTCCTCTTTGTCACAACAGCCAACTTTCAAAAGTGGGGAAGCATGTGTTGTTTTCTTTTGAAAATCACTTTCCTTCCTATGATTCAGACAGCTGATTAAGGATTAAAGCATCAACATGTGGCCAACTTTGAGGGGTTTATTTGGATCGAGATCCATTACGAATGGCACTGCTATGCAAGATGGATTTCTCTGGTACATCTAAAAGGTACTAAAAGGTCCAAACTGAGATCCATCGTGGACAACACCTCTCACCCCTTGCATCGGACTGTAGAGGAGCTGAGCAGCTCTTTTAGTAAAAGACTCAGACACCCTGTGTGCAAAAAAAGAGCGATACCGCAGGTCTTTCATCCCTGCTGCTACCAGACTGCACAACTCTGCACTTTAACAACTGCTGTGCAATTGTGTTACATTTATTGACCTGTGTAATATGTGTACTGCGTGTGAGCCATCGATGATTGTATATATTTGAATCACCCAAATCTCTACGCTGTGTTCCTTTCTTTGTATATTTGCTTGCTTTTGCTGTACTTTATGCACCTTTTTCCTCCTTTTGAACCCTAACCGATATGTGACCAGGGAATTTCTCCACTGTGAGATCAATAAAGCTCTTATCTTATCTATCTTATCTATCTATCTATCTATCTCCGTCTTTCAGATCTTCGGGGAGACGGAGCCTGTCCGGATGACGTCGGAGGGCTCCGACTGCCGGTGCAAGTGCATCATGCGGCCCCTGAGCAAGGACGCCTGCCTGCGGCTGCGCAGCGGCAGCGTGCGGGTGGAGGACTTCTACACGGTGGAGACGGTCAGCTCGGGGTCGGACTGCAAGTGCTCGTGCACGGCCCCGCCGTCCTCCCTCAACCCCTGCGAGAACGAGTGGAAGATGGAGAAGCTGAAGAAACAGGCCCCCGAATTACTAAAGGTGAGCAGACGGAGCCTAAAGCAACTGTATTTAAGGTCACTGTAACTGCATAGGCCTAGATTTACTGTGTTTGTTTAGTCTGTGTTTGTTGGTTTGTTTGTTTTTTACACATTTCACATATAAGTTAATGTCATTTTGATACCATCCTGGCTCCAACTCTTCAGAGGGGCAGTTTTGGGATCACAATTTTTGTAAATTTAGTCATTTTGCTGCAAGAATCTTTGTCAAAATATGGATTTTCCTGACATAACACATTGCTCCTTTATTCTAGAAGTTCAGACTAGATAGTCTTAAAAGTCTCACTAGCAATTAAGCACAGAAATGTCTTCACTTACATAAAGGGCCATGTCACTTTTGCAGTTTAATTCATTAAACACGTAGAGAAACTGAAACACTATTTTGCCTTTGAATCATACTAACTTTAGCAATATTTTGGCACATAATTGTGTTAGATAATTCTTTTTTTCTATGTGTTGATTCATGCGGTTTGTAGCTCGCCAATCAGACATTAAACCTGATCCTAACCACAACTTAATTGAAACCCTAAGCATAAAACTCAGTTTTGACCCTTAAAAGAACACATTTATTTTTGCACCAAACGCAATAGATACCACAAGTATTTTTGTCTCGTTATTTCAACCTCATGTTTACAGAGAAATAGCTAAATTTATTTATGCGACCACCCTTTTCACGTATACAGCATAAAATAAATGAACCCCACACACAACTGAAACCTCTGGGTTTTTAAGCAGTTTGGATCCTGTGGATTTTGCCACATGTCACTGATAAATCATTCCACTTATGAATCCTCATTCAGCAGTTCATAATTACATCCAGATCGTTTGCATCCATCGACAAAACAACTTCCTCTTTAGCTTCTAAACTATTTGATTTACTGTCCCTTTCATCTCTGATCTTATTTTTTTTAGCTTGATCTCATACCTCAAGAAACTTTCTGTTTCTATAAACATAAAAATCCTAACTGCTGTGTACTGTAGCTGAAAAAACACAAATAAATCATTATTCCAAACAACATTACTTCCAATTGACAACACTGTCCTTTAAGAAAGAAATTAAAATTAAGATAAACAAACTAAATTTTCATACTTACAGCACACTTTAGTTTTTCACACGAGGCACACAATAAGACATAAGATTTATATTTTTTTACTTCCCTTCAATCTATGTAAAAGCCTTTTTTGAATGAGAAAATCCTACTGAAAATGAAAGATTAGCCATATTTAAAACTGATTCGGGCTAAACTGAAAGCTCCAAACGGGCAATTTAGCCGGATATAAATGTCAATAGAGGCAATCGGTGCGACGTATATCATCCCAGCTCAAAAAAAGCCGTCAGGTCTGCGTTTACGAGATGATAAATGATTCTGCTGCTCTCCTTTCATGACCAGCTTCAGTCTATGGTGGATCTCCTGGAGGGCACCCTCTTTAGCATGGATCTACTGAAAGTCCACTCCTACATCAACAAGGTGGTCTCTCAGATGAACACACTGGAAGAGGTATGAAAAAACCCACCGACGGATTATTTCAGATGAGACATGGCTTTAGTAAATATTCAAGCTTGAATTTGTCCACCAAGTGACCGAAGTGACTCTGATTAAAGTTGTCTTTAATGCTGTCTTGCAGACAATCAAAACTAACCTCACCAGAGACAACGAGTTTGTCCGGGACAGCATGATGAGTCTCACCAACCAGTTCAAAAGGTACGAGAACTACTCCAACATCATGATGAGCATCAAGAAGGAGATCTCCGGCCTCAGCCTGCAGCTGCTGCAGAAGGACTCCGCGGAGAGCAGAGCACAGGTCCGAGTCCCAGCTTTCTTTTTCCAAGCTTTTACGGAAAATAACACGGGCAGTTCGAAGAAATTGCTAATTTGTTGACGAATTAGATCACATGTCATGTGACCCGAGAGACAACCAACAGTGGCTGAATTTTCCACCATTTTCAAGCTAAAATTGTTCCCCATGCAACCCTATTAGGAAATAAGCATTAGCGATAATGGATGGATAAATGTAAAAATTTAGTTTTTAAATCAGTTTGATTCTTTATTGTATTAAAAAAAACGGACTTTTGTGATGTTATACAATCTACAGATTTATTTTTTTTTAATAGAGGAATTTTCATCTGGTTCAGAGTCTTATATTACCATCCATACATTGTGGAAGTTGAATCAATTTTGTTTTGCCACCAATCAGACCTTTAAAATGTACCGTAGAAAAATCTGGAAAGGCCAACCTACATGTGATCAGCCTTTCAATGTGACATTATAACAAAGAGATTTAGAAAACATTTAGTTGTGATGATTTAGTGTCGCTTTTATATAATTGGGATCACATCTAGGGGATACAGCTCTGTCTAAAACACTCAACCTACTGTGTATTAAAATGAGGCCATGTCTTTGCAGGACACCCGTGACGAGAAAAACAAGACTGGCGTCAAAGTCCCAAACAAAAAGACCCCCGCCGCCAAACCCCCTCCCAAGCTCCCCAAAGAAAAGCCGGTCAAGCCGAAGAAAGAGACCTTTAAACCGGCCAAACCGGTCAAGCCTGACCCCACGGCCAAAGCCAAAGTGGCCGGGAACCAGCCCGGCGTGGTGAGGGGCATCACATACTACAAAGCCTCAAAGGCCGATGAAGACGAGCACAGGGGAGGTGAGGGCTTCGGGACAATGTCCCGGTCTCGTAGTGTGTTCACTGAAAGCTACACCCATTCAGCCAAAATAAACAAAGTGCTCGCGCATTAGCCGAATTCCCACACCCATCTGTGGGCGATCGTTTGCGTTTGATCTGCCGTGGCTGTGTGTAAAATGTTGCAGATTTGTTTCTTCAGCAGTCTCTTCGGAGCCCACATGACACTTCTCTGGATCAGAACGAGCCAGATTTATCGAACATAGGGGGGTTTATTTTCTTGATTTACTTCGTTAGAGGAACGGAGACAATCTCTAGCGGATTTTATGCACTCTTATGAAGGACAAGGCTGTTTTGTTGCACTATACCAGAGACGCATCAAACAATGAAAGATCAGTTCTGGCCATTTCAGCCGAGGTGGTCCGATCAGCTCTGATCCCAGAGGGCAGAAAATCTTGATTTCCCGTCGACAAAATACGAGGATCCGGTGGAATGCTGCGTCAATACCCTGCTGCCATGTGCATGACATGGCTCTGCGTCACTCACAATGAAGCACGGGGGCCATTTTTCCCTCGCGGGGAGACAAATTTCCTGAGTCCTTTCACTTCGCGTCAAATCTAGACGAGCAAAAAGAAGCTTTAAGCAGAGCACACACACTTAGGGCTTTCAGAATGGGTCTTCTGCTTTAGGCGGGAATCTGCCAGCCACAGTTGTCAAATCACTGAAATTGCTACTTTGGCATTTCCATTATCTGTAGCAAAAAGCGTGCGGTGGAAATCCTTACTTATCCACCAGGGTCAAAAGGTCTGAAGGGCTTTTTTTTTTTTTTTAGCCACTCATTAAATTTAGCTCGCCTCCATGAGATGGCATTTCATTGTGGAAAGTGTTACACATCCATTTTAACACTTGCAACATTACTCATGCAGGAGCAAAAAAAAAAAAAAAATAAAAAAGAAGAGTCATCATCTTACAACAAGAATAAACTTGAAAGCTCTCATCATTTCATTGTACGTATGAAAACACATAAAATATATATATTTTTTCAAAATGCAAACGGGGAAAAAAAGGATAATTGTGTTTGCGGCTAACATGAAAATACAGTGGACATTTTTGGTTTTCTAGCAGAAACGTGAAGAAGTCTTACAGTGTTAGAGCCTTAGCAGTTAAAATGTGATATTCTTAATCTGTGATGTAAAAATACATCCTCCAAAAGGATTTGAAGAGACAAATCTTCAGGTTAACCCAAAGCTGGGCTTCCTTCAGAGTAGACCATTTGTGCCACAGGTGGACATAGATCAACAACCGGTCATTGGTGCTGAATATTCAAAATAACTAAGCCACATTTATGACAGAAGCAGCTGCTTTTTACATATGGTACTTTTAATCTGAATATGCTAGATGGTTTTCAGAGGGGACTCAATTCCAGCTCAAGGGATGGCTTTAAAACACATTTTTTTGTTGGTCATGTTCCTTTTTAGTATGTTCTTGTTCCATCTTTAATTCACTTCAGCTCAGTTTTAAAGGGGAAAAACAACAGAAGAAATAATACAGAAAAGCTTTGAGGTGATACCAATAAAATAACTGCCACATATCCTATTTCTGATATGAAACGTAATCATCAAACTAGAAAAACAGCCCTTAGAGCAATAGATCCAAACTCAATGCATCCTTGTGCAAGTAAAAAATGTCACGAATAATTGGATATGTTGGCTAAAATAACAATAAAAAACAAAAATGTAAAAATACAGCTTTTATAGCGGTAATAACAGAATCCCTGTTGCTCTGAGCCAACAGTACAAATCACCACGTCTAAAATCACCCAAGCTGTAAATTTTAAGGACAGGGAAAGCAGTTTTCTGTACTTGTGTGTAGAATTCAGTTTAAAGTGTCAAGTTGTTGCTTTGTTACATCTAAATCCAGTAGCATTTTGAACTCATTTACACAACTTGAAAAAAAAAAAGAAATCTCGAAAAATCATTTCCTTTTACTGTCATCATGTCCATGTGCTTGCAGTGTGTTTGTCAGGAAGAAGCTCTGCTTGTGTAGCATTCCTGTCCCCTCACATCTGTGTGGCAGAACAGAAGATTACGATACCCAGAACAGTCAGAGCAAAACCACAGAAACAAAACGTTTATGCCGTGAACTCATATGCTCGAACAATGGCACTTTGCACGTTCTTGGATTTGCACAAGATAGTTTGCACATTGCTGACTGTGCACACTCTGTAAAAATTGGCACACTTTATTGGAATGTAGTTCATTTGGATGTTTAAATGGAAGATTAAAATGAGTGAAAACGTTACATTTGTTAGAACGTGAGCATTTCAGAGCAGCGAATTCCTTCTTCTTTTCAAGTGACGAGACATCTTATGATACAATCTTTTCCTTTTTTTACTTAGTGGAAAAAGACAGGATACAACAATCTTTCCTAATTACCATAGAAAAATAATAATAATATAATATATATACATAAATTATATGATTTATATATAATAACAAAAAAAAGAATAATTATAATATATTATATATAAAATAATTTCCCTCTGGGATTATTAATGTATTTCTGATTCTGATTCTTGCTGTATTACCCTACTGTGATCTTGGTCATTCTTACAAAATACCACACATGGATCTCGATATCTCCACTTAAAGCTGTATTTGCAGCTAAATTGCTAAATGGACAATCTGACACAAATCTCTTGCCAATTGAAGATTTGCATTGCCGATGCATCACCTTTGACTTGAACTCCTGGAACAAAACTGCGTTCCTCAACTGTTCTAATTCACTGAGTAAGGGACAGAAATATCCTTATTCACCCATCACTCTGCCCTAAAGTAACCATCACTAACAAGATCACGAAGCAGCTGGTTTTCAGCTATAAAAAGCCGACAGTGCTACTCTGTTCTGCCGGGTCTCAGCCTCAGGACTGTCTGTCCTTGTTCGGTCCGCTATATTTTGACTGAATACTACCTTTGTTTAGTCAATTTTCTTTCCTCGTTTCATTCTCCATCCTCTCAGACCATTCGGCCAAAACGTACACGGTCCATCACGTCACAGAGGAGCAGTCCGAGGACGGGGGGGCCGAGGTTATTCTGGAGGCCGTGGAGGCGACCGTCCCCGCGCCCGTCCAGACCACCGAAGCTGACCCGGCTGACCCCCCTACGACCACCAGCACCACCACCACCACCAGCACAACCACCACCACAGCCAGCAGCACCACGACCCCCCTGGGGGCCAACCCCACGGCCTCCCGCGCCCGGGGCACGCCCGCGCCGCCCGAAAGGCCCGCCCCCACCATCGTGCTGACCCTGGACAACTCCAACAACAACAGTCGGCCCAGCCTCCACCGGGCAGGTGCGTCCTCCCTCACAGGTTTAAGATCTCAGCCTCTGGGGACCCTGGCCGTGAAATCGATTCAAGCCCCACGATAAAGTTAAGCTATTTTTCCCAGGCCCCCGCATGTTCAGCGTTTCCGCTCGTTACTTTTTTCCAGGAAAGATCCTCAACTGCGAGGGGACCCTGGCCTCCATCGAGCAGCCGGAGAAGCAGCACAGCTACGGGCGCAACGAGGGCGCCTGGATGAAGGACCCCCTGGCCAAGGACTCCAAGATCTACGTCACCAACTATTACTACGGCAACAACCTCGTCGAGTTCCGCAACCTGGACAACTTCAAGCAAGGTGCGTGTCAACTGAGGTTTTACGATAACATAATAACCATACTGTAAAAAACAACTTGTGTCTTTAACATTAATGTATCCATTATTGTACAAAGCACAAGCTGTTCTAGAGGATTTCTGTATTTAAGTTTGATGTTATGTCCCAAAGCTATAAAAAAAAAAAATCAGTTGTACTAATATTTGGGAGTTGTGGGCCTCGTTCACTAACAGATTCTCCACAGCTTCCTGTGAAATAAACAATGGAAAGAAAAAGGTTTGTACTTTTTCTTTCCACTAGCAGCCACTGCGAACTTCAGCTGAATTGACTTGATTTGACACTATGCCGTCTGTTTAGCTTATGCAGACACCATTTTACGTTTTATTTTTGTTTTTGTACAGTTAGGCTAACTTTAACGGCCGCTTCTCTCCCAAACACAATGTTCTCTCTTTATATGTTTTCAATCAAAACATCGCTCAATATTAATTCAGGCCGAACATCCAACATTGATCCGATCTGCGAGGGGGCTTTTGTCTTGGTCGTTTCATAGCTTTCTTTGGTTGGAAAAAGTCCATTCCTTCCGTGTCCAAATCAGCTGAGGAATTGGATTACACTTTTCTAGGAGAGTTAAGATGATCTGTGCTTGTGGGATTGAGCATGTTGATCTTGATATGTTTGGACAATGGGCTTTCTAAATGCATTTACATGCAAGGCGTCCCGCGGTGAGGTGAGCACACAGCTGTGTGCGGATGACTTGGTATCTTGGTGAGTGGCGGTGACTCCCGCTGTTCCTTGACATGTGCTTTGGCCTTTCCTTTGAACTGAGCACAGCAGAGGGGGATTAAGAGTATGGGCTGGCCTTAGGCATGAAGCTAGTGTGTGATTTGGCGTGGGGGTAAGCGGGTTCTGCTGCACAATATTTTTGCTACTCGCTGGACTTCAGTTATCATTGTTATCTACATCAGACTTCCTGAGGTTGGGAGGATTAGGATAGCAGATAGGATGTGATTAGAAAATGACACCTATAGTACAAAGTGTGTTTTTTCAGGGGTGAACCCCTAAACAAACTGTATCACTCTCATGTTAAGCCAATGTGCATACAGTCTGGTGTTGTAAAAACACAAGCCTTTACAAGAGCAGCTCCATTTTTCCAATTCGTAGTAAATACGGCTTAATCTATGTGTTAGTCTGCAGTATCCAGAAACGGTATCCTTTTGAATGCGATTATGAGCAACTGACCGCATAATGACCAGCTTATTACACAACTGGCTGTATACAAATATATTAACAACTGTAAGTGTATTAAAAAGGCTTCATCGCTTGCTGTTTCAGACTTTGCTTATGTTTTTAAAATGCTGTATGTTAGAAAGTTGACACTGGAATTACTTATAAGAAAGCCATGCTATCCTATAATGACAAAATCTTTTAGCTCAGATGTTATACTATAGGTCAAAAGACTTCTTTAGGAATTCAAGTTGGCAGTTTTGACTAAATTTCAGGGAACATCTTAACTCCCAAATTGAAGCCCCTTGTCTAGAAACCAGGGTGCTTGTTCTGGCATATCATAATTGACACGTCACAACCCCACAGTCTCTTGTCCATCTTATTTAGGCTTAAATGAGGGACAATTTGATTTTGAGCTTGCTTTAAGTTAATGTAAATAACAGAAGTTTTGATTCCAGAACATCCAACTGTTTGCTTTTGTTTCCACACGGTCAAAGAGTATTAGGTACAGTCACAGAGGTACCCATGTGTTTTCAATTCTTTGTCTTGGAAAGATGTTGAGAAAAAAGACTGAAAAGCAACAAGTCAGTCTGCACTGACTGGACATTTGGATTTATATTTCCTCCTTTAAATCATCATCAAGCAATGTGGAATCCTGATTCTTAACTTAGCAATCTGAGTGCTACGGTTACTATATATATATATATATATATATATATATATATATATATATACACATTTGTATGTTTGCTTTTTGTCACAGTTACAAAGCTTGATTTGCCTTCCTGAACTATGGAATACAACAATTATATTTACTTTGAGTTTAGCCAGTAGGTTTATTGTTAGAACCCTGATTTTCCAAATAATATGAAAAAAATAATATAGGTACTTCCAAGACTCTGCAAAACCAAATCTCCCTTTTTAGCACAATAAATAATTTGAATGTAAAATTCAACCAAAACGATGAATGTGAATGATATTGATATATATAGACACAGTGGTATATCAACCATACACATTCTCATTTCAAATTCTGGACATACGACTCCTATTGTTTTGAACAAAGGAGCGTTGACTTGTTGTCATTTCTTAAAACAATTCCTGCAGTTAGGCGGAAGGAGAGACAGGAAAAACTCTCAGAAATGCTAAAACACAGTCTGCCTTTTCTTGGACCTCAGTCAGTGGCGATAACGTCATTGTGTTTGCTATTGTTTTCACTGGCAAAGAGGGGACTGAGTACTTAACTCCGGTTTGCAAGGAGGCAAAAGCCAACATAACAATTTTGTTTTTCCCTAGGACGTTGGAGTAACCTCTTCAAACTGCCTTACAACTGGATCGGGACGGGCCACGTGGTTTACAACGGAGCGTTTTACTACAACCGGGCCTTCACAAAAAACATCATCAAGTACGACCTGAGGATGCGATATGTGGCAGCCTGGACGCTGCTGCACGACGTGGTCTACGAGGACACCACCCCGTGGAAGTGGAGGGGCCACTCGGACATCGATTTCGCCGTGGACGAAAGCGGCCTGTGGGTGATCTACCCCTCCGTGGACTACGACTACAGCCAGCAGGAGATGATAGTCATCAGCAAGCTGGATCCCGGAGACCTGTCCTTAAAAAAGGAAACCACCTACCGGACGGGTCTCAAGCGCAACTCTTACGGAAACTGCTTCATCATCTGTGGCGTCCTGTATGCCGTCGATGTGTATAACCAGAAAGAAGGGGAGGTGAACTATGCCTACGACACGCACACCTACACCGAAGCCATCCCGCGCTTGCCCTTCGTCAACGAGTACTCGTACACAACCCAGATCGACTACAACCCCAAGGAGAAGCTTCTGTATGCCTGGGACAATGGCAATCAGCTCACATATCAGGTCAACTTCCTCGACGAGTGAGGACAGATGGTTCGTACTCCAGATAAGCTCGTGGTAAACACGCCATTCGCGGCACTCAGATAGAACATTCTCAGTATTTTTGCCAGCCTTAAAGCAGCCATACGGGACTCTGCAGGACAAAGGATGTACCTACACCAGCCTTTCAGCATGCCTTCATGTTACTGACTTCTCAATGTCCCCAGACATCTATGCCTCAAATTTGTACTGGAACTGGAAAGTCGACAGTAATGTTCATCGATAGAATTGATAGGGAATATTCTCACTGGTTGAGTTAGGGTCAAATGTCTTGATGGTCATTAGTTTCAATTTATGCCTTTTGACCAAGAAGCATAGGGACTTTTTTTTTCTTAATAAATTAATATAAGCACAAAACAAATCCTGAAGGAACTCATTTGAGACTCCTAATTTTAATTGTGTTAGTTTGATTCACATGCTTACACCGGTCAAATTAGCACTTCCAAAGAATAGTTTTTTTTTTTAAATATCCATGAATATCCTTCTTACGTGAGACATATTATAAAACGGAAGCTTGAAAATGGATTAACTTTTTATTCTATTGAAAATTTCCATGCATTATAAATGCAGTTTCTGATAATAAATACAACTGCCATTTTCCTATCAACCTACAGAAAATCTAAAAAAACATAAATCGCAGCTTATTTACAAAAGTAACTACCCCCATACAACCCTGTGCGTCCGAAATTTGATCAGATGTACAGTATATCTTTTTCTTTGGATCTTTTAACAGCAAAAAAACACAGTCGATTTTACATAGACTGGCTAATGTCACTGACTAATGTTTTCCAAATGGTAACTTTTCGCTTCGCTGCCATTTGCCCATCGACTCCATCCTGTCACCAAGCACTTTGATCAGAAAACGGCTTCATTTTTATTCCGGCCTCACAGTGCTAGCTGTCTGCACCATTGAAGTTTTTTTTTAAGGACTGCATGAAATATGTTTTTTTTTTTTTTTTTTTAAACAAGTTTCTCAGCTTCAGATTTTTTTTTACATCTTCATAAATGAAATCGGACAACGTTGTACAACATTTGAAAAAACTTTTGTATAAAGATGTGCAGCTTTTTACATTTTATGTAACCATTATGATCAATGATTTGAGTGTTTTTCACCTCGTTAGAAATAACTTTATTCCATCGTGCACACTACAAGCCCACTTCCAGTGCCGTATTGTTTCAATAATGACCGATGTGAGAACATAAAGCTTTACAGTGTGAGGTATCTGCTTTGCCTTTTGACAACGTTAAAAAGTTCCAACTACTTTACTTTGCCTATTTTATGGATGGAGGGGGTTTCTCACAGGGTCGTTCATTGCAGTCATTCCAATTGCAGTAAAGTGAATTGTCTAAGTCTTTACGTTACGGGAAATATAAAAATGTAAAATAGTGCTTGAAACGAGTTGTGTGTGTGTTATGAAATAAAATTTCCATTATGAAAATGTGTTGTACGCTTTGTCGATTAGTCCACTAGGACCCCGTATAGGCCACAGGACAGCACAGCTGGCCTCGCCCCTCTTGTGTTGAGGAGAGGATGATTCAGATCTTCTGATTCCTTGAGAAGAGAGCTCTCATGAGTCGTATTTAGTTTTGGGGTAGAGGTCACCCTGCTCTGCTTAAAACTTAGTCCCAAAATAAACAAGGAACAGTCCCTGGTCATAATAATAAGGGCACGGCCGCCCCGGATCTTGGCGCAGAATTTGTAAATCTCCATCTTCGGTTCCAAGTCATGCAGTTCTGGTGGGAGACACGGAAATAAACCCAGAGCTGACTGATGGGTGCGGTGCTTCTATGTATGTGGTCTCCTGACAAAAACAACCCCCTAAAGTCTATTTAAAGACGATCTGTTCGGTCATTGTTTTCTTTTTTACAACCATGCAAAGTCCACCTCATAAATAATTAGAAGCCGCGTCCACAGGCTTGATGAGCACAGCTCTGGTGATATAAGCGATGATTAGGTTTGTCATAAAATAATGGCATGTTTTTGTAGGGGAATAAATCATGTTCACATCAGATGTGGTGATGAGAACTGACAATTCACATGACCCGCCGCTTTAGTCCCAGAACCCCAGGGTCAACACAAAGGCTTAACCCTTTTCACATCAGCAGGGTCTCCTGTTTATTATCACCGAATACAGCACAACACTGGTCGTACCGCCATGTTCTCACAGCACTGGGTTTCTAAAGCCTTTGTTTCCATGTTATGTGTCCGAAACAACACTCCGGAAGTATTCTAATCCTGTTCCTGAACTTTGTCGTTTCAGAAAGTATGATTCCTTCAGAAATCCTCCACAGGCCTCTACTCAGGTGTGACCCTTTAGCCATGAGGATTTTCTATTTTAAGATCCACCCAGCACTGTCATTATTCCTAAGGACCTGTATTGGTCCCATCACAAAGAGAAAAGCAGATTGGTATGGGGAATGAGAGTGCAATAAACTAAGATTCAAGTTAATAATCTTATTGTCTTGACAAAATCAAAGAAGACTTGTGACCTAAATTAGTTCACCACCAGTGACTTCAGTTAAATACCACAGTTTGCCAAAATGATGGCCAATGTAAAAAAAAAAAAAGCCAGTTGTTTCTGTGAATTTAAACGGATTTGAAATGAATAAGCTCATGAATAATATTTTCAACCTCTTGTCTGTTTTAGAAAGAAATTAACAGGAATAAACATGAATCTATTCTTCAGAAAAATGGGCACACACATTATCCTCAGTAGTTCCCAAAATAAGTTTATCTTACAATCGAAACAGTCAAATGCTTTCACTAAATTTTGGAAGTCTGACAGACTTGGCGTCTTGTTTGGGGCTTCTTGATCCTGACAACACATTGCGGACACATTTGAATCCACAGGGAAGAATGTGTAAGCGGATACGGCGCTTGTGACAGTTTGAGTGTTGCGCAGAGCAGCGAGTCGATCAAATTCAATGGGATTTTAATTAAAAACTCAAGGGTTCCTTCTTGCGACAGTCAGCTCGGAGAATGTCCCGCGTAAGCAGAACAGGGACAGTGAACCAGCAACACCACACACACACACACACTCACACTTAGCAATGTGCTGCTATCTTCTCTGCAAAGGGGGACTTTCCTGCAAGTGACTTCCAAAGAAGGCCGTTGTTTGTGATACAATGGAGGCCTTGAGAATTGCCCGAGCCGAATTGTTTGTGTCAGGACCTCACATCAAACCAATAGGCAGCAGTACTGAAACAAATCTCAACAATCTCCAGGATTTATAGCACATTTAATTAATAATAATCACTTTATTTTAAACTCTTCCCATGCTGCATTCATTTTTTAATACAACAGAGACCTTTGTCTTAAGGAAATAGTCTAATAAGTTGATTTGCATAGTCCCAAAAAAAAAAAAAAGTAAATGAGCCAAAATACACTGAAGAACGTGAATATTGAATGAAGGCCTGTTCACCATAGTGACAGGAAATTCATAACAGTCAGTAACATGCCGCATCTGGACCTTATCTGGAGATGATTGGATTCTTGGATTTATGGATATGAAGGAAAAGTATGCTTTTTACAGCGTCTTGTTTTATTTTCATGTTCATTCTACTCAGTCCAGTCAAACAGCTGCAGGACCAGTAAATTTATTTTTAATGCAGGGGGAAATGAGCACGTGTTCTCCAGCTGAACGTTGACTTTGTTTTTCCTTTTCATTCAGATATAATGATTGATTAGAAATTAACTGAGTGTCAAGTTCTCTTTCATTCTTTTTCCAAAGCTTTGACTCCAATGAAATCTGAGATAAGATCGTTTTTAACATAAATAACACAAATTATGGTTATTATGGTCCGTCATTATTGTATCACTGTCTAGTTATTCCAACAAGTTAATATTTTACATTGTATTCATAAGATGATTATTGATTACGATAACAATAAAGTGAGCCGACTATTCAGAAGATTGTACTGAGCAATGGCCCAAACTCTCTGAAGAATCATAAATGTAATGATTAAAAAAAGAAAAGTGCTGTAACTCTATCCCAACTGTCATGACCCTGCTTGGTTGTGATATGTATGAGGGTGTATTCGGAGTCTTTTTGGGCTGAACAGACTCATGTGGGCGGAGTCTGGCTGCCTCCATTACCTGTTAGCCAAGATTGTCGACTCAGCAAAAGGAGCAGTGGGAGCTTCAGCCTTTGCCGGACTGTCCGACCTTTTTCTGACCATCTCCACCATTGTATGATTTCAAAGTGCATTTACTTACCCGTTTTGTCCACATTCCCCCCTGAGGAACCAGTGCCCTCCGATACCACGGCTTTGATTCCTGGCTGTCAGAAATGGTAACTCCAGGCAGGACTCCGATGCAAAGTGGAAAGGCAAGGCAAAGTATAAAATAATAATCACTCTTGACAACGAGGCGGACAAAGCTATGAACAAAGTATCAAAAAATAATCAACCTGGAGCGAGGATGACAAAGGCTATAAAATTCAAATGAAGACACTCAAAAAACGAGGAAGCCAAAGGCTATAACTGTACAAACATAAACTCACTCTGACAAGGAAACGCAAGGAACGGTTCAAGACAAGGTTTGGTTCGAGGAAAGGGTTCAGGCTCATTTTGGGTCGAAAGACAAAAACACACTAGACTCAGACTATTTAAAACACAAGGGAGGGAAACTCCAGGTGAACACAATTGGTGATCAGGGAAGGCAAGCAGACATGTGACACACAGGGGACCGCAAGTGGCCTGAAACAAGGGGATGTACCTTTCAAATTAAAACAGGCAATGACACGACAACCATGGAGACAGGACAAGACACCAAAAAAATCCCCCAATCCAAGTTTGGATCTCCATCTGGGATTTAGAAGACCACTCCATAATATGCATCGAAGAAAAAACTCACTTAGAAAAATTCCACTGACCATCTTACTGTCTGTCCTCTTATAGGGCCAGCTTTCCTCCAGATCCCACTTCAAGCTCCAGTCCACTTTTTTTTCATTCTGTTTTCATTCATCCATGTTTTTTTGTCTATATGTTTATGATCCATCTGCTTTTATTTTCTGAATTTATATTTTATATTTAGTTAACTGTTTTAAGCGTGTTTTGAATTGGGTTGAAACCAAGTGGTAAAGGGTGGTGGAGGTTTGGCATGATCTTAAAGACACTGGGTTTCTGGTATTTCAGTTTTAATATCAAGTAATCCGCCTCATCCTAGTTCTTTGGTATTTTACTTTTATTTTATTTTTTATTTTTTGGGAGTGGGCAAAACTAAATTGACTTTGAAACCTGATATCCAAATGAAGAGTCAGCAGATCATCAAAATCTTTAACACATATTCTTTGACAAAACATGTTTTTTTTAGCTTTTATTTGTCCATTTTGTGTCTCCCTTATGCCCAACTTAACACACAGCTAACAGTTTCAATAAGCATCAGATTGAGCTTTTACCGGTTGTATTTAATGTTCTGTTCCATTGCATGTCACAGGCTGTTATCTTGTACATGTTACACACAAGTTAAATCTATAATAAATCCGGACACTGAACGTAATGCTTTCAGTGTCATTTAGCCAAATTAACTTGCCATTAAAACACTTAGCAGACAAAATAAACTGGCTGACAAGTACAATTAAATACACTTCTGAGATAAATTTTCAAGACAGGTTACTTGGAACTTCTTGCTCTAGAGTTTCCAAATTTTCTTGGAAGATGAGAGTCTGTAATTATGATCCACTTGGTGGTGGCTCAAAGCAAATATTTTTCACGGCATGTTTCAATTGCATGTTTATAGGAAAGGTTAAATAATGTTTTTAATTGAGCAATATTAATACAAGTTTCCTTTTTTTAACATCCCTTCACAGTCATGGGGAGCCAGCTGGGAAAGGGTATTGATGGCTATTTCACAGCTCTGTGTAATTACCTTGGAGAGGAGTTCACAGGTCACTCGCAGAAAATCCTAACTGGCAACAACATCAATGTTGATTTTGGGAAATTTTATAAACAGATTTGTATTCCCGAAAAGACATTTTTCTTGGCGCAAAATGAGAAGGAAACAGGAGAATGCATTTGGACGAAGAACCTCATGGTGACTGGTTGTGGGAGGTAGGAAAGACTTAAAGTTGGTTTTAGGCCAAGAACAATGTATTGCGGGGTTCCATCAACAGAGGGCCTAATGCAATCTCCACAGCCCCCCCCCCCTCACAGTACTTTTTAACAGCTGCACCCACTGACACTTACGGAGCTACGCAGCTAGAACGACTTCAGCCTCAGTCAGCCCCCTCATCCTTCACACTGCCCCACCCAGCCCCAGATACCAGCTCCAACAAGTACACATTTCAACATCACTTTGCAGCTGCTGAGTCTTTAGGTGTGACCCAATCAGAAACAGGAACGATTTGGCTCGCATTGCAGGCCACTTTTCATAACTGTCAAGGAACTGACAGAACTTAATCATTAGGGTATACCCAGACATGAATGCAGCAACTAAACAAAATACTTGTGTGCCTTTTGTCTGGTTTCAGCTATTGAAAGCAGCTCGGATTTAAAATAATCATCTTAATAGATTGATACTGTAAAGAACCTGTCTACGCATTAAAATGTGACAGAACTTACTATGAAAGTGAAAGAGCAATAGTTATAGAAGAGTGGAAGGAGTCACAAGTCAAATACGACTTTCAGGACTTCTTTCCAGTTTGAATGTGGCTGTTTGTGCTCCGTAAGACACCCTCATTCTTCGTAATGTTCCAGTGCATTCGTTAAGCTTTCTCAAGCTTCGTTCCGGCTGTTCCATATCTCGTGATTGTGTGAAAACCCACAGAAAAAGGCCGTCCGGCCTCTCGGCTTCACTACAGGACGGCTTTATCCTCCCCGAATTCTGTGTTTGATTGTAACCGGAGAAAGCCAATGTCATTAGGCGTAGGCTTTGATCGAGGTTTTTGAATGCTTCCATACAGTCCAGACATATTTGACATTCATCTACAAAGCAGGTCCTCCACCTCCCCCACGCCTGGAGGAATGCTGGCTGGGTTACAGCTCGAATCTTGGTAGATAGAGAATGTGCTCATTGTTGGGAAAGTCTCACCATCCAGTACCAACAAGCGCCACAGACAGCTGCAGTACGGAGGCTGAGGGACATTTCCTCTGCTTTGCGCATGCTCACACACATTGAAGTCATTGAACAGCACTGGTGGGGGATTTTTGGAGGTGGTCCGGCAAGGGTTTGACCCACTAATGGAGTCTGCTAAGACGTCTGCTCTTTTGTTGTTTGGACCTCATCAAGATGGAAGATGAAGTTGTCTTAAAAGGGGGATACATGTCAGTTCCACTTGTTGATGTTGATGTTGACGTGATATAATGAATCAAGATGAAATTGTATATTTCTAGTTCATCATGTCGAAAACTTGAGTCAAAACTTTTTCTCTTTTTTAAAACAAGCAGCATATCGGTAGCTCAGTGGTTCAAATATTCCTGATAAATACCAATACGCACAATCGATAAACCGACAAATGAGAAAAGCAAGGACATGCTTTTATGAACACCAAAATACTGGAAAAATATTGAAAAATATAAACATACATAGACACGTGTGAAGAACTACTGCTGGTCTTGGAAGTCTTGGCGGGAATTGCTGAAAAAAACGCCTATTTTCTTCTCTGCGTAATAAATCTCGCAATTCATGGTGAACAAGTTTTGTTCAAGTTAATCAATAAAACTTTTCAAAGTACAGTCTACATTTACAAAAGATTTATGTGTTTATACAGTCTACATTTACAAAAGATTTATGTGTTTATGTTTATGCATTTAGCAGACACTTTTATCCATAGCGATTTACAAAGTAGACACAATGTTACAGTTGTCATCAGTTATCATCCTACAAAAATAACTATAAATCTGGAATTAATCATCTGAACTGTTTCGCACGTTTGTTTTCATAATAAAAAATTAACAAGGAAAAAATATACTAAGATGACTGCCATCTAAAATAGGGTTAGGGGGTTCCAGGTTCCACTTCAGAATGGTGGCTAGGGGATAAATGAGCCCAAAAAAAGCCCACATAGAAGGAACGGTGCTTCTTTGGAGTGTTTTCACACTGATGTTGGTAACTGTGATGTACTAAAGTCTGTACTGCTTAAAATCGATTTTCTCTGGCATCTGAGAGGGGGGGGGGAGTGGGTAATCCACGCTGGCTGGTTCACAGTGAATCCCATCCAGCGGTGCGGATCAGTTTCCAGTCTACATGAGTTGAGGTTTGAGAATTTGAAAGGCTCGTAATGCCTGGAGCTCCACTGGGACGTGTACGATATTCAACACTGAGGGGATGCCGTTCCCACATGTGAGATCACCGACGGCCTGTTTAGGAGGAAATAGCAGCCAGGCAGCTGACCGTCGTGAGAAACATGCGGTAGGGTTTCATTTCGTGGTCACTCACACACGTTGTTTGATGAAAAACTGGAGATGATTATCAGCTGACGTGTTTCGACAGAAAACACTGGTTAGGTTTGGTATCATATGTGCTCAAGATGTGGGCAGTCCAGTTAGAAGAGGAAGCTATGGGACAGAAAAACAGATATGGGGCAAATACAGCAGACAATCCAATGCCTGCTCCCTATATTCACCTTAAAGAAAGTAGTCCATGGTAATCTTTGTGCGGAGGTCTCAAAGTTTCCTTCAGGCTTACGCACCTCCCGCTGTCCGATCCCATGCAAAGCCCCACTTCTGGAGATAAAAGCAAACTGAAATTCTACCTCTGAAGACAAGTGATGGGATCAGAGGCGACTAAACTTCCGGCGCAGAAGTGATTTCACCCACTGGGGTGGCCGTGCCAAATATATCAGCATGAGGAATTCAGTCTCTGGATCTCACCGTCTTCAGAGACACGGATCATGTGACAGATCCCAGCATGCCCAATGGTGAAAGCTGAATATGAAAGTAGAGTGACTACCAGATGTTGGCAAATCCTGCCGCATTTTACTTTTAAAATAGAGAACAAAGCAGAGGGAGCTGGAAAGCTCCTAAGAGTTCTGGGGCGCTCCATCTGAAGAATTGTCTGAATTGTCTTTATAAGGAAATGGCAGCCAGACGGTAAGACGTACATAGAAAGAGGATTGGTATATCTGGAGATATACTGAGCTGCACAAATATTCTTTGACGTCACATCGTGTTCACATGGCTGTAAAACATTACAGAATGTGCCGGTGTAGATCCTCAGTCATCCAGGTCACAGGAATGCCAGGAAAAACAGAATTTTTAGATCTTGAATATCTTTCATGTCAATCAGTCCCTCTAAGCATTACATCACATATGTAACAACCTGCAGCAAACTCACTATATGTAAAACATTTTACTTTTGTCTAGTGGCGATAAATGGTCACTGGAAATTACGTTTTGGTTGATTTTAATGATACTGTCTTTTTACCTGAAAATATGCAGTTGAGTGGAATTTGCATTATAGTTATACTTTTATATACTTGCCTATACAAAAGAAAGAGTGGATAACATCAAGTCCTCAGACATATCCTTTAAATATATTAGTCTACACACAATACCTTATACTTCATTCCCGTTTTAAACAACAGCAATGTAAATTCATGACTGAGTCTACAGTACATTTGGTCAGTTACAAAAAATAAGTTTCAGTGATGATGGATAATGTCAATGACAAAATCCAAATTTATTAAAGAGTGATGTCGTATTCTACCCATTTAGAATCATTCTATCAATGTTAGTCTGAGCCAAAGTGTGCATCTTGAACATTTCTACTGACAGTTAATCGGGTTTACATATTCATGGCTATTTGATCCACTTTGACTCATGTAAACCGGCTCCTGGTTATCAACGTGTCTGATTGTTTGAGAGGCTGAGCTCATTTCTGCTGTTCCTGAGCAACGGCTTTGGTTTTAAGACTTTACACACCACCCATGGGATTTTAATAAAAATTAAATACACACATTAAATTATCGTGTGAATTATTCTTGGCCTCAATCACCTCATTTGTTCATCATTTTGATTAGTTGACACAATGATTCAAAGTAATTTTCCCCAAACATTCAAAAGTCAGTAAACTCAGAAAGCACAAAAATGAATGAATGATAAATAGAACACAATTAGAAGAACCGGTTTTCTCATTTGTGTTATGACCATAAAGGCCCACTCCAGTAAAATATGTCCTTTATTAAGCCACTGTAAATTCAGCATCTTGGAACAGAGAGAATGACTTGGAAGCCTTCATGACAAATTTATTATTTCTTGGGTTCTCCAGCAGTGTAATGTTGCAACATGGCAAAGTTAAGTCTTGAAATTGAAGAAATAATTTAAAGACTCCAAAAAGAAGTTGTAAAGTTGTGCTCCTCCAAACACATTATACTTGAGGTGATTAAAACAAGCACAAAACAATTCATGTTTAAAAGATTTCCAAGTAACAGCCAAGTGAAAAACCTAAAAAAATCTTAAAACTCAAGCAAAACTAGATGGAATAACGTGGCGTGAGGGCAAAAAGACGAAAATATGAGATGAAAAACCAAAGACCTGTTGCAGGTGTAAAGAGCAAATGTATACAACACACAGAAAGTAACAGTAAATATTCTTACAAAAGGAGAACATCAAGAGAACATCAAGCTATTCTAACTGACTTAAACCCTTTCACTGTTTTTGTAGGTTATTTTTAGCTCCTAATGCAAAGTAGGAGCTCTCCTAGCCCAAGAGGAAGCATCTGCAACGCAGCTGTGTAGAGTAAAGCAATAAAACAATTTGCCCATGGGGAGACTGACCTGTTGTTAAGCCCGCCGTTACAAATGATGGCCAGCTAAATAAAAGAAATAATAAGGAACAGTAAACAGTCCCACACATATGCAAGAGCTCCTCTTAAAGCCTGAATGAAAACAAAGAGGAGGCCAAGTAAGAGTTAAAGCCTGGGTTTAGGGAGCCTATGTACAAGTGAGGAATTAGAATGGGATTTAAACTTCTCTACTCCCCACCACCTGGCAGTTACATCACTCCAGTGTTCCTATCTGATTATGATTGTAGCACGAGGGAAAGTCCCCCCAAGTTATACTGTCCTGGAAGCTTCTCTCTTCACAACCCTAAAAAGGCCCCTTAAAATCATTTGGTCCAAACGCATCCATGCACAAAGCTGCTAATAAGGAACAAATGGAAACAATCACAGAGTTTGGAAACAAACACAGAATCTTAATGATAAGAGTAGACAGGAAGAAAAACAAAGTATAAAATTCATACATAATTCAACAGGAAAAAATATTAATATCAACTCAGTGTACTAAAGTAAAACCCAGACCACAATGAAAACATATTCCCATGTTTAAGTAATTTAGTAAAGGTATAGAAATGAGAAACTAATCAAATTCATATTCAAATAACTACCTTAAAATGTCGGAACATGGATAAAATCACAAAATTACTAGACCTGAGCCTTTGCAACTCTTTCTAAATCTAAAACATTAAAATCTCTAAGATCTCTAAGCATTATCATGACTTATCCTTCTTTAAATCCATGTTTGATTGCTCCAATTCATATCAAGATAAACACCTTTTTTAAAAAAAAAAAAAAGGTTTTAATCTCGTTATCTAAAATCAAAATTCTAGACAAATGGTCAATTGAATGGCATTAAAAAAGCAGAGAACCAGAGTACCACAGATGTATATTGTTACGGTCAGGAGGTCAACAGAAGATCTCAACCTGTTTTCTGACCATTCGAGTGCCTCACAGCACATTAACACGGCACTCAAATGTCCAACTGTGTCAGTTACAAGTGAGGTCAGCCACTGACTCACTCATCATGTTTGTGTATTTTCTTTGGATAATGATGCTCATATAAATAGTTCCAGGAGCTGCCAGAAGGTTTGCTGGCCACTTTCAGGGTGGGCCATTTCAGTGGGATGGCTGGTTTGCAGTGAGCTCTAAAGGAGGCTTAAAGCAGCTGTGTGCTGCTGCAAATTGATGATTAAAACAATGACACCAAACAAAATCAGGTTTTTAACATATGAATCTGGGGATTTACTGCAAACAACACCTTTCGTTACACGTTTAGATAATTTTTCTCTTTGAAACTCGTGACACATAAGGAGAATATAAATGTGCACAAGCGTGTGTTGACGTTTTAAAGCAGAAAATTAGCTATTTATTTTGGATTCCGGGCCTGTTTCACACACTAAAAAAGCACATTCTTCTGCTCTGCTGATGGCTCGCTCTCACTTGGCTTGCTGTCAAAGAATCACAAAGCAAACTCTCCCTGCAGAAGTAAATCAAGTCTCTGAAATTGGATTTGAATGATGATGCACAGGGTCATCTTACCAGACCAGAGCATACGACTCATGTGCACAATGCGATGTAATGCTTCCCCTTTAGAGCGGCACCTCTTGGAAACACCTTTTTTTTTAATCGGCAACTCATTTCTGTCGTCAAAGCACATCAGGGGTTCCATAACAGTCATGATGTGCTGTTCAAATTGGCACGAGGGTTTGGAAACCCCCGCCTACAATGCTTTTCTCCGAGGAATAGTGTTTTACTTGCAAAAGGGAAAAATAAAGTTTTAGCCTCCAGCAAGCAATTTTCTTTTGAAGATTGATGTAGCTGTTGTTGGTTTCTCGTAGTTTCAAGCTTATTGTTGTTCAGCTTTATGAGTACAGCTCCAAAAGGTCCTGAGACATCTGCAGTGAAAAGTAGTTTTATTTTATTCCGTCTTGTATTTCTTAATTGACCTCGGCAAACGCAAACAGCATTCTCTGGCACATTTAACTTCAGAAGCAAAAGCAAAACCGTAAACGAAAACCTTCCTCAGCGAGCCAAGTTCACACAACGTGATTTTCATTGTCTCTGAAATGTTGTAAAGTGCACACTTTTCCCCAGTGTGCTTTGTCCAACAGTTGGGAGTTAACAGACGTCTCACGGTAGGCTTCCAACAAGCTCACCAAAGACCTTTTGGAGCTTTTAAAGTTAAACCGAACCCTGCACCACTTCCCAAGTCAAAGCAGACTCCACTTGTTGTTTGTTTGTTGTGTTGTTTGTCAGGATGAACTCTAGTTTTTTTCTCTTTACACTGTTTTTTTGCTCTTATTTTAGCAGTTGCCCCTACATCAATGGAGATTCAGAGTCCGTGTGACCTCTGCTCTGCCTCTCTATGTGGCTAAAATTCAGTAATTCAGTAGTTCGATCATTTCAGATTTTATATTTCCCATCTTTAGTGTCTGTGTTTTATTTATTATTTCATTATCTTTTGCATCTTGACCTGAGCTCCTCTTAGAACACAGACCATGAAACACACATGAACACGTGTGCATCAGAATCCGAAATACTTCAATACTTTAATCAGAAATACTTTAATAATCCCAGAGGGAAATTATTTACCATCTACCATTTAAAGCTGATCGCATTTGTTTGCTTTATCCAAAACCAGTTCAGGTCTGAAACTTTTTTTGCCACCAATTGGAGTTATACAAGCTCAACACGAAGAGTAACGATACACCACATCTACGTTTTGGGGATCCAAAAGGGATGGTCGGAAATATTGAGCATCTAAAATGTTTTTCACCTCCACCCACAGCGAGCAGAATGTTTAATATGCTGTGTTCCTCAAAAAAACAACAACAACGCGTTGACATAATGGTTCAGAGAAGGAAAACCCCCCTCACAAAAAAGCTGCAAAGACAAAGTGTTGCGGGAAGACCCGGCGAACAAGGGTGGTAGTGTGAGGAAAAGATTCCACATTCTCATACATCAGCTCAAACTGGGATTCTTTTCAAAGGGGATTTCCTCTGAAAGGGGGAAAAGTTTGGCAGAAACGTTGTCGGCGGGACCGAAAGCAGCAAAAGAATTAGATTACAAACAAATTACTTTTGGATTTCTGCGGCGTAATCTGTTCCAGCGCTGTAACAAGTGCGACAGTGACATAGCCATGTTTGTTCACACATTCTGGCAGAGGAAATTATGACTTCAATGAATGTTCTCTAGTATTACTTACATTCCTATGACTATAAATACTTTTAAAGACTGGCTAAAGATGCAGATGATTATTTTTTTCTTAGCCGTATTGTGTCATTCATCTGTTCTTCGGAAAGTTTGGGTTCCCAAGAATCCTTGTCTCAGTGGGATTATATTGACATATCTACTGCCTAAATGCTTGGGAGAGGTCAATTTTGCAATCTGTATCTGTTGGAGAGCATAATAAATCTAGCATTAGTTGCAAACTGTTCCCTGAATTTGTTACAACCAAGATAATATATAATTGAGTTTAAAACATTTATGTAAACAGATGTAAACATACACCCACCGCAGGGCAGAAAATGATGGAAATGTCAGGTTAAGTGCATTTTAAGTGCAGTTGCACAAGAAATAGAAAAACAATCGTGGATACCCCGAAATGGACAACGTGCCCTGAGAGTTAGAGACTGTAACTTGAAAACCTTTGGTTTTCATGAAGGTTTTTTTGTGGAATTGTGTTGCCTTAAACAATATACATTTAAAAACAGAACAATGAAACCAATATAGATTAGGAAAAGAACATGATTTTAAATAAAACGTGCCTGAAGTTTAGGCCTAGCTTGTCTAAATCATCATATAATAGCCTCACTTCTGTATCATTAACCGTACGTTGATCTGTCTTTTTATGGCATTTGTAGGACATGTTTTCTCTTCGGAGTAAAGTAACTACTGACAGCAAGAAACCAGAAATCCATCTTATCCTAAGAAATACATTTAAGAAAATATCAACCTAGTCCCCAAAACCCATTTACACCATTAGATAGAGGTAGCAAGCATGAAACTTTCGCAACAACTGCATTCTTTTCCCATGTGCAGCTCCAGATTTTATCACCCGACTGAAAATATGTTTTATTTTCTGTTTTTTCTATGACATAGAACTGTTGTGAGGTAACACAATGAAACCCCCTGCCTAATCTGATATGGTGTCTCTCAGAATTCACGTTATAAATTCCAGACACACAAGGGTAACATAATACCGGTGACCCAGCCGAACAACAGTCCTTGAGCAGTCCATTAGATTCATGCTTTACAACAGCAGAAGCCTCTCTGACATATTTAGAGGACCACGAGGAAGTTACAGATACAAGTGTAGTAATACATTGTTATTCTAATGAAGGCATTTGAGTGGAGAAAAGGGAAAGATGACAGTGATAGGCTGAGTTTATTTATTGAATTTCTTATTGATCAAATTGATAGATCAGACAAAGATTGAGTGTAAGGGCTGTAATGAGTCACTGGTGCTGCCCGGACATGTGAAGTAGAACAAGGCAAGTGAGGGAAAATGATGTTTGTTACTGCCTCAGCCCACTTTACCCGCAGGAGTGATTCGTTTTTCTCTTAGAACAGCAAATAAAACTGTCACCACAACCCTCAGTAATTTTTATTTACCCACGCTGCCCGCAAGCCAACAGAGCCGCTCAACATCCAATTGCCTGAAACAGCCCAAAAAATAGGTGAGAAACACTGCAGAGGTTTTCGGTTAATGGCTTTAGTGGAGAGAAGTTACATGAAGGGTTTTTTTCCCGTATGGGAAAAACCCAAACAAACCATTATCCACCAAACAGAGGAATGATTTTCTGTTGTTTGGGAGCGTTCAGTACAGGGCAGGACAGCAACCTTCCCGGCAAGCAGCAGAGGGAAAATGCAGCTCACGTGAGCCGTTCCACATCAAAGCAAATGTCATTCTTGGGAATTTAATCAGAGGAGACACAAAGTCCTCATGAGGAGGTAGGTGGGGTTGATTGGAGAATCCCAGAGTTATGCTTTTAACAATGGATCTTTGTGTGATTATTTTCTATTAAAAAAAAAAACAATTAGCTATAGCACCTGTTTACCATCTGGGTGACTTTAAGCCCAAAAAATATATTATTTGGGTTTGGAAAAGATAGCTGTGACATCCAACATTTTTTTGTCAGTTTCGTGGCTCATTTGAGGCCTGAGGTCTTTTCTGCTTTCTTTCCCCTTAGCTTTTGTCCAGTGGCACGCTGTTAAAGTCAGAAACGAATTTAAAATCCTGCTCCTCGCATATTAAGCACTTACTGACCAGGCAACATCATTATGGCTTAAAGATGCTATGATCAGATATTTCCCCAGCAGAGCACACAGTTCTCAGACTGAAGATCCACCTCTGGTTCCTGGAGTTTCTAAAAGTAGAACTGGAGGCAAAGCTTTAGGTTATTGGGTGCCTCTTTTATGGTTCAATAACAAATGGAAAAGTGGAAAGCAATTTATAAGATCCCAGAAAGAATGATCTGGGATCCCAACTGGTCAAGAAATGGCCACCTTCCCTGAGTCTTGTTCTGAGGGAAGATTTGATGCAATATTTTCGCTTATTTACCTCTATCTAGATTGGAATAAATTGGAAAATAAATTAAATTAATTGGATTAATTAATTTGACTCATTGCAACACAAAGACGGTCTGATTCTAATTTGCTTGAACTGGATTGTTTCTTTACAGGACCGAGACATGACAATTGCTGTGATTTGGTTCCACAAATCAAACTGCAATAAATATGCACATTTAATTAATATATTTGGTCTGAACACACACACCACAAGGAATCCATGTATGTCACCCTCAGCATTTCAGAAGTATTAGCAAATGTGCTGTTTAAAAAACGATGTATGCAATTAAATGGTTTCACTAAAAACACTTTGTGTATTCAAGCAAGATTGATGTCAAATGAATCTGTATCATTATCACAATTGGCAACAGTGTTTTTTTTATCAGAAGTAAAGGTAGAAACAGCCGGCTGAGTGGATTACGTTTGCGATCATCAAATTGTTGGCAGATTCCACTGGAGTATTTGAGCTAATTCTAAATAGTTGGGCAGTTATCAGTCAACGTGCATCAGATCTAACTGTCCAGTTACCACTGCGTGTTAGATACTCTGTGTATGTTATCGTAGGTAAACAGCAAGCCAAAGCGCTTTTCACAAGACTGGATCTGAGCGCCTTTATTACAGTTTTTCTGAGTCAGCTTACAGTTCGGAATTGGGCTTGAAAAGGGTGAATGAAAAGACATTGCTGGGTAAGCAGAGTTCTGCTTACCCAGACTGCCTTGCAACCACAGTCTATGCCACCACAATAAAAAAAAAAACGAGCAAATGAACACTGACTGAATAAATGTTTTTTAGCATATACTTTTAAACATGAGATACAACCAGCGGATTATGAAATACTTATCACCAAAAATTCTCATGAACTTTTTATTCTTTTGTCAAACACATATTACTTTGGGCAGAATAATAACTGACAGTGTTTTATTGCATATGGAAATATGGACCTCTAAACTATGCATATGTAGTTATTAGTAAAGAAAATGTAACCTGGGAGTGGTTATAAGAAAAGAAGGGGATCAGGCCTGAGAACATTTGGAAAATGTTTTAAAATCCTCTTTTTCTTTGAACAAGACAAATGATCTCCCGATATTATAAAATTAAAAACATCTGTGATTTTCCATTATTATATTTAGATATCAAAAGTCATATTGTTGCACCTCAATGACTTTGAGATCAAACGAAAAATTCCATGACCATATTTGTGCCTGACTGAAATACGATCTGGTCATTACAAACATCACAATTGCTTGTACCACCAACTTTTTGTGGAAGCGATTGATAGCCAAGATTTTTTTAGAAACAAAGATCTCCAAGCAGTTTATTTGTTCAGTTCCACAGGAACGTAAAACCCAAGTGGATTAGAAAAACTATCAACTGACGCTTATTTTACATCACAACTGAATGTACAACTTTACCAGGAGTGAAGCATTTTACTAATCCAGCTAATCCAGCTAATTTATAGAATTTCACAATGCCTTTTTTCTCCATCTTTATCAATGTACACCTTGGTAGACAGCAAGTCTCCAACTTCTTTGTTGATATTGTGTTTATTTGACCCATTGATTAGAGAGAAAATTACCAGAAAAGAGTCACACCGGCTTCTCAAAAAATCCCCTCTGCTGAGGAAAATTCCTAGAAAGGTGGCTATTCAGTTAGAGCTTGACCAACCACAAACATTCACGAGCTGCTGTCTTTAATCCAGCTGGAAGTGGGTGGAACGGACGGTCATTAAAAGCTTTTGCACTTGTCACTCAAATAGATCCAATAGGGCAGAAAGTGAGGACGCAAATGGACGCACGGAAAGTAGAAAAGTCTAAAGTTTAAAAGCAAACCCACCCACTGACTCTGGTGATAGTCATGTCAGCTCAGCTTCTGTATTTCTTTTATTTTTTTGGGGCCAGATCTCACCTGGACATCATCAAACGGCGAAGTCCCTGCTGATGTAACGGCCGTGTAAATGAAAACAGGCGACGGCCCCTGGAAGCCACAAATCCTCCGCGCAGCATTCGGGCCTAAGTGTGGGTGAAAGTGGAGACAGACACAGAGCACACTGTAAGAATTCCTTCTGCACCTGTCCCCCTTTTAAGTCAAATCAGAACGACATGGTGATAAAGAAAACGCCCTAAATCCACTGAGCAATGTTAAGCTGACTCCTCACGCACAATCCTCAAATTTTGAGTCGCTAACCCCTCACGGCGTCATGAATTTGGCTAATAACGGGCACAAGCTCTCGTGACTGTCCGCTGGAAGATTGAGTGGATGTGGACTGGCTGGTTTCACAAATTCCACCCGTTGTGGAAGTTTGCATTTGCTTCACACATGTCCTTTCAACAGCTGGAGCCACCATGGAGCCTAAAAGCCAGCCCAGGGATTGAATGTCAATAACACAAAGAGCAGCTTATTAACAAGGTCAGATAACCACCAAATTGTTTTTAAAAATCTCCATTTTAAGATAAATCGCAGTTTTAATCTGCCAAAATGGGCATATGATGCTATTTAGAATTGACCTTTAACCTTAAATGTGATCACGAGTGGCTGCAGGCTATGAATTTAAAGTGGTTAAATTAATGTAAATTACATATTACATTAGAAAAATGCATATTTGAATGTGTGTGTGTGTGCGTGTGTTCATGAAAACAATCTTTCTTGTCTAATCGTTCATGTCTTGAAGCAGCTCACGAATATGTTCTTTTTCCTTTATTGAAACCAGATGTTCCTTTTCTTTAAACACGAAAAATGTAATGCTACGGAAACACGGTGCAAAAAATATCAATAAATTCTCCAGCAACCTTCTTATTGATCTCTGTATCCATGCGGTAACTGTCAGATACAAAGGGACAAAGATGTGTTTACCGCACTAAAACATACATATGCATGAAGTAGTAAAAAAAATGCACAAAGAAAAACACATATATACAAACAATATGAATAATAAAACAAATTAAAATGTCATAATACATATAATATAGATAGATAGATAGATAGATAGATAGATAGATAGATAGATAGATAGATAGATAGATAGATAGATA
>CAJRST010011112.1:1678360-1688859 GCA_907169785.1 Menidia menidia | reverse complement strand
ATAGATAGATAGATAGATAGATAGATAGATAGATAGATAGATAGATATTATCACTATGTATTATCACTATGTATTATCACTATGTATTATCACTATAAAGTATTACTGATTGTGATGATGAAAAAAGAAGATTAACGGAGCATTTTACGGTCTGGCTGTCAAGAGCGGCCTCATCCTTGTTGACGTTGAACCTTGGTCCCTGTGGGATAGTTTACAACACTCGGTTTGGATTTCATTCAGACTCTTTAACTACTTCTTTTACCGCAGCTCTTTTGGCCGACGACTGACAGGCCCTTTTAACGCCGCGGCCATGTTCCAGCAGGGCTCTTCCCGCCCAACGATAAGGCGCAAAATACGCCTTGAAGCGGGCCTAAACGCAAAGATCTCCGGAAAAAGTCTCGTAAAAAATAGCAGCTATATGGCTATTGTGTCACCCAAAATAAGGCCTGTAACTATGACAGCAGAAAAACCATGGCACCCCCCACCCCCCCGCTACCCCATCAACCACAAACAAACGCAGAGTGAGCTCATTGTCCCTGTGCAACAGTGGAGTGGATCTGCACAGGCCTGCTGATCCAATCAGCCTTTGGGTGTGGATGTATAGCCAGGAGAACATTACAAAATGGGAAATCAGTCAACCCCTCGCACCGTTGCAATTCCTCAGAGAGGGAAGTGCTGAGGAATTCCGGCGAGAGCAGGTATGAGCAGAACTTTTATCAGTGCCGGGGAGTTGCTGAAAGGCGAGTGTAATAAAGTGTAACCCTAACCACGCACATATGCTTTATGTTAAAATGCTGTTGATAACCTTACTTGTCCAAGGCTTCCAGAGCAACAACTGAATTAGTTCCAGAGGTGTTTGCTTTATGTATATCTGTCAGGTCATTAAGAGGGTTTGACAAAACCAAAATCTGCCAGATTTTTCTATATATATACTCTCATCAATCAGTCAACTCACTATTGTTGTTTGGTTATTAAACACCGCGAAGGCCAGTCTTTTTCGGGGTTTTTTCTTGGCCTCTTTAAATCTCCACTCTACTCTTTGCTGTAGTATTTTCTTAGGAAAACTGTGTTACAGACTCTGCTGCAAGGTAGAAAAGGAGTTTGTTAGGGTTGTGTTTTGCAGGTTGTTAAAGGTTTGGAGTGTTTGAAGGAGTGACGTCTAGTGGCACGAAATGCAAACTGCAGCCTAACAACCACGTCTAACAATCCAAAATCCACTTACCATAAAACAGCGTGAACATGCACCCTAAACAAGAGTTCAATTGTCTGTCTGTAATACTGTAGAAACATGGCCTTTAGACATGGATGGTGACCCACTATGTCTTGGAGTATAACTTGCTTGTTCCAAGAAAGTGGAAATTATTTTTCTTTTTTTACTTATGACTTATGAATGTGTAATCTGGGCTTTAAATGTGATGTTATGGATGTGTTTCTTCTTGAACAGCCATGAAACCAAACACAAGCATAATACTGATGATAACAAAGAAAAGCGTTGTGCATCATCATGCATTGACGTTGTATTTTTATTGTGGGTAAATTCTGGTTTCTTGACTCCATTCGGATGGAAAACTATACAATTTACCCGCCTGAGTTTGTGGGATCTGGGTTTTCAGTGGTGCATTTAGGTGCCTGTAGAGAAGGTAACTGAAACGTGATCCCAAGTGCTCATTATGGATGTGTGTGGTCAAGTATTTTGATGCAGGTTATCAACATGCTACCTGCGAGTGAGTGGATTCATAGACAAGTGCAGGAGACAGACAAGAATAATAGGTTCGGTGACTTCCAGGGGCAGTGAATCAAACACCTTTTTGGGATATTTAAATTGTATGCTGATGGCAAAGAGTGGCCAAAACTATTAGGAAACAGGAAAAGGAGGAACAAACAGAGAAGCCTCTCAGTACTGACGCGTCAGACTCAGCTTTCTGGTGCATTAAATTCTATAAACCAAAATCAAAGTTAATGTCTAACTCACAGTTCACGGCCCATTTTGAAGGACCTGAGCACTTCTCAAATATCTGGGCTGTAATACCTGACACAGTGCTGTTCAGTGTCTGGATCAGTGCACCAGATGACAGATTGACCTGTCAAGGACAGTTTTTTTATCCGTGCGGTAGTGTTTCCAGCCTCTCGAAAGCAAACAATCAACACCGTAAAACGTCGGGTTGTGATTGGAACGCTGCAAGCCAGAGGCTCAGAGAAATGCTTCAAGCGTCTCCGAGATATGCCTCCTCCACATTGACAAAAATAACCGGGCCGGGCCATGTGCTTGACACATTTTGTCCTGGTTTCACTTAGTAAAATTCACTTCCAGCTTTTTCAGGAATGTGTCAGTTCAGTAACGATCAATGTAACGCAGACTCTGAGCAGACACTTTCAACTGTCTTTCTTCATGTATATCCATATTCCCAAAGCAAAAAGCACTGGGAACACCCATCAACAACATATCGGCCGAGACTTTGAAATGCCTGCAAAAGTGGTGCGTGTATTGCGTCTCGCCTTAACAATGCGAGTGGACCAATAAATGTAAGAACGAGTCACGGATGTCACTTCCGTCACAGCAGTTGTGCACCATCTGTCTTTGCAGTTAACATGTGGGATGAGTGGCAGGAGGAAATATAAAAGCAAGTGTTTTGCAGATGAAAGTAGTATAAGTATTTGTACATTTTCATTTGTTCATTGTTTGATGTTTGCCTTTTATATTCTATTCTCTCCTTCTATGATGAAATCTCATTCTTATCTGAGGAAGCTTGTTGATTTATATTTTGTTGTAATTTGTGATCTGTTATTTCTTTTAGTCTCCTGTCATCTACATGTTTGTCGTATGTTTTCTTTTGTTCTTTTCACTTGTGCTATGATGGTAAATTTTAGTCAGTTTTTATTTGACAATCTCTTATTTGTAGAAGAATGGTTGGTATGGTTCTACTATCTAGTATAATCTTAGTCCAACTGATGAGGGAGAAAGGGAAAGGGGTCAAATGAAATGACTCTGAACAAATTGTGATGTTCAGCTTGGTTAGATCACTGAAAGAAGGATAACAGAGGCATGAGTCACAGTAATATCATAATATGGTTATTCGTATTGTTTGTGTTGAGAGAAGTGTTGTGCCGAGTGGAGGGTCAATGGTTCAATATCCAATTCAGAAGAACTAACCTGTATTAATGAATTAGACTTAAATGTATTTCTGTAAATGGGTTAATGTGGTTCTAAGTGGTCAGCTACTTAAGAAAGGCCCAATGTGAACACATGCACCTGGTATTTTCCCCTAATACCACCCTGAAGTTGCAGGTTTCATAGAGAGATCTCCAGCCATTTGATCTTAGAAATTCCAACGACCTGTGGATGTTACGGCATTTGGAATTCACAATAACACCAAAAAGATGACCCATTGTGAAGGTCGCTAAAAATTGTAATCAAGCCATTTCTAACGTTGTCAACTTGGCCAACATCAGCACTTCGTTTCTAATTAATAGCTCAGGTTTAAGAAGGGGGAAGTGTTTCGAAATATTTGTCTGGAACATGAGCTAAAGTTGCAGGATTTGCCAATAAAAAAACTTGACGAGTTCAAGTGTTCTTATGTGAATTGGCAGCTACTCTATTCAAACAAACAACAGTAAATGCTTAAAAGTGTGTTGGATTTGTTTTACATCAATGCTACATCATTTTTAGGTCTAACATTAAAAACACTGTCTCTATTTCGTTAGGTTTTGTTTATTTAAACTTCTCTAGTTATGAGCCATTTATTCAGGTACTTCTTTCGTTGTCATTTCATTTAGTGTGTTTTAAGCATTGCATAGATCTAATTCCTGTTTGGCACAGTATAAAATGCAGAAAGCGACAAAAGCCACTCATTTCTCTTAGAGTGCGGGAGAATCTGCTGCCCCCTCCTGCACAAGGCCAGGCAGTCGGAAGATGACACGTAGGGGGACTGCACCGTGCGGAAAAGGAAATGAGAGGTTGACGATGCTTCAAAGGGAGTCTGGAAAGCCCAACGCGTACGGCTTCCAGGTCCTTTTACGAGTTGCAGACCTGGGATGATCCCGGCAGCCAGCGACTGGGCTCTGAGCTACTGCACGCACTCAGAGACACGGCAGGTGGATGCTGTCACTGGTTAAAGGGACAGGTCACCAATCCACCACAGGGCCACGCAGAGACACACAAGGTACACAATCATCCATCCATTTTCGTAACCGCTTAATTCCGAATTGGGTTTCAGGGGGACTGGAGCCTATCCCAGTGGTCAATGGACTAGAGGCGGGATCACCCTGGACGGTTCCCAGTCCACCGCAGAGCCACACAGAGACACACAACCAAACACACTCACTCTTAAGGGCAATTTGGAATGTCCAATCAACCTAACATGCAGGTTTTTGGACGGTGGGAGGAAGCCGGAGAACCCGGAGAGAACCCACAGACACAGGGAGAACATGCAAACCCTACACAGAAAGGTACCGTTTCCCCCGTGGACGCGAACCCAGAACCTTCTTGACAGAACCTTCTTACTGTGTCGCGATACACAATCATGCACTAAGTCCATAAGTTCATTCAGAGCAATAAAATGCAAATAAATACAACATGCAGGTTTTTGGGTGGTGGGAGAAAGACAAATTACCTAGACGGACCTTTGCATTCAAACTCCACACAGGAAAGCCTTTGGAGTGCCTCTTGCCAAATAACTGTATTAATCTTTTGACTTTTTATGTTCTTTAAATATTCCTTTAGATATTTTTTTTCGATATTTACTTTTCAGGATTTATTGGAAAATGTAATCTAATGAATGCTGTCAACCTTTGAAATTACATAGGTTTTTTAAGGGGTTGTCTGTTTTTGTTTATGGCATACAACTGAACTGCATTTTCTGTCTGCATGGGTTCTATCCGGGTACTCTGGCTTTCTTCCACCGTCCAAAAACATGCACATTATGTTAACTGGACACTCCAAACTGCCCCTAGGAGTGAATGCGATGGACTGGCGCCCTGTCCAGGGTATATCCCACCTTTTGCCTGTTGTCAGTTAGGCTCCAGAATAAAATGAATAAAACTTTAAAGGAGGAAACATCTGGCTAATTAGCTCTATTTTAAAGTTATATTACAATCACATCACATGACCTCCATCCGTCCCTATATATGATATTTTAGTGAAAAACTGCTTTGGATGTTGACTTTTCGACTGGATGAGGTGTATGTGTTAGAATTTTGGAAGTTTCCGGGCTATTGAACATTCTTTTCAGACAGATGTTCTGAACTCACTTGTTATCATACTTCGAGCCGTCTACAGCCCATGAAATTATTCAAACACTGCGTGAAACTGAGCCACTCAAGTGAACCCAAGTATGATAAACAATAATTCATCCGTCTGCTCCAGAAAAGTCTTCCGCGGCATTTGAATACTGTAAAATGCCACAGCTGTTGTTTCGGAATCAAAACCAGACCTGGAAAAACACAATATCTTCTGTCGGCTAACTATGTCTGGCACTAATTATTATTATCTTTTTTTTTTCATAACAGCTGCATTTTTAAACATTGGTAACAACTTGAAAGGCCTTCTGATCAACACGCATGTTCATCAAAACAGTTCAAGGCCTGTGAGAAAGGCTAATCATATCCAGTTAACATTCATATACGATATCTTTCTGTTGCTTTGGGCTGAACAGCTGTGCTTACTAGTGCTGTACTTAAAAATTAAGTCCGTTTGATTACCAACTAGCATCAAAGTTTCTCTTTTTAACGTTTACGATGTGCTCCTAAAATTGCCTTTATTATAAGGACGGAGGGATGTTTTTGCAGTGATTTAGGATAATTGCTTTTGGATATCCTTTGGTGATAAGCAGACGCAGTTGTTCAGATGTAGTTCTGCTCAATCTATCATCCCGTCGCAGATAATAATGTTTAGATTCCTGGCAAGCAGGACTTGACATCTGCGGCGTGGATGTGACCGAAATCAAAGCAGAATCTTTGAGGGTGGCTGACTTTGAAACCCTTCGATACTCCCCCAGTCCCCTAGCAACAAATAGAGACAACTCATGGTGGACAGATAGGCGCCACAAAAGTTTCCAAAACTCAACCTGCATCTGTTCCCATCTGTATGCGAGGATGAGGGTTCTGAGACAGAAGAGATGAGGTACGGGTGGCATTTGTGAACTGGGACCTGCTGGGGAGCTATGAGAGTGCAGCTATCTGCATCACCTTCATTAAAAAGCAACTTGAACAAAAACCTGGGACTTCACCCTGCCTTCCAGAAAGTGAAGTGGAGCTTCAAAAGGGGGTCTCAGAATGAGCTCAGCATGAGGGTGGGGAGAGAAAAACTATTTTCCCAAGCAATTAGAACAACTGCAGAGTATGAGAAGGGCCTCCCCCCTGGGTCCAAGCTGGATACGGTACTGTATATCCATGGAATCAGTCAAAGGATGAAGTTACACTTTGTTGTTTAGAAAAGACTTCTGTGTATCATCAGTGCAGAAACAGATGGAGACATGGGGACTGGTGGAGATGGGTGTTTATTGCTTTGTTAAAGCTACATACAGGGAAACTACAGTACATCCAGTATTGGGGAAAACAAAGGCTCATGGTTGTGTCTGTGTTTGGACACGTTCCTGTTCATTGAATTCTAATGAGCTAATAAATTGAGTCCATGTCTCCAAAGACTTTTTGATGTGCCGGTCAGCAAGTTTACGGTCCTTTCCCCACCTACTGTAAAGATGGTGTACTCCCGCGTGCTCTCAGGTTAGGGCACCAGAATGGCTTTCATTGGAAGAGGCCTCCAACCAGATGGCCCCCCTCCTTCCACTATCTGCTCAGCTCCAATGAGAATCAGACTGAAGGCAGCCATGAAGAAGATGGAAAACACTGTTGTTTGAACATGGTTAGCCATCTTGCCTTTCTCAAAATCTATTATCCATCCTGGGACTTTGGGGGTAAAATGATGAGCTTGGACGTGTTCTAGTTTGGTATGGGCCAACCTTTGACACACAGAGCTGGCTTTTCTTCTTCTGAGTGCCTTCATCCATTTCTTACTGGCTTTCCCCAGATGGCTGTAATCCAGCCTTCTCTGGAAATCAGCTATTTCTCCATCTCCATCATCTGATGGCTTTCTGAAGGCTTGTTTCAGATGTTGACAGACAGCTGGTGTCCCACAGAGGCTCTTCTGCCTCCTGCGGAATGGTTGGCTCAATGAGGAGAATCTTCTTAGAATTTCTGGACCACAACAACTACTTTTAGGGGTAGGCTTGGACTGGCGATCCCACAGAGGAGCTCAGCTGGTCATGCTGTTGTCCAGTGTGCGAAATACCTGTCAATATTTGGGGGGGTCCCAATCTCCCGATTGTTGCGCAATACAGATCAAAATTTTCTCAAAATGCAGTAGGCCTATAGCATTAAAATGTCAAAGTCAAAGTGAGCTTTAATGTAAATTCTTCACATTCACCAGACATTGAAGGAATCGAGGGGACGTTTCTCATTCACCAACAGTGAAACAGATAAAGATAATATCAGTTCCTAATACTAAAATTAAATTTCACAATAAAATATAAAATATTCAATAATCTAAAATATACAATACTTATGCTAGTGCAAAAAGGCAGATGGTAATGGCAGCAGAAAATTATTATTATTATTATTATTACCAATTATGAAAGATATATTTGTAACAGTAACAGTGCAAAAGAACAGTAAATAAATATAGTAATAATAGTAGTGCAGGAAACAGTTTGTCCCGAGTGATTTTTTTTGGGTGGGAGCTAATAACATCACCATTTATCCATTCTTCTGCTAGTTCAAAACCCAGTCCCTTTTCTGAGAGTAGCAACGTTTTTGCATTTATACACCCCAATTTTCCTGACTTAATGTCAAGCCAAGGGCTGCGGTCTTTCCATTCGCCCACCTGCTTCGTTGTCCAACCAGCCGGCAACTCACCTGTGCTAGCAGCAGTAGCAGCTAACGTTAGCTCAGTTGCATATTCGGAGCACTCGGCCTCAACTTCAAGTTGTTTTTCTGGGGAGTCACTGGGTGGGATAGGGTCCTCCGCTTTGGTGACTAGTAGGCCCATCTCTTCATCTCTGAGTGCCACCTTTTTGGACGTGAACCCAAAGTGCGTGAGTGATAAAGTCTGATTTAGCTTTCGCTTGCTAGCCATTTTTAGTATTACTCGTTGTCAAGGTTACGTCTCTCTTCTGTTTGGCGCGCGCAGGATTGGTTGGCTCCACTTGGCAAAAAACTGAACATATTTGTGAATAAATTTAAATTTTGAATTTTAAATACTGGACATGTTGAGCTTAAACACGTTTTAGTGACCATTTGTGACAAAAAAAAAATTGACAAAATTTAAGACCCCCTTCAAATTTAGCTTTTGAGGCTTTCAGGGGCTCTACTAGGTTAATATATGACTTTTTCTGTTGTTCCTTAAAACTAAGAAGCAATTCTTTTAACAGAAGCTATGTGAGCTCAATGTCAGACTCTGTGTTGTGGTAACTCTTTTTTTTTTATTGATAGAGATGGAAGTGAAAGGAGAATTTTATACTGATAAATGAACAAAGATAATATTGGCCCTTGCTCTCAAATGAATATTTAGCCACATAAAAGCTGACACAGTGTTGTGTTTGCCTGGAAAGTTCCTGTTGGTGCTAAATCAGAGGCAAAACAAGCCAAAAGCTTTTGTAGCTAATCTTTTTTTGCATTGATTAGTAATGTAATTTATACAGAAAAACACCTGTGACTGATATTTTTGCAACAGGCAGTAAAGCAAATCAATAAACTCTTTCAATTAACTCAAGATCGATACCAGTGACATAGAGTTATGGTATACGGCAGCATAAGATGTTGCAACTGGGGAAGAACAAGCATTTCCCTGCTGGTAAACCCTCTGATGCGTTCAAGGACTCTCTTTCTGCACTGGATGTTACCCCGTATGTTTTGGAGCTCATTACAGGACTTCAGCTGATGAGGCCAGCACTCAAGAATGCAAGGACAAGCTAAACAACTCACGCCCTTCACACACCAGCGGAGAACAGGCACTCGACACCCCCCCCGACAGCCCCGGGACACCCCCCAACTCCACCCACCCACCCCGATACCCCCAAACCTCCTCCAAGCTGATGACATCACAGCGGTGACAGCAGACCTCAGAATGATTAAACTGATATTAGATCCCCCTGAAGTATCTCCACATGTGCAGGACTGGAGGGAAAACATAAAAAAAAAACTCTACTCTTGAAGTATTTTTCTACCCCCAAAACACCGTCAATCACCCCTAAGATATATATCTAAATATTCCCAAATTACAAATATCAAGATACTAATGAGGCTGTCCTGACAGCAGAATGAATGTAAAAAAGGTCCACATAAAAAGGCACCTGTAGACAGCCAAAAACAACAAGTTTGTTCATTTGTGTCTGACTTTTAAAATGTCTGCCTGTTTATTTAGTTTTTAACTACAACTGTCACCAAGTCATGTGCTTTCACAATGTGTAGATTCTTATATTGATAGTAAAGTCATACGTGTTGCTGTCTATAATCCATCTCCTTGTCTCCACAGCAACATTGTAGCAGAAAATACAGACGCATAAGTATTTTTTCCCCATCCCGCAAGTATTCCACATTCCTGCCCGTCTCACTGTTTATGTGTACAACAAGCTACAGGAACAAGCAAATCCGATCATCCATCATTTCAGATTCACATCATGTAAATGTTTAGTATCTTAATACAAATAAATCTTCTATCTTCTGCTTGGAAAAAAAGATGGTGGTTACGCTCTGATTTCTGTAATGTCCAAATGTCATTTTAAAGGAGATGCTTTATCACTGTTCTTGCTCCATTCTTTTTTTATTCTACTTCCGCTAAGCTAAGAACATCTGTTCCTTAATGCTAGGATATGTGTGAAGCTCGTGACGTTATTATTTTTTTTAAAAACAGCTAAATCAAAGCGCGTCTGTCACTGATTAAATCTAATCTGGGTCAAGAACAGGCCCCTTTGGCCCCACCCACCACCGCTCTCAGGTTAAGGTCGCCCGGCGGGCCGAGGCCCTGTCCAGCCCCCCGGAGGTCAGTGCTGGTCGGCGTGGGGTGGGCTGGGTGGGCTGGGTGGGCCGGCCCTCGCTGCACAGGTAGCAGATGGTGCACCACACGCTGTGCTCCGGGGACATCTGCACCCCGCTGCTGCTCCGAAAGGGCCGCAGCGCACAGGACCCTGTGGGCAGAGGGGGGACAGGCCCGGGGTCAGACTGACGTTGGCATTCCAGCATCGTACCAGGACTCAAATTGACTGGAAATAGACACTAAAACAGCACTGGAAAAAGTCAAATATACAATTTTTTCTGAACCACTTATTCCCAAATCGGGTCACGGGGGGACTGGAGTTACACTGTATATATATATATATATATACATATATATATATACACACACATATATACAGTATATAGTAAAAGATGCTTTAAACCAATAACTGCTTTGCTTTATATATAGATAGATAGATAGATAGATAGATAGATAGATAGATAGATAGATA
>CAJRST010011112.1:1652291-1678350 GCA_907169785.1 Menidia menidia | reverse complement strand
GATAGATAGATAGATAGATAGATAGATAGATAGATAGATAGATATTTGTAGATTTTTATTTAAACTACACTCTTCACCTTTACACTATTTCATCAAATATGTGTTTATTTGGTTGAAGTGCTTTTAAATGATCACTTTTTAATGCATCATTTTGTGTGTAAAGCAATTATTTTACACACAAAATGGGCTATGCAAATAAATGTGGCAGTTATGTCTGACGTATCTTTGGGCGAAAATGATACAAAGCCTGAAATGAAAACAATGGAAATTGTTCCATTGTTTCCAAAGCTCGGCTTTCCAGTAAAAAATGTTTGGTTTTCTGCAAGAATTGCATCTTGTGTATCGGAGGTCATACGTGTGTTTAGTCAGTCTGGGGATTGGAAACCGTCTGTTGGGTGGGAATGAAACGGATTTGAGTTGGGTTCCATCTGCCTTTTTTAATCCAGGTCTTGGAGAACGATATTTAAATTTGTCCTTGCGCTTGTTTTTTCTTTCATGAGCTCATTTTTTCTGCTTCTGCCTTCTAATTTAAAAAGCACCCCCAAAACCCTTCATGAGTGTTATGTTCTCTGTTTTAAATTGGGTCATTAGGTTCATGTCCTGTGTTTTAGGTTTAGTTAATTAGCTTTTGTGCTCCTGTTCTTTGATTTGGTGTCTGTCTTATGTGTCTCCACCGGTTTTATTCATGTCCCTCTGTTTCCTTTAATTTCCCTCATCTGGTCAACTGGACCTATAATTTATCACCAGTTCTTCATTCTATTTATTTACTCTACCGGCTATAAGCCTCCTTTGTCATTTCCTTCCTTCCTAGGTCCTTGTGTCAATCCTTTGTCCTTCTCACGTCTAGATTTCGGTATCATTTTTTCCCTCCCTGTCTCCGGTATTTCTCAGTTTTTGGCCTTTTGGTTTCGTTTGGTCAAGTTTAGTTGAATCTCGATATCTGACTCTGCCACTCTTTTTGTTGTAGTTTTAATCACCCACAAATTCCCCAAAACCTGTTCTAAGCCACGTATTACGTATGATAAATTTGAAACTTAAAGCTAATCATAAACAAGAGGGATCATTTTTCAGTATTGAACCAATACCAGTTCCCTGATCACTTTCGCTGGTTACTTTTATGACCTTTTCTGCGTCTAACTATGACAATATGGAGGTTACACAACTCCCGTTTTGTACTAAGTTCACGTTCTATCGTCATTGAGTGAGAAAACCCTGAAAGTCCCTTTTTTTCGAGCTTTTTTTCGTAACAAAGGGGATACGACCGAGGACAAAGTAGGCCGCGGCGCTCAGGGAGAGGCCGATGAGGAAGATGGTGCCCAGACCCAGGTCTCCCATCGCACACAGGTTTGGACAAGCACAGGGGCTGTCCACCCAGATCTGCAGGGGCCGGTCAGCCAGCAGGCTCTGGTCCCGGATGCTGGACACCGGCTGATCTGGACTGCAGTGGTAGTGTACGATGGTCTCCGGCTGGTCACTGTGAGCTGGGACAGGAGAAGGAAAGGACAACACTGCCCGGTCGTTATGAAGATCTCACATGGTATGTTTCAGTTTGGCCCTAACTCACCAAAGTAGGACACAGACAGCACCTGCAGGGTGTGGTTGTAATGGAATACGTTCCCTTCGTGTTTTCCGTAGCTGATATAGCGGCTGATGTATCCACCGAGCCCTTGAGACCTGCTCAGACCAAGCAAATATTACATCACAATTGTTAGAATTTGGCTATTATTACTCACTTTAGCATAGTATGCTATAACATGATCTAGGTTAATTACTGATTGTCGTATTCCTTTTGGAACTATATGTTTGCGTTAAAGTCTCTGGCTGTGCCCACAGACTCTCCTTTTCTCTCTTTTTCTTTAATTTGTTACCACATTCCAATGTGGTTCATTTGCATGAATTAGGACCTGGCCTGTTTATGCTCAGAGGTATGTAACCAATAGGACTTGGTTGTGTCCAGTCCTCCTTTGAGGAGGCGGATCGAGTCCAGGAGATATTGCCCATCACACCCAGATCTCAGGGCTCTTTACCCACTGAGACCCAGAGAAAGAGGTGACCTCATAAATGTAATTTTTTTGTACTTTTGATCTACTCTGGTTCATTCTCAGGTTTCCAACTAAAGAATCGGGCTAACACAGTAGAACCTCTACTTACAATTGGCTAAACACACGAATTTTTCAACATACAAAGTGAAATCCGATCCAATATTCGACTCAACTCACAAAGTAAATTTCCAACATATGACGTCGAAGTGATAGAAAAATAGATATAAAACATGAAAATTAAATAAAAATAGATAAGCTAAGTTAGTTTAAATTTCACGTAGTGAAAGTTAGAGTAAGTTACGGTACATCCTATATCTCACTCTCCTTCTCTACCTCCTACACCTCCATTCGCCAGTCTCTAAGGTGCCAATAAAAACCCCTTTTCATTGATTATTTCTTTATCATTTATTTATTTTTACATCTCTCTTATATAATGCATTTGATTTACTGCTATGTGTAATTATCTGCAATATTTATTAAGGAGTTATCACCGTTTTTTGGGCTGTGGAACGAATTATACGAATTACGATATATTCTGATGGGAATATTTCAACCAACATACAAATATTTTAACATACAAAGTCGGTCCCCGAACAAAGTAAATTCATATGTAGAGGTTCTACTGCACTTGTTTTTGGGAACAGCAGATTAACCAGTTTTTTAATGCATTTCAATGACGAGGCACCAGGTGACATCAGGGATGTGTCATCCAAAGGTTTGGTTTGCTTTTGATACTTTGAGCCGAAGAACTTCACAAACTGAACTTGTTTTACAATTGCTTTTCTTCTTTTATCACAATAGGACACAAAATGAGACATAAACCCGAGAACTAAACACTTCTACTAATGCACAACACAATCAATACCGATCACAAATATGAGTGAAGTGAACTTGTTGTGAAACGAAGAGGCTATCTAAAGCACTTCAGATATTTCACACTAGCTGCGTACTTCAAGATGTTATGAGAGCCCACCGAACACAGACTAAGTCCATCCAGAGACAAATAACACACACACACACACACACATTCTCTCCTAGGGACAATTTGGAATGTGTCCAATTAACCTAAAACGCATGTTTTAGGACAGTGGGAGGAAGCCGGGGGAACCAGGAAGGGGGGCCCACACAGATAAGAGGACAACATGCAAACTCCAACCTAAAAAAAGCAAGGGATTTAAACTAGCAACCCTCTTGCTGTGAGGCCACAATGTGAGGCCACAATACAAAGCATGGTGCTCCTGACTAAGTTCACTTGTAAACAACAAGCAAAACCAGACAACCCTCATAGATCATATCAAATTTTGAAGATTGATTGGGTTACATTTTCTAATAAATCCTGGAAATATATCCGAATGGCATAAAGGTCAAAGGTCAATACGTGGAGATAAAGTTGAGTTCTCTCTAGTACCTGACAACGAGGCACACGGCGACGTTGGTGCAGTCGCTGCCTCTGAAGTCCTCGGGCTGGGAGAAGTGCTGGCAGGGGCTGAAGGAGAGCAGATTCTCCGCCCCCACGGGCCTCAGGTGCCCCAGGAAGCCGTCCACGTCCCCCATGGCCTTCAGGTTGACCACCCCGCTGCCGTCCTTCATGATGCATTTACAGTCGTTGACTTTGAAGCAGCCGGGCTCCTCGGAGGAGAAGGGACGTGGGGCGCGGCCCCCGTGGAGCACGCTCAGAGAGGCGAACAGGGCCAGGGAGGCCCGGAGGCTCATGGTGACCGGGTCTAACGGCTGGACGGCCGGAGGGGAGTTAAAGGCCGGAGGACGGGCAGCTGGCAGCTCGATGAGAGCGGGAGAAGTAATTAGAATAAAGGTGGCGGTCATTCCGGGCATTCCTGAGGGCCACTGGGACACGGTCAGCCTTCCATCCCAACAGGCCATGGCTACTGAGCCAGGATGTGAGTCCAGGATATTTGCAAAGCTATTAACAAATCAAGCAAATGACCACTGTGCTGTGGAAGATAAACTTCTCCAGAGGGTCTTGAGAAGATGTCACCTGAAAAATGATAAATCTAAGAGCTGACTGGAGCCATGACATCATAGAATCAATTGGAAAAAGAAACCCTTAAATGTAGATTTCTGGTGCATTTTGGAGCCACTTACGTAGATAATTGAATATTTTATCTAAAAAAAAAGTCTTGAATGATGATAGAAATGCCCTCATCAATAATAATTTCAGTCATGTTTCACTTTTTATTTTTTGCGGTAATTACCCATTGTTCTACAGAAAACACCTTATGGATAAATATATGAGCCAATTAGTTTTCAAACAGGGGTTTCCACTCTCACAGATGAGCATTTCATACATTTCCATAATGTGATTTTTTTTAATTTTATATACAATATCTCATTTTGTTCTGCTTTTACTACCGGTGGTTTATTCACCAACCACTCTGCTAATAGATGTACAGGCTGTTGAACAGTGTAAAGGTTTGCTGCCATCCACTGGAGTCCAGACAGAATTCGGACAAGTCATTATTTACTGATGGACAGCTTTGTGGGATACAGAAACAGACCTTATTGACAGTGGCTTGACCTTTGAATCCAACTGTACCATGATGATTAAATATAGGCTTTTATAAATTTTATAGAGCAAGTCAGTAGAAATGACTAAGTTTAGATCAGTAGCTATCAAATAAAACTGGTTTTAGATTTATTGGCGGTGGAAAGATACCAAAAGGGAAAAAAGTACATGACAAACTGTCTTTTGTACAGATTTTAATTTGTCACCAGAAAAAGCCTTTAAGCTTTGACAGCAAATTTGCGCATGGAGTAGAGCAGGTCTTTCCTCTGCTGCTTCTTGGTGCGCAGGCTCTCTTCGTGTTTGTTGAGCTGGCGGCGCATTGCTCTGGTCTTCCTGGGCCTCAGGTCCAGGGGCTTGTACTTCTTGCCCTGGAAGACGCAAATTAAGTTTCAGCCAAAAGAAAAGACACTCCGGAATAAAAACCGCAAACCAAAACAGAGAAAAGCACAGACTGTAGCTGCACTAAAACTTAAAACTGTGTTTGAGGATGGTAAGCGACACTTTTCTCATGTCAAATGACGCATGTTCCTTTTTTTTCTTCAACTTTATCCCACCAATTTTCTTCAAACAACCTGATAATCAACATTACTGGGAGGTTAAACAGCACCGTCACCCACCATGTTTGCATGACTGCAAATCGCCGGTTAAACAAACACGGGGGATTCCATATACAGCCAATTTAACCCGCATTATCCCCAAAAATATTACCTATTCACGTACATGCATCCGTCTGAGCCTTCATATTTTCAAATTTCTTCAGGTAAAATGTTTAGAAATAAAACAATAAAAAAAAAAAACATTTCTGGTGACAGAAGGCTGAAATCTTATAGCAGTAAAACTGGTACTACTGGCGGCGTGCACAGAGGTTCTCTCGAGTCTCAGTCTTTTGGTAAGCAGTTGTGAATGCATCAGCAATACATCAGCTCAACGTGTATCATCTCAGACCAGAGAACCAAAGAGCAGGAAAACGTCGGCGCTTGGAGGGGAGATTTGGTTCCGAGACTCGGGGAGAGGCGGGCTGCTCACCTTGTAAAACTTCCTTAGGTTCTCCTTCTGTGTCTGGTTGATCACAGTCAGAACTCTGGCAATGGATTTGCGAACAACACGGCTGAGGAGATGAGTTTAAAAGAAAAGTTTCACTTATTTTGCTGTGGTACTTCATGATCTCATTCATTTTTTAATAGTCAGAACATCTAACATGGAGTGTGTGCTTATTCTCAAGAGCTTTACACTCTGACGTTTTTTTAAATTCAACAATATCAAATTATCACCATTTAAGGGTAGCAGTGCAGGGGGTTGCGGAACCCATACCTGCCACATCTAAAAGTTATCAAAAAAGTAAATAAAAAAAATACAAACCCTACTTACATCTTGGAGAGTTTGGAAGCAGCTCCACCGGTCACTTTGGCCACACGGAGCTGGGACAGTTCATTTTTCAGGTCATCCAGCTGTTTGAGCAGCTCTTCCTTCTTCTTGCCCCGCAGATCTCTTGCCTTGATCTTGGCCTGGCGGAATAATCGACAAAATACAATTCCTACATCATTTTAGAAGCAACGCTACTACATCCGACTCTCGCGCAATTTCGCAGAGGAATTGCTTTCTATGAGCTAACCACGCTAACGCAACTTGTTTGTTAAAATACAAACATAGGAGGTCTTCTAAACACTAGACCATTTCACAAAAGACAACTAGCTTGTCCAAAGTGTCTTTACTTTGAACATTAGTTAAACACGTTTTTAGGGGCACTCACAATGTGAATCTCTGGCTAGCACGTTTCCATTTAGCTTACGGTTAGCATCTTGGCTATGCTGCATCGCTCCGTATTAGCGCTCCGCAATTTAACATTTTATCCAATTCCCGCAGCAGCCAACTTTACAACAATTGCAAATATCCGCGACCAAGACACTTAGGCAGACATGTGAAACGAAATACGCGAGTTAAATAGTCCGTTAAGGGTGAAATATGCATGTTAGTTGAGGAGCGGCTGCTTCTTACCATGTTCCTGCTCGCTGCCCCGTTGGAAAGGCCGGACGCACCGCGTGCTCACAAAAAGGAGCTTCCGGAGAGCGTTCGTTGGTGGAAGTAGATTTCGCACGGACATGCGCAATCAGCGCCCCCATGAGGATGGAGGTGGGAAAACAGAAAAACGCACACAAGCCACTTTCCATCCGTTTTTTTTTTTTATTCTCTTGAATTATATTTCAAGAGAGGTGAGGGTACCAATATATGATTTTCCATGTCTTTTAGTAGTTTTATAGAAGTCATGGATTGTGTAGTTTTACCATTAAAAACAAAAACTCAGATCATAGTGTGAAAAATACGTTAAATATGCAACATGATTAAATATTAATTCATTCATGAACAGACTGCTGGACATTATGGACGATCGGTCGCTATTCCACCTCATCCTTCTCACCATCTTGCATCCTACATACTATAAATACCTCTCTGTTTTTTTTCTTCTTCAATTTTCTGATTACCAGAATGCTAAACTGTGCAATAGATAATTATCTATATGCAGGTGCTCATCTGTGTGCAATATTTCAGCCTATAATCACAGTGCAACAACCACTGGATCTAATTTAACATCATGGGCCATTTTAGCTTCTGTATTTTGTTAGTTTCTTTTTTACTATTTTTTCTTTTTCTTTTATATTTAGATAAGTTAAGGTTAGTTTAAGAGTGTGTGTTATATTTTGTATCACATTTTGTAATTCGTTACTGGATTTTGTGATTGAGCCTCATCTAGTTTTTGCCCTCTGTGTGCTGCTTCTGTCTTCTGTTGGGCTTCTCGCACTTGAATTTCCCTGAAAGACTCATACCAAGGGATAAATCAAGTCCGGAACTATTAGGTATAAAGAAAAAAAGTAACTGACAAACAAAGCAAGAATGCCTTCAGCCAGATGGCATGATTTTGTGACTGGGTTTATTGTAATAAATGAATGAAACCACTACAGCAATCAACAACTCATTAAAAAAAAATCGTACTGATTGTACAGTAGTGTCAAATGATTAAAGACGTCTAATCACCGAGTTAAAAAGTGCTTCAACTGTTTCTTTGATTGCCAAAGATAACCCACAGCTCTTTGGACCGAGCTCAACTACATCAGACTGCTACCTGTCGCATTCCCATCTCTTCTAAATCCCGTGTATAAATAAAGCTTAAAAAGGACAGAAAAAGAAATGTGTTGTGAAGGGATGTTAGGGGGATGACGTCACACGCTCTGGACTCGGGGTTATGATAAGGCAGTGGGACTGAGTGATGCGGAGGCAGGAGGACGCGTCCTGCAAACTGACCGCCTCCAACTATTTACATCCGATGATTTAGAAATTTTTTCTCAATGCATACAGTATGTACATATTTCTATATATAAATAGACATTGTGGAATGTAATTTCGTTTGCATTCGCAAAGGCAAGTAAAGGTCGGCCCCGTCATTATACACACCGCATTCGCTTATTTCATCATTTACAGTAGTTATTATTAGTCACACCGTTTCTCAGTGAGGTGAGAGAGGCATTAAGGGCAGGGCAAAACTGGACGGTAAACTCGTTGTAATAACAGTCCAATGACATAGTTTGTAACTTTCAAGTTAGTTGTTTCTTTAGGCCATTCTGTTTTTAGCTCTTTATACACAAATGGATGTCATGTGACCACTAAATACTTCACATCGATTGGGGGATAAACGATCTAAATCTTTTCCAAATTTCTTTGAATGCGATTGAACACATCATTCGTAAAAACCCAGCAAAAATTCTAAGTGATCGAGAAAGGAAGGGGGAAAAAAAGTCACAACAGATTTCAAGCTGTCTTAAATGGACAGGTCTTTACATAAACACCGTTGGGGTCCACTGACCCCTGATGTCAATCGTTCCACAGCATTTGACAGGTACTGTCAGAGTTTATGATACTGAACCCCAGAAGGCTTCGGCATCCTGTGCAGATCATTACGACGATTCGTTTGCATAAAAGAAGCCCTCTGCGGTTTAAAATCGGAGCCCAACCATGGAAGAGGACGACCGGGTCCTTTGGTCACCCAAAGGCCAAAAAGAGCCCCTCTGTCCGGCGAAAACGCACACAGGAAGTCACGTGAACACGTGTACCGACAGAAAGAGGGCGGATATGCCACGTTTCCTAAACGAACAGTAAGGCAGCCTGATATTTCAGTACAAAGTTTCCTATTCTGACTCCGGTTTTCCGCTTTCACTGAGAATACAACATCAGGTTTGTGCTGGAAGTAAAACGAGACACCCGCCCCACAGCTAATGAAAGAAAAAAAAAAGAAAAAAGAAGGAAATTAAGTCATGGTTAAGCCTTGTAGTCCTTTAAAAATGTTGTGATGCCCCTTTTCTGTCTCCCGCATAGCATGAAACACAGACTCTTCCCATAGATAACCAGAAAAAAACAAAAAACAGTGACTGTTAAAGCTGCTTAGTGATTGGGGCCACAGAGGAAAGGGCTCCTCCTCCGGAACGCGTCCCTTCATTTCTTTTCTCCCGGTCACCACAGCGGTGTGTGTGTGTGTGTGTGTGTGTGCTGCTCATCAGCTCCAGTGAGTCGGAGCGCCTGAGATGGAAGGGCGGATGATCCCTTTTGGTGAAGGTTTGGATCCAAACCAGGACATCTGGAACACAGGGGCTCGGATTAAAACCCAGCAAATCCAGTTGAGAGCAAATGTAAAACTCTGTTTGAAACCGGTGGCTTTTCTAAAAACGTGTACTAATGAAGAAGAACACAGCCTTTCCATACAGTTATTAGATAAATCATAATCTCAAAACAGAATGTGCTCTTGCAAATATATAAAACCCAAATTTTTATGTTTAGGCAATCGTAAGTTGAGGTTCTACTGTGTTTAGTTTTGCTGATGCGACATAGAACCGCAGTGAAAAGGCAAAGGGTGCTTTCTCTTGCTGCTCTTATCTTTACGTACCTATAATATGTACCTTACCTGTGGGAGAGAGAGAGAGAGAATGTATGTGTGTGTGTGTGTGTGATGAACGCTGATGAGATACAAAACAACTGCTAGCCAATTGAATAAGCTGCCCTTGTAGGTTTACACATTTGTAAATCTGACTCTAAAGGAGTCAGTGCCTCACCACGTCCACGTCCAATAAAAAACAATATAAAGACACTAAAAACATGCCTCTTATACAGGGGGCACAAAATGAGGCAGGCTCGACTTAAAGCGAGATTCAAACTGGACAGTGGAAGCTGTATAGAGGACTTAAGATGCTCAGAGTTAAAACAAAAAAAACCCCAAAACACCCACCTTGTACTCCAGAGTTTGCTTTAGCATGTCTTCTTCTTCCCGGGTGAAGTTCAGAAGCACGGATACGGCTCGGATCAGCTGGTAGGCCTGGCAACCACCACACACGGGGAGCACACGGTCAGTCGGCGTGCCACAAATCCCCCCCCCCACCCCCACATCCCCCCGACACCCACCTCAGCGTCCCTGGACGACATGAACTTGAGAACCACGTGCTTGAGGTACTCGAAGTTGATCTCCCGCGAGTCGTTGAGGTCCGAGGTGTTGGTCACCGTGGTTCTGGAGGTGGGGGGGCTCAGGGCCGACGCCGGCGGGGGGTCCGGACAGACCCGCTCCAGTCTCTCTGCTCGACTCTCGGACGGCCTCTCCTTGCCATCGACTTCCGAGTCGGCCTTAAATTTCTGAAAAAACGCACGCATTTATCCGAATGAATGAATGAAATCCGATCAACAGAAATCCAGAAATAAATCAAATTTTTTTCCCCTTTTGGAAACGTTTTGGTACAGTTCCAGATCTACCAGTTCTTTCTGTAGAGTCCTTTTGAACTCAGCCAGTCTCTGCTGGAGTTGCTTGATGGTCTGGAATACAGCACGTATGCGTCCATTAGATTTAAGTCCTCAGTAAACCTCTTGTAGAAAGACATGCTTGCCGCATATTGGAAAGAACTCGAAGGCTCTCTGACCCTGTTTTTGTCGCTGAGCTGCTGCTCCAGATCCCTGTTGACTTTCTGCAGCTGGTCCAGGTCGTCCACGGTCACACTGCCGTTTTGGTCCTCCTCACACACCTCGGGGCCGCGCAACTGCTCCGTCAGCGTCTCCACCTCCACCTCCAGGTACGAGATCTGCGCGATTAAAACCGATTAAAATAGGTTTGTATTAAAAAACACAAGACAAAGCAAGTAATGACAAAAAATATTAACCTAATACAATCGGGTTACCTTTTTACTTCCTTTACATTATTGATATTGATATTTAAATGGATATTTCATAAGAAGAGTGGTTACCCACCCCCCAAATTATCGGGAGAACTTTGTTGGAAAAACATTATACGTTTCTTTATCACACTCAAACAGAGAAGCAAATAGAAATCTACCCCCCAACCCTTTTGGGGGAAATGTGGGGAGACGTGCACATGTTTTTTGGCTTTGCCCTGGTTTGGTTACATTTTGGGATGATGTGCAATGTACATGGAAATGTCTGAGGAAATGTTTTGTGTAAATCGGACAGATACCCGTTTAAAATCCTGATGTCTCTCAGTAAAAAAACAATTACCAAAAAACGGTGCAAATAAGAACTGTCCAGGGTTTATCCTGCCTCTCGCCCGTTGACCACTGGGATAGGCTCCAGTTCCCCCCGCGACCCCATGAGGGAATAAGCGGTATTGCTAATGGATGGATGGATGGACGGTGCAAATAAGACCCCCTGACAAAGATGACTGGCTGAAAATTGTAAATTGTTGAGGACATACATGTCATGGAACTTGACCCAAAGAATAAAGATGGACTCCTCTTTGGAAAAATGGACAAAGTGGATTATTTACACTGCAATGACTAATTGAACATATGGGACATTGTTTCCCAGCTTTAGTCATATCTTAATCCGGACAGTATATAGTTTTGTTTATGTTGTGTGTGTGTGTGTGTATGTTTGTTTTTGTTTTTTCCTCTCCTTTTTTCCTTTTTTCACACCTTGTAATTGTCAACAAAGAAAAATAGAGTTAAAAAAAAAAAAAAAACCTTATTTATATTTGTTTTTTTTTGTCTCTGTGCACAGTTTTCCAGCCCAACCCCTGAGAGAGCTGCCCCCCCCCCCTCCTCACTGACCCGCGCCTGGCAGCTGTCCAGCTGCTGCGTCTGGCCCAGCAGCTCCTCCCTCAGGCCGGTCAGCTGGGCGTCTCGGTCGGCCTCGGTCAGCTGCAGCTGCGCCCGCAGCCGCTCGGCCTCCTCCTGCAGCCGCGCCAGCGCGTCCTGCCGACTCTGCACCTCTGACGCACAAACACACACACGCTCTCCAGTCAGCGGTTCTGGGTTTCAAACAGCAAAGCAGCAAAGCTAACGCACTCTTTTGGACTTGTTCAGCTTACACATTGTCATTTAGATAGATTTAAACTCGTTTAGTAAGTTTTTTAACTCTTATTTATTTCTTAAATGTTCTTTTATTTGTAATAATTTCTAAAAAAAATAAATAAATTTGATATGTTCATCTTATAAGTTATAAGATTCATAATCAAGAAAATTCTAAATCAAATGAAAACTCACTATCTAAAGAGCAACAGGAGAGTGCTATTCTTAGTGTGTGTGTGTGTGTGCGTGTGTGTGTGTGTGAGCACCATTCTGGAGTGTTTTGATGTCCTCCTCTCTCGTTGTGAGCTTCTCAGTGACAGCCACCAGCTCCTGCTGTAAGTTCTGCAGTGACAGCATGGCTTCTCCGACCTGACACACACACACACACACACACCTTACAGAGAATCCACCACGACGGCCCAACGGAGGGCCGCTGAGTCTTACTCGTCTTCCGGCCCTTTCACTGCTAACGCACACACACCTGTGTCTGCAGCTCCTCCTTCTGCCGTCTGCTGTCCTCCAGGGCTTTGGCGATTTCCGTGCTGACCGTCTGCCGGCAGCTCAGCTCTGCCTGCGCAGGAACACGCCGAGAAAAAGGGTGAGGGCACTGAATGAGATCTGTTCATCCGCAAACATATTCCAGAAATTGCCTAAAAGCATGCCTGGGGGTTTTAAGAAACATATTGTTGTTGTTTCTAAAATCTTACGTTTAAGATTTTAAATTTCATTGATCACAATGCTGTGGAACAATGATTTTTAAATCATTAAATGTAATTAAATTACAGTTAATGGTGATTAAAACCAATAAATGTGACCCTCTACCAACCATGGAGCGGGCACTCTGTTCATACTTAAGGAGTGTTACTAAAGTGTTACTTAATCTGTATTTTTTGTATTTCTTTTGCTTAATTTAATTTAATTTAACTTAATACTTTTTTGCCCTGTAAGCTGCTGGTAACCTTAATTTCCTGAGGCAGTCTTCCCAAGGGATCAATAAAGCACTGTCTCTAAGTCTAAGTTTAAGTCCAAGTCTACTTTAACTCCATCAAAGTTTACTGAAACTGAAAAACACTGATAGAGATCCTGTGCCGTCTGCCACTGTACGATTTAAACATCATAATACAGTAGAACCGTACCACTAAAAGTGCAATTTCGACAGAAAATGAGGGAGAGAAAGAAGGTGAAGCAAAAGGAGAAAAAGAATTAGGCAGCTGTATTTGTGCGTCTGTAAAAACATCTGAAACTGTTCAAAGAGGAGGAGAGCGATTATGAGGAGCTGAGGCATGTGAACAGCAAATGTTTTCAGCATGTGTTGTCTGCAACGTTTGCGAGAATTAAAATATGCGCACATAGTAATTTTAGCCTAATTTCTAGCCAATTTTCACAAAGAGCTTGATTTATTTATTTTTTACCTTGCATTCCTCCAACTCTTCTGTCCTCTGCTTCAGAATGGAGTTCACGTCCAGAAGCTGCTTATCCAGATGAGACTGCCAGACAGAAACCCCCCACACAAATCATTGCACCAAGAGCAAATGTTTTCAGAAATTCAGGTCACACATGTATAACTATATAACTGATGATTCCATTTGAACACCCTAATCCTAAGGGTTGTATCCCCCGCTGAAAAAAAAAATGATAGCATCAGAATCGAATGGCCATAATGAAAACACAAGGCTGTTTGGAGGAGAATCAAGTTTTCAAATCTCCGGGCGAGACAGTGTAATGGTTGACCACCCCTTTAGATTCCCGGCACTTGTGGTATTACATCTGTTTACAGATGCCACCCCCAGATGGGATGTGGCATTCATTTTTCCCTCCGTCTCAATCTGAACTTTGACATTTGGACAGCAAGCAAAGGACGAGACATTTTTCCAAGCGCAAATGACCAAAAAGCTTAAGAATGGTATGAACTTACCACCCGGTCTGTGAGCGTCTGCTTGTCTGTCTGCAAAGAGCTGACGCCGTCCTCCAGTCGGCTGATCTTCTCCTGACTCTGCTGCTCGGACAAACGCACCTGCTGATCCAGGAAGGCTCGTTCTGCATCCCTCTCTCCTTGCTGGACGAAGGAAACACACATGCGTGTTTAAAGAGCCCAAAAAAACCCACTCAAACATGGTTTTGTCTCAAAAGGCACTCGTACAAAGTCAGATTTTTAAAAGAAATAATGTTGTGTCACAATTTACTGTTGTCTAGTAACACGGGCGTGCTGTCAGGGTTGTCGCTAGGACATGAATCTTTGCATGATGACATAAATATAAACAAACTGTCTCTTATCACATTAACATCATACAAGAACAAACGTGTATCAATTCGCTAGATTACAAAGAAAAAGTGGCCATTTTGTGGAAATTCAGAAAAAATCAAGGTACAATATAAATCATGTCTCCTTTTTTAGTCTTTCCAACCAAGCAACACACACAGATGTTCCCGAATCAACACAGAAACAGAGAGATCATTCTGAGGTGCATCTATGCAACAACATGCTAAAATATGGCTTTATTTCCCTTTTTTTTGGTTGATTGTCCTGTTTTCATCCAGGTTTTACAACATCTTTTCATAACGAATAAGAACTGATTGGCAGAGAACCCCAAGCCACAAATTTCCCACATTAAGAACACATTTACTCTGCCGGCTTCGAACCGTCCAGACTATTTCTTATATAAATCAAATAATTGACAACTTTTACCAGTTTCTCCATTTGCTGCTGTTTCTCTGTGATCTGCTGCTCCGCTTCATTCAGCTTCCCACTCATTTCTTGAACTTGATGCTCCAACTCAGCAATCTGAAACACAAAAATTATTAAATGATTGATGAAAGGACTTTTAATGAACAACATTAAAAGTGGTGGAACAAGAATACATCTTGGTATGTGTCCCATTTTCTTATAATTAAGTAATCTATGCTGTGAGCTTTATTGACGCTGGTTGACTCATTGTGGTATATTCCTGTCATATATAAATGCTATCTTATCAAACTAAGAGGACCAGTTTCTTCATCTAATTGTTTCTTCCAACAAAGCAAAAATAAAACGATTAATTCATCAGTTATAGTAATCTTCCTTTTATTTCATAATTAGGAAATGCCAACCAAAGCATGCATTCCTGCATGAAACTACAAACTCCAGGACGACATTTATTTATCTATTTATTATTTTTCTTTCTTTCTTTTTTTACAGTTTAACAAGAAACTGCTAGAATCGGCCAATCAGCTTGGCCTTCCTCCAAGGCTGTGATTGGTTGGTGTCGTGGCTCAAATATGCCATTCTTCCAAGTCGAGCACAGAAATAAAATTGGGAGGAAATCATATCGTCTTACTCTAATGAGAGGAATAAACACAAAGAGGAATTATATGTGATTTAAATTAGGAGTTTAAGTTGTTTTCTATTAGAAATGCAAATAAAACTGCTACTGTGCCGCAGTGAGTATGTGCTTGTGGAAAATCCCCATATCAGTGCTGCTTGATTGATTATTTCTTTGAGTGTATTTGGTGTCAAAGAGCTTACCTGTGTGTCTGTTCTCTCTTTGTAGGCCCTTGAGGACTCATCCTTATGTCGAAGAAGCGTTTGCAGTTCAGTAATAGTGCAACTCGTTCTGGATACCTGGGGTAGGACACATATTGCGTCATCAACTTTAAAATGCATCTCACAACATATTTCTTTTTTCTTTTCTTTTTCTTTTAGTGCAAGGTAAGATCATTTGCTGTAGAAACAGAAAAAAAAAAAGAGGAACTGAAAAAAATCAAGCAGGCAGAACTAAAGGGACACTTGATTTGTTCCTCTAAACTGAGGTTTTTGAAGTTTCCGAACCATTTCACGGGAACAGCAACAAAAGATTGCTGCAAATTTGTTAGTGGACACCTACAGAGCTATAAAAAGGAATCTGATTCCGTCTTAGGAAGTCTTTTGGGAATTGTATATCAGGATTCAGGGGTCGGGAGTAAAGGCCCTGCCATACCTGTGCCTCCAGAGAGCTGACGGTATCAGCGTGATTTGTCCTGACTGCCAGCAGCTCTGCTCGGGTCTCCTCCAGACTCCGGTCCAGGTTGGACTTCTGAAAAGGCAAACATAGTTATTTCTGTTATTTCGACGTATTTACGTGACAAAAACGACCACTTGGAACAAAATTTGACAATTTCAAGTCTGTAAAACTGAGCCTGTTTCATCCAGCCTTTTCTAAAGGAACCCGTTTGCCTCCTAGCTCTGGTCTTATTCCTTAAATATAAACGGAATCCACCTCCTGCAGCAGCTCCTGCAGATGCTCATCCTCGCTCAGGTTCCCTTTCAGCCGCCTTTCCAGAGAGGCCACTTTCTTCTGAAGTTCCCCCAGCATGCGTTCCTTGTCCTCCTCTGCTACAGCGGCCTGAGGACCCACAGAAAACAGCCTCCTTAGATTATTCCACAACTTTTATTTCTTTTAAGTCGTTATTGGTGCGGCTTCTCGTGCTCCAACCTTTTGTTGTTGCAACCTCAGAGAGTCGTGTTCAGCCTGTAAATCATGGAGGGACTGCTCTAATGTGGACGCTATGTCCTGAGACTGGAAAAAACAAAAAAGGCAGAGTCAAATAATGGTCGCCGAAGAGCGAGAGCCGGTAAAAAAAAAAAAAAAGATTAAAAAAAGAGTCTGAAATCAGGCCTTGCCTTCTGGAAGTCCTCAGAAACCTGTTGGATGACCGACTCCAGCTCTTTACACCTTCCTTCCAGCTCGCTGGTCTTTGTTTCTGCTTCCTCTCTCAGCAGCAGCAGCTCTTCTCTGCACATTCAATACAAATTTATCATTTTTAAGTGTTCCGACTCATTAGCTACAGTCCACTAACAAAGACAAAAGCACGCGGGAGGCACGTGGTCACCTTTAACCCTTTAAAGCCCGATCCAAGAATAAAACCATACAGAAAATTACTTTTTTTTTTTAAATCTTTATTTGGCCTTTTAACAAAATATGTAAAAACAAAAAATAAAAATATTTTTTATATTAATAATTTATTACTATGCGATAAGTCAAGATTATTTTTTGTGTAGTCTTCTGTCCCCTGTTATCAGGTGTATCTGATTGTGTACAATAAGATTTTGAGCAAAGTTTTTACCATCAAATAATACAAAAGGTGTCAGACGCAAAACATTTCAGAAACTGTATGTATCAAATATGATACATTTGGCATTACAGGGTTGAGACGCAGAGTTTGGGAATGAGTCGCTATGGCCCCGACGCCATGTTTAAACGTCTTACCGCTCGGTTTCGAACTCGGAGTTGAGTCTGCAGCTCTCGTCGTGCTGCTGCTGGAGGGCCCGGAGTTTCCCCCAGGCCTCGGACAGCCCCCGTTTGGCCGACTGGGCCTCGCTGTCCTTCTGCTGGAGCTCCCGCTCTCTCTGGCCGAGCAGCTCCTCCTTTCTCAGCAACTGTCGGACATTCATAAAGCGTAGAAAAAAAAATAAATTTGAACGATTTCAAAAACATTTCTGGTAACCAAAAGATTCAGAGGGGAAAAACTCAGGTGTATTTCTAATTAAAAAAAAAAAAAGGCTTCTCCACAACCTCCGTCTTGGCTTATTTTCTAATTCTCTGTTTAATCTAAAGCTAATAGAGATGCTGTTGGCAAACTCCACATGTACGCACCATGTGTTTAACTTTAGCGAGCTCTTGCTGCTGAAAACCCTCCAGCTCATCCAGGTCATCTCTTTTCTGGAAGAGGGTTAAACTCTGTTCCATCATCTCCTCAAGCCGGGCTGACAGGGCAGCCTTTTCCTAAACAAACAACAGTTGTTTATTACCACTGTTTTATGCGCACCGGCCATTTAACTCCTTTTGGGTCCCAGAGTGGACCCGTTCAAAGGGTTTCCTGTGGAGTTCTGGTGGAAAGCAGCTCATCTTAGAGATGAGGAGGGGAATGCCGTTGAGAAAACGTGGAAAAGAAACAAAGCTTGATTTAGGAGTTAAAGAGACCGATCCTCTCATAATGGATTTCACGCAGTGCATTAGCCGAAGCTGGAAAAGCGAATGCAGAGAGCTTTCAATGACTCCACAGGGAACCTTTGGGCATGCTTTAACATCTCTTCACTCATTCAGTCCTGACTACACACTGAATAACCAGAGAACAGAAGCGACCATGTCTGAATGCTGACTTTACTTATTAACAGCCTGCACAGAGGAGTTAGGGCATTATGGCCCCACGTGAAAAAAAAACATGTTTAAAAGAAGCTCAGACTGTTTGGCTTTGTTGTTTGATGCAGCATCATAGAGCAGAAAAAGGGGAGCAAAAGGGGCATCTTGTGGTAAGATACATATAAGAACATCATTTTGTGTTTGTGTGGTGGCACAACATGGTTTTACGCCCTTTGCCTCCATTTTTTTGTGTCTGAATCGATTTAGAGAAGAACTATTGCAATAAACAGATCCGCCCAAAGGGAAATCCCACAACAGCTGTGCTAGCAGAGGTGCTAAAATAAATGTTAATCCAGTCTATCAAATCCTTCCGCTAAAACTGAAAGTATGATATTTGATGTTTTTCACTTCCCCATTCGGTTTATAGAAATTATTAATAGGTGGTTGCTGGAATGCAGAAAAACCAATCACATGTCCACCGGTCAAACTAAAGAATTCAAAAGAACCTCAAAACATGGTGAAATATGAAAGCACCCCATTACGGCTCCTGGTTTTAAATACTTGCCTTCTCAACGTCAGTCATCTTCTCCATCCATTCCTGAAAGAAAAGGAAGGAAGAATTTAATTCCCCCGACAAAAAGCTCTGCCTGTATAGCAGGTGAGGTTAGGGGGCAGTTACCTGATCCTTTTTTTCTAGAGCTAAAGCCATCCCCTCGGCCATTTTGGCTCTGCTGGCCTGATGAGACTCACTCTGTTCTTGAAGTTTCTTTATGGATGCTGAGCATTAAAAAAAAAAAGTGACAGAGAGGCAGGGGGGGTAAAGGGGAAAGGAGGAGGGAAAAAAACAAAAAGGTTGGTATAAAGACAAAAACAAACCAAATCAAAGTCGGTGGCATCGTTAGTAGCAGTGAAAAAGTTTAAAAGAGTGCTTATCCCAGAAGCAGAAAACAGGAAAAGACAAGCAATGTGTAGCAACTGACGTTTCAAAATAAAGCAGAACGCTATAACGGCACAGTAACTGTGTGGAAAAAGAAAGCAAAGCCTCCCTAAAGTCAGGAAAAAAATGGAAAAACCTACAGGAAGAGCTCCCTGGTTTGAAGCCACAATCAGAAGCAACAATAAAACACTTCTGGGTTCACTTTGGTGACCTCTGACCTCTTGGAGCTGTGACGTTGGGTATGAGTTGAGTTTCAGCCTTTGATTACATCGGAGTAAACGAGTTGAACAAAAAATAAAATAAGGAACAGACCAACTCGTTCCAACTGGTCCTGGTTCGCTAGAACATCGGATAAGGTTTTGGACTCGTTTCAAAGGAATTACTGAGCCCAGTTTAAAAATCAGGTTTAGAAATGTTCAGCAAAACAATTTATAATAAGGTTTACTTATCGGGCCTCCGATTTGAGTACACCCAAAGTGATGGGATCATTTTTTTTATTAAATTTTTTTGGTTGTAACATGTAACGCATTCATTCTAATTTGTTTGATTTAAGTCTCGAGGTTTTGCTATTTTGTTATTCATTTAAGAATCCAATGCAGAAAGAAAGAAAGAAAGTTTTCCACAGCTTGTTAATTTCATGTTTTGTATTGAGAAAATTTCTCTTAATGAGTTGCTTTATAAAAGATTAGTACAACTTTTTTTTTGCAGGACCACTAGGCATAATAATAGGTAAGTTTTATTTTTTTTTATTATGTACAATGTTACGATGTAAGGAGCTCAAACTATTTGTAAAAAAAGAAAACACTTGCTTTTTTCCCTAAAGACTCAGTTGGCAAAGTTTGTATTTAACAGGTAAAACTGTGGGGGGAAAATTGGATAGCGACAGACGGAACCTTCTTGAGTCTGAAATCCTCATGCTGAACAAATACAAAAATACAAATCTGAGAACGTAGATATGGATTAAAAAGGAAAGATTTTAAAAAGAAAAAAAAAAAGCACCCAGCGCTGGGAAAAGAAAACCTTTAAAGCCCGTAATGCCAGCGGAAGCATTTACAGATCGGATTAAAGGAAATGATGATGTGCTGAGAGGCGCTGGGGACAGAGAGCTGACAGAGATGAAGCCGTTTTGGGGCGGAGTGGAGAGGTACGTACAATCCTGATGCCTTTCTAACGCAATTTCAAGCTTCTCCTTGGTCTTCTGCATAATTCGTAGCTGCTCAGCGTAGTCTGGTTTTGGGAAGTGGGGAGATGGATCACACACGCGTACCAATACGCAACCGACACACACACACACACGACAAAAATGAAGGGGCGAAAAGATGGGAGTCCAGAGACAGGCAGGGGAGGGGGGGGGGGGGGGGGGGGGGGGGGATGAACAGTAGGAGAGGGAGAAACAAAAGGGAAAACATGGTTGAGAAATAATGAAAGGTAAAGTTACTAATGATTTTCTTCACTTAGAAAACCATATGGGTTTAAAGGCCTCTTTAAGAGGGTGTAAAGTAACAAAAGCCAATCAGGAAAAAAAGAAAAGGCTATACAGAAGGGGGTAAGGGGGGGGCTGGCGCCAGGGGGCATGGCACAACTTCTTAACATTGAATAAATAAATAAATAAATAAATAAATAAACAGCTATTGGACATCTAAACAAGAACACATTTTTCTAAAATCATTCCAAGACAAAACAGAAATCGACAGCGTTGCATTTACAGGATTGTGGAGACGTTTTAAGTCAAACAGGAGAGGAACTCTCAGGTCTGTTCGGGATATTTTAGAAGTTAAAGACTATTTTGTTTGTGAATAAACACCTTTAGTGTGGCAATTTCTGATGAGCTTCTCCTGCAAAACTGAGTGCAAAACTAATGAATTAACTATAACTAAGAAGAATTATTATTATCGATTACTCGTGTATTTATAGTCAATAAAGTTCCAACAATATCTCTCAGGTAAATGCATGGAGTCTCTGATGAGCTCGGTTGGATTTTTTGGGGTTGGGGCGGCTTCCAGAGAACTGCAGGCTCAGTTTGGTGTGTCCTACCCGACAGTTTGGCCTCCAGCTTGCGGATCTGATAGTTTCTCCTGAGGAGCTGGGCGGGCAGATCATCCCTGGAGCTGCTGCCATCAGAAGCCTACGCTCTCGCACACACACACACACACACACACACACACACACACAGACACACACACACAGACACACACACAAAGACACACACACACAAAGCAACATACCCGTATCAGGTAGGAAAGTCATAAAACCTTTTTTTTTTAAAAACTACACTAGCCAAAGAAATATGGTTTCTGGAATTGTATTTGTTCAGATTTTTCTAAATAATAAATGGATTAAAGAAAAAAAAACGAGATGCCGGCAGTCAGTGTCATGCTAACAAGTAGGATTAAGGTTTCACAGCACCTAAAACAGCACTGCATGTTAGCCCACAAGGCTCCCTCTCACTAAATTATTTAACCAGGTAAACAATGAGATGACGCGTGTCCCCAGAAGTCTGGTCTTCCCCACACAGGGATGAAGCCACCATGTTTGCTCAAGTGAAAGGAGCTTTAGCTAATCTATGCGGAAAAGACAGAACCCTTAAAGGAATGCGTTTGACCGTTCAGGCTGGGCGTTAAAAGAAATGCTAACGTTCATTTAGTGCCGAGGAGACCAACCTACTGAGACATTTACAGCTTCAGAGTTGTCTCAGGCACACCCATGTCCTGCTAACTGGACCTGTCTGACTGGTGGCTTTCCAAAACCAGTCCCAGTTCCTGACTGAGCCCTGAGCCCCGGGTGAAAGACGTTTTTTTGTGGCCTTCCAAAACTATAACATGATAAAAATGCTATCAACATTTTTTTATTACCAATAATAAATGACTAAACTTAAATGACATCAACTGTGACCATGGAATATTTCCACTGGGCAATGACAGGTGAAGCATTTGTTTGTTACCACTGAAACTGTCATTTGTAAAGACTTTCAAAGTTAGTGTACATAATTCGCTGGTTGCTTTCTGTCTTTTTGGTGAGCATCACCAGAGGCGGTGGCCAGGGATTGCATCTGTTGGAATTCAGCCAGATGTGGCACAGCGCCATACACAGCTGGACCAAAGCCACTAGAATCATTAGGAGAATGAATATAAAAAAATATCCAACATTCAAACTGCTCCTCTAACTATTACGACCTCTATCTGATGTTTAAACTCTGGTTCGGAACACATTACGCATGTTAGGTTCACTGCACCGTGCAGTTTATTAGTACGATAGGTTATTTATGACGAGTTATGAATACTTTCCTGCTCTTATTGCTATTTGGATATAGACTTCCTTGCCTTGGTGCTGCTGCACTGTAATTTCCGAGCTTGGGATCGATAAAGCAAGTCTATCTATTAATCTAATAGAATGCCACTTTGCATGTGGGAACCTGGAAAACACACAAAGCATCTACAGGCATTTCATTACTGGACATCCTCACGCATCTGAGGAAGCATTAAATACAAGGCGTGGACTTTGCACAATCTGGGAAAATAGCTGGGTTCAAAGGGCAAAAAAAAAAAGAAGAATCTTTGCACAGCATAACAAAACAAATCCAAGTCGTTGGGGGAATTTCAGTTTCAACTCATGGTTGAGATGGAAAAATACTGTTTTTGAGCAAAGTATGTTAAAGTAAGGGGCATTTGTGTTAACTGGGGGAGGCTGTCATATTAACTTTAGTGCAAAACATCAACTATTAGTTACAGATGACACTCAAAACATACACCTACAATCACACTGTTTCTCCAATGTGGAGTAAATGAACAGGTTTAATGAATTCATTGATCATATATTTGCCAAAGGCTCGATACTTTTTTTATTTTCTATTAGTTTCTGTATGATGACATTGGTTATTGCATTTATTTTCCGAAAATCATTATGGTGCATAAACTAAAGACATATAATATAGTTAGTTGAAGACTGGAAATAAGTTCTGTGCACTTACAAAGTCATCCCCCGAGTCTGCCCCCAGTGAGGTGATGGATTCTTTGCTTATGGTCCGAGGGATGCGCACAGCCGTCCGGGGCGCCGTGGCCGCCTCCTCGGCAATCTTTTTCTTCAACTTGGCAAACATACCGACCTCCCCCTTCAACGTCTCTTTCTGAGGACAATTTGCAATTTCTGAAAAAGTCCTTTCTCCTCCCCCTGGTGCATGGATTTCACAGCTGCCCAGTCTGCTGGCCAGAGCAAAGGAGCCTTCTTACGCAGTATCGCTGAGAAGAGGGATGCTCCGCTGCTTCCATTTGGCTGCATGTGTAAGAAGAAAAACAACATGATTTGAATTTAATATCTCAAAATCAGTGCACGGCTGTCTAAAATACTTTGCAATCCAAATCATGGTTACAAATTCAAATGAGTTGGTTGATCTATACGAGTTGTTTCCAAAAGATCTATTAATATTGTGCTTACTCCTGGCAGATGAGAGTCGTCTGAATGTTGAGGTGGTTGATCTATACAAATTGTTTCCAAAAAATGTTTTAACATTGTTCTTACTCCAAGCAGAGGAGAGTCATCTGAATGCTTCTATTGTAGCAAAAAACTGCACCAGCCCTTTAAATGTTTGAGTCGTTGTAAAACACATGTTTATTGTAAAATGCAGACATTCTATGACTTTCTTTTCTCCCAAAAATTCTACAGCCAAACTAAAATGCGTTTTTTTAATGAAAAAATACACCTTAGAGTTTGTAAGCACATTTGAGTCCATGGCTGGGATCCAGTTTATCCTGACATATTGAAAGTGCTGGTGTTCTAGCTAGCCACCCTGCTGAAACACAACTTCATTGTGCCTCACGAGTGTTTATCCAGTTATAAGGTCAATTTATAAAGTCCAAAAATGTCTTGACAGCTAGCTAGCTTCACAAGTCAAAATAGAAGTAACGTTTCCAAAACCGGCTGATGCTAGCTGTTGCTAGCCTGTCCATTGATGTCGCTTCCTTCTTACCATTTCATTTTCGATTAAACATCCATCCGTGATGTTTTCAATTGCTCTAATACTTCTGTCTTTCTAAACTTGTACACAAAATATAGATGTTACACTCAATTAACAATAAAGAACTTGCTCGAACTGTCTCGTATGACAAGCTAGCCGCTGCTAGTTGGAGAGCTACACGTAATCACCCCAAACAGATGAGTCAATACGTCACGGAGGCGGGGCCTCCGTTGATTGGATGGAAGAAGGGAGAGGCGTGGAAATGAAGAGTGGAACATACTCCCTCTATAGGCAGAAAACGGAACAACAGCAACAGAATCTTTAAAAGTCTTGCCTATTTTGTTTTTTTATCAACACAAACCTATTGTTTTAACTAATATTTTGGGGCAACCTGTAAGCAGTGGCTCCATCCATATATTAGATGTGTAATGAATTTAAGAGCTTCATACAAAAACACAAAATGACTATTTCAAACCCAGAAAAGTATATTACTTTTTATCAATACACGTCTTTTTAAAAGCTGGATTAGGCTCCAGCATGAGCATGAGCCAGTAAAGAATAAGCAGTAAGGACAATTTCTGGATGAATAATGTATTTTCAGTGTGGGGCCAACATTAAATTCTAGGCTTGTTTATATTCTCAAAATATGAGTTTAAATTTGGATGTAAATAAAGACTTGTTTCTATTGATATGTAATTTAGAACATTCAATAACCATCAAACCTCTGTAAAAAGCAACTGCTATATTCCAAACATAAATTAAGGTTGAAATAATTGTGTCCTGTCTCTCTAAATAGTAGCTGGTATAGACTCCAGCACCCCAGACCACCAACAGGTCAAGGATGGATGGAAGATTAAAACTAAATACACTGTTTTTTTTGTGTTTGTGAGCTAAATTTGTCAACTTTTTTCAGATCAAAAACCTGTACTCATGTACCAATCCCCTTTTAATTTTTTTTATTAACAAACAACACAAAAAAAACTCAAAAGACCTGATCCTAAACCTAGAAATGACATCCTTTAAGGTACCAGAGTAATGGCAACTGAAGTGTCAAACATGAAGTCTGTAAATGTTTACACCATAAACTCTGTTGTATACATGTTTATTTATAAGATATGACATAGGAACTGAAATGTCACAATAGAGAGTTCTTACTTTTGTGCAAGTGCTTTTATCTTACATCGACCTTCACATGTAACCATGGGGGGTGGGGGAAGAAAAAACAAAACAAGAACTATATAACAAAGCACATCCAGTTTTCTTAGCAGTGACTTTTTACTGCAACATGGGACGGGCATTAATAAATACGAACATCTTTTAATGGCCGACGGTTTTTAATACTTCAATTACAAACAGCAATGTTACTTTGCTGTGACGTTAGCTACGAGATGATGGAATTTAATGCAAAGGGCATAAATAACGATCAACAGTTGGCACCATTGTATGCACAGGAAATCCTCTGACTGTAATTTACAAAATTTATATGGGATGACAAGTGCTGTGCCTGTGCACGGGTCAGTATCTACGCACTGACCGAGAAGACTGAGCTTCTTTGGGTTTTTTTTATTTTTTATGGGCTTACAGGAAATAAGGTGTTGTCGTTCGGGGTGGGATGACCCTCTCTGAGTCTGGCACTGCTCTGAAGAGCTTTGGCTCCCTTGTGTTAGCGTCCTTGAAGACCATGATGGATGCGATGTTGCCACAGCGGTAGCAGTAGTTGGGGGCCGACCACACCGTGACCAGCTTCTCGTCGAACATGAACTTGTAGCCCTCGTGCACCAGCTGGTGCGCCCGGCAGATCAGCTTCAGGTTGTTGATGTGAACGAACTGCGGGGGGGAGAAAGCGGGGGGAAGAATTACAGGTATGAGAATCAGAGCTAAACAGAAATATGTTGCTAGATTCTCACAGAATCAGAAATACTTTAATAATCCCAGAGGGAAATAATTTTTGTTACTAGCTCCATAAATAAAACAACAGCATATACATGTCTATACATATATATATATACAACATTTTCAGAAAATAACCTTCAGGGTCCTTGGATGAAAGTACTACATTTACAGAACATCAGAGGACTTACATCATCAATTTCCAAAACAGAAAACTCATTGTTAATGGATTCTGACGCATATTAAGATAGATAGATAGATAGATAGATAGATAGATAGATAGATAGATAGA
>CAJRST010011112.1:1626717-1646292 GCA_907169785.1 Menidia menidia | reverse complement strand
ACCTCTCTGTACTCTAAAGACATCCTCCACACGCCTGCCAACACATCAACACATCCCTTTTTTTTATTTTTATCAAGAGTGGCAGTTTAAACTGTACAATCCCTTTGTGTGCATGTTCATGTGGGGGAAATATAACTATTTTCCCTTTTCAAATTTCTAGCCCACTGAATATTTTCCTTCAATTTCTCGATATCTTGAGAACTGCAAATCACTGCTTCACACCAACACCTGTGCTCGGCTTCTTAAGCATGTTCTGAAGACAGTTTAAACGTCCGATAGCGGTTTTAGATATTTCAAAATGAATGTGAAACGAATAATCCGATACATTGTTGAGTGTGGCAGCTGCTCAGACAGAGAGAAAGTGTCTGCCTTTAATTCTCCAGCTGATTAAAAAAGAAAAAAACAAACGTTTGAAGAGCCGGAGCCTTCAGAGATAAACAGTGACTGCTACCAAAAATACAGAAAGCAGGAGCTCCCATTCAGAGAGAAACTGCCAATATTCAGAATCAGGAAGCAGAAATGAGAAATTGCCTTAACGACCAAAAACACATGGTATCCAGGCGCAACAGGACAGTTTAAACAACAATCTGAACAAATGACAAGGGAAAGGTACATATGATATGTTCAGGTGTTTTTAGGTGACTGTATCTTTCAGTGTCTGTAGGAGAGGCTGGAGGCTGGAGACGTCCTTATTTAAGAGGGTGATGGCCTGGTGGGGGAAAAACTGTTCAGGTGCCCAGTGGTTCTGGTCCTGATGGTTCTGGTCCTGATGGAGCTGAACATTTGACCTGATGGGAGGGGTGTGATTAGGGAGTGGACTGGGTGGGATGGGTCCTCCGCTATGCGGGTGTCGCCTATGTTACCGGCCATTTAGTTTATTTAGTGGTATTTCAATCGGAACACGGGAACACTCCACATATTAAAAACTTAAATGAAACTTACCTGTTAGAGGATCAGTAACTTTGGATTTAGAACCCTTGCTGAATGTTTCATTAATTGTTTTCAGACTTTGAATTGTTTCCTTTTTGAACCCCTAAATTGCTGTGTGTGCTCTTGTGAACTTTTCGTCTAACCAATAATTTAATATAGTGTCAGTTATTCACTTTGAGACTGTGGGTAAACACATTTATTTAACTATAAAAACAGCCTCTGTGAAATGACATTTTCCTGAAATATGAAGTATTTGATAAACATCCTTTTGATAAACATCCTTTTGTTCCTAACCCCCCCTTTCGTCCCCCCAGAAGGCTTGTGTAACTGCAGCAGTGGCAGCGAGGGCATCGCGGACATGGACGAGTGTGACCAAACCACCGGTCAGTGTCTGTGTCTGGTGGGCTACACGGGGCTGCAGTGCGAGGAGTGCCAGGAGGCCTACTTCACCAACGGCACCAGCGGCTGTCTGCCCTGCTCCTGCGACTCCTTCGGAGCCGTGAGCCACCTCTGTGACAGGTCAGCACCCCCCCCACCCCACCTCCACCCCCCTCCTCCAACCATTTAGGAGCCGTTTGTTTTGTCAACTTTGGGATAGATCTGATTTAACCTCCTGAGAGCCGGCGTCCTCATACGAGGACCTGTCATTCCTGCCTCTGATGATGATAATGATCCTTCTTTTTTTCTTTGACCTTTGACCTCTTGGCCTCATCGTAGACACTATCAGAGCCTACTGTTTGAAATCTAAAGGAAAACGTTTTTAGACATTTTACACCAATCATGTTCTTATTGTGTAATTAAAGTCTTGTAAATAAGTCATTTGGACAGTTAAAACCAAATTGCAAAAAGATTTAACTAAATATATAAACAAACATTTTAAATGTAAAGATAAACCCACTGAGCCTATACGAAGGAAAAACTACCTGTAGCACGAAACAGGTCTGGCTATTAAACTTATTAGGTCCGACTGATGCAAGAGAGCTTGAAAAAAACAAAAATGCACACCAAATAAAAGCTTGGCTCTCTCTGGGCAGATAATATGCATGGAGTTCCCAATCAGATTGATGAATTGACTCAGTGTCACTCTTCAAACAAATGGAGACCAATTTCATCTTAAAGGTAACCTCCCATTTGATTGTGGTTTTGTCCACTTAATGTAAAAAAAAAAAAAAAGGCGTCGCTTGTGCCAGAAGTCTTTGGCAGACTTTGTATTTTGGAAGGTATTCCTAATTACAAAAAAGGTTTTCGCTTATTCTCTTGTTTTTGTATATGAACTTTATCAGAGACAGTGTAGGCCTCTAACTCAGGAATTAACCAGTTCCGTATCACATCTTAAAAGGCAATTTAGCTAAAACCCTATTTTAAATAGCTTTTTTTCCCTAAGGCTGAAAGTGAATTAAACATGACTTTTTTGCCATTACGCAACCTGTATCTGATCTTTTCATCACAGTCTGAACAACGCAGATCAGAATTTTTCAAATGCGATTTGGATATGTGGATTCCTAAATCGGATACATGTCGGATCTATTCAAAAGTGGCCTGTGTCTGTACAGCTAGGTCGTATTCAACCTACAGATCTACATAAGATGAGCAGGATCAGCTACAGGTGTCCTTAAGAAAGAAAAAAAAAAAAAAATCCAGCAAAAACCTAATTCGATATATCGAAAGAGGCTGACCGCTTACTAAGCCTGCAGCAGATAATGGGGTCCCTTAACGGTTGGCTCTCAGGAAGCCATCTTTAACCCCTAAGAGCGAAGACTCAGTTATAGGAGATAGAAAACTGACCCAATGAACCCCATTTATCACATTAAAAAATCAGCTACCACCACAAAATGTAAAAGATCTGTGATTTCCAAACATTTCATTGGCCATTTTTAACAAATGTGTTTTAGTTTAAATAGGTTGTTACACCTGTGTTCTTGTTGGCAAAAGAAGGAGAACAGGGAGAAAAGGTGCTCTGTGCTAAAAGGATCTAAAGATTTGTGGCTCCAGATGTGATAAGTGTATGAATTCTCCTGGACCTCAACATTATTGAACCAGCATGGGATTACCTCGACACAGGATGGAGCAAAATGTGGCTGAAATCCAAAAAAGATGTTGAATTTTACTTTATTGAGCATGGACAACTACTTCTGAGGAACACTTGACTCAAAGCTGATCTGAGATGGTACAGGAAAGGCTGGAGAATGAAGGTGCTCATACCAGATACTGATTTTCCAGATGGTTCTGACTATTGCACGCTAAGCCAGAGTTCAATATGTTTAGCTAAAAACAGGAGCAGAGGGTTGATATGCTCACTGTGGGTATGTCACCATCTATTCACTGGACAAGCCTTGAATTTCAAGACAATTTTCACTGAAAGCAACTGATTAAGGATTTCCGGGTGCGATGGGCAGGTATCCTCTGGGCCAGGCCTCGAACTGGAGGACGGCTGGACGTAACCGAGTGTTATTGGCCAGTGACCTCTGACATGAACAGGCCAGAGGCTTCTAATTCATGCAGGTTTAGGTGGAATGTGATAAAGTGTGTGTGTGAATGTTGACCTTAAAGGCGTGTAGATACTGTAACAGAGAGAGGAGGAGGATGGATGAGTAGGCACAGCCAGAGAGTTTAACCCAAGAGTATGATTATAAAGGGAATAATATAGATCTAAAAAGGAATAAGACAATCAGTCATTTAGATGGATTCAGTTATGATATACTATGCTAAAGTGAGTTTTAACATTACCTTCCGCTGAGTCGCCTCAGCTATGCTTTGAGGCTGTGTTCATGATGGCCTCGCGAAGTCGTTGTTTTGCGCACCGTTTCAAGGCGTCATCCAGGAAGAGCCACCAGAGACGGCGTAATGCTTCCCATTGAGTATACTCCTCAGTCAGAAAGGCACACAGCGTTTCCACAAGTCACAAGAACGGAGACTGGGGGAAGAGCCTATGTGTGTGTGTGTGTGTGTGTGTGGGTTGGGTACGAGGTAAAAATAGCGTCCGTACTTTCTGTCTGTTACCATGAAAAGGAATGCTGCTGCTTTTTCAGCGGCCACAGTAGTGAGGTATATAATGTGTCGTCATGCTTTTAAAAACATGTTATTGAATAGGATTACATTTAAATCATCTTTTAAAGTTCCATCCATCCATCCATTATCGTTACTTAATACCTAATGGGGTCGCGGTGAGAACTAGAGCCTATCCCAGTGGTCAATGGTCTTTAAAAGTGATTTTTAAAAACAGCTTTTTTCACGTAGGATGACACATTGTGCTCAACTGGAGTCAGAGGGGTTATTTCAGTAACTAGTGAAGTCCCTCTCCGGGCCTCCGATAACTCTGCCAGCCTAGTCTGCCACCGTTCAGGAGCTTATCGCTGTGCATTACACAGATTAGCCAGCTTTCTGCCCCCCCGCTGTGCTTCTTTAGGTATCTTTCCCATTAAGTAATGAGCTGGGATGGAAATGGTCTTAGCTTTAATCGCGCTCGCTACTCCACTGTTAGAAGTTATTACCTACAGGTTATGTGAGGTACTCTGTGTTGTTTAGCGTTCTGGTTTCATAACGGCACATGAGATTTTAAGATTTAGGGAAGTTAATGTTACATTTAATCTGCTTCTAATCATTAAAAAAATGTTACTATAAAAATGGAGAATTGATTTTCCCCCAAAATTGATCAGATTTTGCATTCTTGAACTGCCTTGGATGTAAATTGGTCCGCAGACAGTGGCATTTTCTGCAGGTAGAAATCTACACATTCTGATTGGAGGTCATTATAAAGCAATATAAACTCCAGAAATGTGTAAAGATATGTGTAGGTGGTTTTAATGAGAATCCTCTCAACCCCCAACTGACCAAGGCAGGCTCTCAATCTCAGGCTGAGTTTTCATTGGTTTCCTTAGCTTGGCAACTTTAAATCTTAAAATAACAATTTGAAAACATTTTTTCTTTTTTAAATCTAAGTTTAATTGATTAGATCACAATGAACTGGGCTGACATGGACGTGTACATAACATATGTGGAAATAGATAGAATTTTACAGCATCACTTTAGTTGTGATTGGTGCTTTATTAATATATATGATTGATGTGAATTTAGAATTGAGACTGGATGGAGGTTTGCCATTCAAAGTTACAGTTGTACACCAGCGAGAAACTTCAACATTTTTGTCCAGAGCAATGTTTGCGTTTTCATTGCATCACGTTGAAGTTGCAGAAGTCGGTGAAGGGTGGTTTTCATATTCATATCCTTTTCTATACTAAAAATATCTCAATCTACATGGAGCCAGAGGAAGTCAAAGGAAAAATAATGTGCCTTAGTTATGTCTTGTCTGTGTTCCCATTCATTTGCACCCTGAAACGTTGAGGGTTGGTTCATTGGGCGAAATTATATAAGACTTATTACATTTCTATTGAAATCCAATTTAAAGGTTTTAAGGAATTTAATCAAGAAAGATGACAAATGAGTATTTTATGCTTCAAACACAATATTGGAAAAGATAACATCAGAGTTATCTGATTAAAGTGTTCACATATGATTTCTTTTTTCAATTTATGTCTGTTGAACTCATTAAAAAGTGGTCCATCATTGATGGATCAAGACCATACAGACAAGCTGGGATAGAAAATCACTATTTTATGGAAGGGTGTTATCGCTCATAGTATCACTTATCACTAATTTAAACAGCACCGACATTCCCTTAAATTAGAATTAGCCCCGGATCACTTGTATTTATGTCCACACTGCAGATGTTAAGGTCTGCTTCTACTTCCACCTATTTCTGGATTTCCTGTCTGAGAGACCGATTTGTTACAGGTTTTTACCGTGGAAAGAGTTCTTAAACATTTTATTTTTACAGGCTTTTGTTATGCAACAAGTCTTGTTGATTGATATTCTCTACTGGTCAAAACCAGACAACAACCAACAGTCACAAATGACTGTTATGAGGACGCGGTCACACGGTTATTCTGAGACGTTTACAGCTCAGGCAGCACTCTCTTCTTACGGCTAAGTCGGTTTTCGGCCATACAAACATTATGGGCTTCTGGGAGCGCCCTTAGCATCCATGAGTCACTGTTATTGTTTGGAATATTTGGCTGAACAGCCTGCTCTATATAGATAACATGACATAACAAGAAAATATTTCCATCTTGTAGGACGGATTTTGATGGAAAGCCTATTTTTGTCCATTTAGAACATAAATTCAAATTTGAAAACGCTTAAAATCGAATTACAATAAAGAAAAGGAATTAGAATGCATTTCTGTGCTGCACTGGTCTGCGTGGTTGATCCTCTGCCCTTTACCTACATCAGTGGATCAAATGGGGAAATGCGCATGCATCAGGGCAAACAAGCGCTGGCTTCTTTATTCAGACCTCAGGTTGTTGATTAACTCCCCTTTGGCTGCCTGGGCCCATAATAACGTGACCCTTGCCCAGTGGGTCGATGGTTGAAGTTCTCCAGCAAACAGCAGTATTTCGTCCACACGCTTAACTCATCAGAAAGTCCGAGTCATCGAAGCTAATTTGATTATTAGCTTATGCTTATTTGATTTTTATTATCATATGCAGGGTTCTGAAAGCTGTTGCACAACGAAACTGTTTCTTTGCTGTCCACGATGAATAACAAATATACAAAATCCATCTACAAAATAGAAAATGTAATAAGGAATTAAGATAATTTTATTGAGGAAACAGAAACCCTGTGGAAATATAGCTGTGCTCAACAAAAAGTGTGCAGTTACATATGTCCAAACCTTGAAAGTAAACACCCACATGGAGTTACAGCAGCTACTCCATGATTATTAGGTGTTTGGAAGTCTGATGGGGGGTAAAAAATACCTATTTAGTGTAGAAGGTGAGGGTGGAAGTTGTATAGAAGTAGTTAGGGTCCTGTGGATTGTGGGAGTAGATGCTCTATAGTTGGCAGTGAGGTGTTGGTGATCTTCTCAGCTGTCCGCCCACTTCCTGCTGGCATTTGCAGGATCCAAAACTTCCTCTTTCTTTATCTACATCTATGTCTATGTATATTTTTTTCTTAAGAAGCTGAAGAAACACCAAGTGCTCAGACAGGAACTTGAGGATGTGGAGGATGAAGGTGGAATTTGGAATTCCCCTGGAACAACACCTGAGATCTCTGTCCAGTCATATTGCTTTGGGCTTAGCAGAGTTAGAAGCTTTTTAACGCCCCGTTACAACAGGAATTGCATCTTTACTTGATTTTATTCGAACAGCCCAAATGAAATTGGAGTCTTCCTCCCACTAAAGCGAGGCTCTGTCTACAGTGGGTCCACAGACGAGGTGCCGTAAAGCGGCTGTACTCTGGCGAGGTCCTTATTAGACTCCGGCCGCGTCACACTTCTGTCAGTCACGTATTCGGGTCAGCTGCCAGAGGCCCGGTCTGCGGGGCATTTCTTTTTTGACAATACCATACGAGAAGAGCACGCTGTAATGAAATATTGATTGTGTCTGCAGATGTTTCAGCCTCTGCCTAATGTCACCAATGACAGACCTCTCATGACTGTTCTGCAAAAGTGTCTTTGTTTGGAAAGCGAAACGCGGTGTGAGGTGCTGATTTGTGGTTTTAGGAAGCCTAAACAAGTGAAATCCGTGAGCTAATTCTTAGTGTTCTGCTGTTGTTTGACAGCAGGAAGGTGGGGTTTGGTACTCTCCACCTTTCCCATCAACATAAAGTCTGTTATACCCAACAACAATTTAATTTAACTGACTGTATCCTGTTATTTATCCTGTTGTGTGAAAGCATTCATCTTTAAATATAGAACTTTTACATTTCAAACTCATGCAATAGCAAATAATGTGACTAAAATTAAATTGAGTAAATCAACATGGAAAAACATTGCAGATCCTTTATACTTTCTTTTTTTAATCCCCTGCAACTTTAACACTGTTAAATAAACCGTTTCACCTCACACTTCCTCATGTTTGACCACACCCCATTTCAAGAATTTATAGAGGTAAATAAACCCAAAACATACCTCATACTTCTTTGTTTACCAAAGGTGTTTCAGTATCAGCTTTTGGCCTGAAGCCTGGCGTCTATTCTATCATAAATAATTGAACATGCTCATGCTTGCACAGACTTATGTGAGCCAGGCCGGGGTGGTGGGGGGGTGGGGGGTGGGATCACAACGTCCCATCCGTCGCCCGCAATCTCGCTAAACCTGCTTAGCGTGGTTCCCTGTTTATTTCTGCCAGCCAGCCACCCCCGAGTGCTTAAACCCGTGACCCCGTCCACGTTGCAGGGAGCATGTGGGACACGTGGAGCAGCCAATGGCGAGCATCAGAGCAGCGGCGGCGGAATGGGGCTAAGCTTTATCGCCCCTGTAATACTGACCTACTTAATGCGCACATCTCACCCAGCAGCTGGGCCGACACAATGCAGTGAAACCGTTCAAAACAATAACAAACCCCCCCTCCTCCTGGCTAAGAGGCACAAATGGTCAGCGGGGTTAGCTGATCTTGAGGGAGATTCAACTGTGTCCCTTACAGAGTCCCCCCCCTCGATTCTAATCTGACCATCCAGCTGTGGGGAAACTGAGGTGCAAGGTTTCATGTTGGACAACAGACCTGTTAATGAGTGAGAGCACTCACAGATAGTGAGGAAGGCCCAATAGAAACCAATCAACGGACCATAGTACTTCATTGTTGCCCCCCCCACGCCGACTTCTCCCTGAATAAGTGCTGCATGCGTCTGTCAGAGTATTATAAAATCCTCAAATTAATCCATTCTGGTTGCTCTGTGCTGTGTATATTTATATAAACCATAATGGAACCTGACCTTCTTATTCATATTCTCACAATCCTTCCTTAATCTGTCATTCCAACATTCAGATGAATATTCTGACATGAAGAGGTTAAAGGTTCAAGGCAGATCAAAGACAGTGGTCCATCTGGCTTTAGTAAGTAAACATATGCTAAACGGTGAAAAGGGTGAGTTTACTCCTGTCGGATTCTAAACTTTTTTAAAACTAATGCAATTTTTTTCTTCTGTTTTTTTAAAGACTTCCAAACGTCACATGGGACTCAATTTGCTCAGCGTTGATATATGTGTGTATATATATTTGTAATGTATATATATTATGTGTGTGTGTATATATATTATATATTTCCATGTCATGGAAAAATACCATTATCATTTAATGCAAATATTTGAACAAATAGGGTAATTTCTACCGGCCAGCTTCCATTACTGGAGTGTCAGTGCTTTTGTGAGAGAGTGAACTGTAAATTTTTAACCTAACCTGCCAATTCGCATTAGTGCACGTGTTAGCATAGTGACCGACAGAGTCCCATAGGTGTCAGCAACCTACTCAACAATACAGTGTATGGACAGGTTTACACACCTACACCTCTGTGGTGCTCGTTTGTACTCGGAAACATCCACAAGTGAGAATATGTTCATGTTTATGTTAAGCTATATGCATAAACATAAAAATAATAATCCCTCAAAAGGTTATTTTGAGTAATAGATGTGAACACCTTAATGAATAGTAGCAGTTTTGTGGAATGTGTAGTAATATAACAAATGCGCAAATTTCAAGGTGGTGTCGGTGTTATGTTTTTTAGTTATTTTTGGTTAAAAGCGTTCCATTACTTATCTTTATTTGGTAGCATTTTAAAAGATGAGCTCTTTTTTTAAGGTGGAAATGATATTTCGGACTATTTGCGAGTGCGTCCGCAGCCAGAGGAGAGGTGACTGTTGATCTCCCGTTCCATTCCCCAGCACTGCCCACGCCCCACTAAGCATCACCATGGGACTCTTCATTTGCATCAAGTGCAGTTGTTTTAACAAAGCCCTGTTTGTGTGAGGCTTCGTGTACGCGCTCGTGGAAAGTGCTCCCAGTCACTCCTGATTAACTTCAATTGTTTGGAAGTCATTGTCCCCAGATCGTGCCTCTGGGGCCGTCGTCTGGGTTTTAAGGGGCTTAGAGTTGTATGTGCCAAAGGAAATTACTTCAACACTAAGTGGGCTTGGATTTATTTCTTAAAGCATACAAATTTCTCCCTGCCACTCATTTCCCCCCCATAATCAAATAAGCAGTTTTTTTTCAGCTACCAACAAGATCCTGTGCATGTTGATTCAGATCTTGAAAGAAAATGGAGTAAATGCAGTATTCTATGTATTTCAGAGTGAATTCTTCTGTGATTGATGGTTTAATTTTTCAGGCCTGCTGAGTACAAAGGGGTTTATTTTATTAAAAGTTTGGATTCTATGCTTCTGAAATGGTTTCTGATGGTAGATCTGTTACCTTTCAACTTTTGTTATGTGGTTTTTCAGAGACTCAGAGATTCTCTGGGGAAAAGGGTAGAAATGGTTTCAATAATTTCTCTCTCTTATCAGCATGGGCAATGTGAGACCACTTGCATATACAACGGGCACATTTAGAGACCTGACAAGCACACAATTTGGCATTAAAACTGTATTATTGCATTTTCAACTGATACACGGAACTGCCTGGTGGTGTGATGGTTTGTGTCGTCACCTCATAGCAAGACAGCTATGTGTATTTCACACGAGATTATAAAGTTTTCAGAAATAATTCTATGATTAAACAAAGGCCAAAAAATGCATTCTATATTTAAATCTTTACTAAAAGAAGTTCAAAGTGAGAAAAAGTTGCTCTGATGTTATTTAAGATCCTTATTAAGATGGTGAAAAGCTGAAATACTAGGAAAAATATATTAAGAAAAGAGCTCCATGTCAAACATGTGTGTTGAGGAGCCTGAAACCTGACGTGAGTTATCGGGATTGGGCTCGCACCGTGCGTGACTGGAGGTGCTGCTCACATTCCTCACACCTGCCGCAGACCTCTGGAAGGTGGACAGGAGGATGGATGGAAGCGGTGCTGTCTGGAGGGCAGATGTACTGGCCGCTGTTCAAACGGCAGGCTCAGAACTCCGCCGGCATTCCCCCGGCTCGGAATCCTCTTCAATCACAACTCTCGATGGGAATGTTCTTTTCGGCCATATTTGACTTTTTTTGTGCATTGATCTTCTTTCTCTGACTCTCCTCTTTTCAGCTCAGGGACATGCGTGTGCAAGACGGGAGTTTACGGGCCCAAGTGTGACGAGTGCCACCCCGGCTTCTTCCACTTCAGCAGCACCGGCTGCCGGCCATGCGAGTGCAACAACCACACCAACTACTGCCATCCACAGTCCGGTGAGTGGCCAGCGCCGTTTAGATGACCCACCGATAGTTTCCTGCATCACTTCTTTGAGGAACCGCTCATATTCATTTAGTTTAGTGGTTTTTTTAGAGCTCATGATGGACTATGTGAGTTATAAATGAGCCCCAATGGCTCTGGGTATTACTTCTGCTTAATTTTTTCATTAGTGTGTTATTAAGATCGTATTTGATTGGATTCGTTTCACCCACTCCATGTCATTTCACAAAGATGTGCGTGTATGTTTCTCAGTGTCACTTTCCAGGGACAAGAAGACGGTCGGCGACTTTAACAGGACACAGCGCGAGGCCACAAATGGAAAAATGAGCAAATGTTGTGTGTGTGTGTATGTGTGTGTGTGTATCGTGGTTTGAGTAGTCGCTTCCTGGAGAAGCTTAAACTCTGACATGTTGCTTTCAAGTTACAATAACACATTCTAATTCAATGACAGAACATTTTATATAAGCTCTGAAAGGCTCCACTCAGTGCAACAATAATGACCTTTGCCTGGACGGCATTGGGAACATTTAGATATAGATTTAGATAAAAGGTTCCCTTTTCATAACAGTGCCTTCATCATACATGGATTTTAAACACCTCATGAACTCCATATGTTCTTCCAAATCTAAATCTAAGAAGCCGTTGGGCTGATGGGCCCCACTATTAATTCATTTCATGGTTGATAGTTCTAGCCACAGTTTTCTTCTGAAAAAAAAAAAAACAGATTCTGGTGAAAGTTGATTCTAACGTTTGATTAATTTGTCAGACAGCTTTACAGGCTTGGTTAGATATGGCTGTATCTCTTTCAAAATGCAAAGCTGTTAAAGCAGAAGCTCAGGCAGGTTTTTACGGTCTCCCATTTCTTTTTGGAAACCCTCACAATGACATGGCTGATCTATTGGTGTAATCGTAATGAAAGCGACAGCTGTACTCGGCCCCTGTCAGCCCTTTACGCCCCTTTTTGAAAACGGACGTTGCATAAGGAAGCTAAAGCTCGGTTGCCCAAAAGTAAATAGATAATTTGAATGCTTGTCAGGTTCCCCGTAAATTCGACCCATTGAGTTTGTGCGACTTGATTCATTGGTTCCAAACACTGAGGATAACCAGCTGCGTGCAGTCAGAGAGGCATCCCTCCGGCCTTCCAGTTTTCTTGTATTAAATAATTAAATTAGAAAAACTGCACATTTTTTATGGTCCTGTCAGCTAAGAGAGACGATGACTCTAGATGATAAGCATAACAGGCCGGCTGCCCACCGTCCTGCAGTCCGCCTTCAAAACAAAGAACACCACCATCTAGTGAGAGGCTTGAAAAGCCGCAGAGTTAAGAGGGGTGCGCTGTATGTTGTGGGGGTGGTGCTTCGGGCAGCCATATGTCTTTCCATTTTAATGCAGGGGCAGATGGAGAGCAGTAGCCTTCGCCGGGGCTCAGCGGTCACAGCGCCGTGGATTAGCATAGCTCAGGTTTTGACAGCTCCTTTAAAGCCTGACCCCGGCCTCTCCCCCAGGGCCGCTTACAGGAGAACACATGGTGCACAACGCAAACTCTAGTGCCCCAAAATCTCAGCGATCCATCTTTTTCTTTAGAGATTTGCTATCTAAAGCACAGCTCCTGATAGATCTCTTTGGATGTTGAATCATTTAAAGACTGTTAGCGTGATGGTGTTCCCCCTCCAGCAAAGCTCTTAAACCAACAACTTCATCGTCGTTAATAGAAGCTTTTCGCCTGTCCTGGTTGAAATCATGCAACAGAAGCGTGTCGACAGGGGTTGAGTCATGGCTGCATAACCTTTATCTGGGATCATACTGGCACAACAACTCCAAACAAACGCAGCGTGACCGCACATAATGGTAACCGCTTCATAAATATTGACAAGAACAACAATCGTGTCTTCAACCCAGGGAGGTTTTCGGAGTCTTTGAATATTGCATTTTTATCAGAATGTGTTATGTTTAGAGATGCTATGTAACAAAACTGATAAATAGAACAATAGCGATTTATTCAGCAGATACCATGATCTAACCAATAAAAGAATTTTGGATCACCCCAGAGAATTTATAAACCCTTTGTTCCCCAAGATCTTTGCAGAACTGAGCAGTTGTTTTGGTCTCTGACATTAACGTGCTTCCACAGGTTTTGGAGTTGCCGCTTGATTTGTGAGCAACACATTGGCTGCTTGCTGTAAATGTTTGTCTTTACAAATGTTGTTGTTTGTCTCCAACAGTTCGTAGATACCTTAAACTTAAATGTACTTATAGATACAGAAGGATCCATGGCCTTGTGTTAGTGGGCCTTTAAGCCACATGTCCCTAGGTTTTGTTGTAGTTGTTTTTTTTTTACCAGGTTCTGATTAACAGCACCAGATCTGGATGACTTGACTAATTTAATTTCAGATGGTTTACTTGATGGGATGAATTGTTTTGTCCTTGTGACAGATCTGTTCTGCTGTCTGGATCGCTTTAAATGCAATCTTTCAGGATTTCTTGAGTTCCATGTCATACTCTGAATATTTTTTCACAGTAATCTACTTTATCTTTCAATATAATGAATTAGTTATTATTTTATTTTAATACTTAAAAAAAACGTTTTTGTAATTTTTCAAATATATTATTTAATAAATTATTTAATAGTTAATCATAAATTAATCCTTATTTTTATTATTTATTTTTTATTATAAATAATAAATAATTTTTTATACTGTTACCTTAAAGCATCAATAGAGCCATCCGTCCATTTTCTATACCACTTATTTCCAACTTAGTCCATCGCAGGGGCCACACAGATACAAACAACACACAAACACACTCATTCTCTCCTGGGGAAAATTGTGAGTGTTCAAATAACCTAAAAGCATGTTTTTAGACGGTGGGAGGAATCCAGAGAGAACCCACACAGACACAGGCAGAACACAGAAAGCTCCTGGTTCCCCCGGGGTCTCAAACCAGGAACCCTCCTGCTGTTAGAGCACAGTACTAACCACCGCACCACCGTGTCGCCCACCGCTAGAGCCATTAGTAGTAAGATATCGATCCTTAATGTGTTTGTGCCACATTGAAATGTATTTAGGATGGATGTCACTGGGGAACTGTGTGTCCAAGCCAAGCTGGAAGACATTGACAAATAACTAGTCTCTCTTTCTAATGCAGGGGATTTCAGAAGGGATAAAAAAAGGCTTATTCAATCTTTGATCTTGTCTTTCAGGAGTGTGTCTGAACTGTGAGGGGAACACCCAGGGATCCAATTGTGAAGAGTGCAAACCCGGCTTTTACCGCAGCCCCGAGGCTGACCCGACCGAAACCTGTGCCCCGTGCCCCTGCTCCAACTCCACCTCAACTGGCACCTGTCACCTCGGTCAGTCCCTGCCTGCTTTCTAATTTAAACATTCTGTGCGTTGCCTTAGTACTGGTTTCAGCTAAATCTAAGTTTTTGCTTAGATCCAATTCATCGTGATCAGCTTCTGGAGACAGTGTGTATAGGTGTGTGTGTGTGTGTGTGTGTGTATTGCTGACGACAAAGTTTTCGCTCGCATTGACACGTGAGTGAAGGATGTCTGCTTCTGAAACAAGACATGCCTGGTTTATGTCATTTTTATCTGAACCCTTTAACCAACCGATTGGTTTTATCTAACTGAGGCGTTCTAAGGCTCAATAAGATGTAAGAAACCAGGAATCACTTCCTTCAAGAAGCCACATGATCCCTTTTGATTTTGAGCACAGATGAAGACTTAACTAACTTAAATAGAAAATAATCTTGGTTCTATTAATCTCCTCCTATTTTCATGCTTGACAGACTTTAATTTTATTTCTTTTTCCTGCCAGGGTGGTCCAAACTCTGAGTACAGATTCAGGCCTTTTCTGTTTATCAATTCAGGCCATTTTTTTGTTGTTTGTTTTTTTTTTTTTTTTTTTTCTACTAGAACGAAGTTATTCCTGGTTTCTTACATCACTTTAATGTTAAATTGAAATGACTGACAATCCCGAGTTGAATCTGAATTCTGAAGTATCAACTTAAATCTGTGATGTGGTTAATAAGTCTATCTGTTTAGTTTTGAAATCCTGAGCTTTCTTCAAATTTCCCCTGCTTTGGCCTCACTCAGATTTCTTTCAGTCAACAGTGGAAGTGTAATCTCCAGAATTAGGTCTAGCAATGTACCGGATTCCTGCAATCCGCTATTGAAGCTTTAAAAGAACATTTTTATAACATGTTTACGTTAAGCCAGCAGTAGATCAGAATGTTAGGAATAAACTATAATCCCTTTACCTTTGCAAGGTTTTAGTGGAATCTACCAATTTCTATGGAGGGCTAGTCTTCGGACTAAGTCTCAGCAGCTGTGGGCCCACATCCCAACTCTTTCTATCTGCCAAGATAACCAACAGATTGATGGAGAGGAGTTTGGTATCAAGCCACACTCCTTTAAAACAATTATCATTTTCATCTCAACGAACCACATATCCACATTAAGTTAATCACCTTACACAATTTAATCTACCATGGAGCAGCCATTGAAAAATAGTATTTGAAAACTATTTTTTTAATGTTAGCACTCTTTAAACTATCTCTAATAAATGAAATTTCGTTGATCCAATACTGTAAAACAGAGTGGTATTGATCTCTGCCTCTGGACAATCAGGGAATAATCCTAATCCCCCAATATGACCCCAATTTTTTCCACCTCCAGGCTGTTGCCACCTCACTTCCCAACACACCCGCACATTGCTTCTGGGCCGAGATCAGGCCGAGCAGCAACCAGTGTGACATTCCCAAAGAGCCTCGGCTCTGCTCGATTTCCTCTTTTTAGGGCACCTTAACAAACCGTGAAAAGATGCAACCGGCCGGTGATAAAGATCTAAAGGAGTCGAGGCAAGAAAACCTTTCCCCACCCAGAACGCCATCAGTCTGAATTATGCAAAGTGGCGTCGACTCTCAGATTCATGTTCCTGCCTGCCTGTTCCATATCCTAGCCAACAGTGGAATTCATTGAGGAGGTGGCATTTCTCACATGTAATATCCCCATCTTGGGCGGAGGATGCCATCTGGCTGCTGGTTCTCAGCACGCAATTGACTAAACTGGTGAGAGGTGAGACATTAAATCAGTCTTTACAGTCGGAGGGAAGAAAAACGAGTTGGAGTGCTCTACATTGCTGTGTCAAAAGATTTCCGTCCCTAAGATAATTTAAAAAAGTCCTCATTTATTCTATGAAGGTTTTGAGTTTAAGAAGAGGTATTTACATCAATCTAAGAAGTGCAAATGTTCAGTTTAAACATTCAAAATGAGAAATATTGTTGCTCAAAGTAATGAAGTCAATCAGTAACTGAAAGGAATCAATTAAGTCCAGTAAATAATATATCGTAATAAAGGTAAATTAAAAAATATTGAATAATGAAGTGATTAAATTGTATGCATTGAATGCAGTAATGCTCCCAAGATGGAAAAAGGAAGGAGAAAATACTGAGTATTTTGCCACCAGTCTTAGCTGGCTCGGTAACAACACACAATTGTTTTTAGTCGTCATCGGCCTCAGACATCACAACGTTACGAGGATGTTCAGATCACGGCGTTCCCACGTTGAACCACAGCTGAACCCGTCCTGCACACTATTTATTAAGCTCCTCGTTCAGCATTGCATCGCCGAGTCCAGCTCCCTCTGCCATTAATGCTTTCTAACCTCGCCGTTCCTCTCCACGGGCCAATCAACGAGAGCCCACCCCCCCCACACACCCCGAACCACCACCGTTGGCGCTTTCCTGCATGGCAACAGCCGTGCATAAACGCACTTAGACTGTCAGGTCTGGTTTGCCCCTGCCAGGGGCCACAGCCGAGGTTGCGCAACGCAGGGGGCAGCGGGAGGGACGGGGACCAGGCTGGAGCACAGCTGGGCCACTTCAAAGCCAGCCAGGCAGCAACAGACTGGGAGGGGGGCGGGGTGGGGGGGTGGGATGGGTAGCATCGCACACTGTTTAGAGGAAGACTAAAGGAAGACACTGTAAGAGAGGAGAGATCATCGGAAAGGCTCCCCGGATTGTGTGTCTGTTGGATCACAACGTGGGGTGCGTTTCCGACATGGCCGACGCGGCCTGTCGCAGTAAATGAATATCCCGCCGTCCCGTCTCTCCCGGAGAGGTGAAGTGGAGCATTGCACCAGAAGAGAATGTGGGTCACACGGTAAATCATCCATGTATGATCGCGTCCCGGCGGTACAGAACGGCAGTTCTCTCTCTCCGGGTTCATCCCGAGGACCATCTTTAAATCTTTCAGTTCTTCTCTCCCCTCCCCGTGTTTTTACGTCGGAAAGGGTCGCGGAGCTAAGGAACCACCGGGCAGCCGTGGGGGGTCACAGTCCAGTGGCCAAACAGGCCCCACGCCGCGCTCCACACAACAGCTTGCCTCCCCCGGTTATGTAACCTGACTCAGCAGTCGCCTTTGAACCCCCGGCAGAGGTTAGCTCCAGCTTATCAGGAGAGACTTGCTCCATGCTGGAATACAACACAGTCATGTGACCGTACTGGTGACCGTACCAAACCCCATTCTCAGAGATCGGATCGGAAAGCATCTCACAGTTTTTGCCTGTGCTGTTTTTAAAAAAAAAAGAAAGTTCGAGCTGCTCTGCTGTTGTAATCTGATCACAAGGCCCCATAAATGTCACACAATTGATTAGACGGGAATTTTAAACAAGCCCTGAATGAGGACGATTGTCCAAAAAGAGGAGCAGAAAATGAAGCTAATCGCATCAGCGTTATCATTAGCGGGTGTATTTAAAGGGAAGACAAGGGAGGCATTCATCGCACATGCTCGCCCTCAACACCTGCGCCACAAACAAGCCCCATGTTGCACCATCTGAGGGTTATTTAAAGGTGTCTTGGTAACACATCAGCGGGGAATTGGGCTTATTCGCTAGGCGGCTTCCTGTTCGCACAGCTTTCGATGGAAAACAGTCTTTCCGGATTTGTTTGGGGAAAAGCAAAATCGGCGTGTCAGAGGTCAAAACAATGGTGGGGCTGACTTGTATTTTCAATGTCCACCAGGAAGAGACCAATGCACATATATACTGGGGGGGGGCACAAGATTTAGGCATCCCCTAGAGCTGGGGATGGCTAAATCTCTCAGGAGTTGGAGAACATGAAAAACACCTGCTTATCTCTAGATGGCTTCTTCGAATTTATATTCTATTTACCATTTATACGATTTTTTTGCTTTAAGTGTTCAAATTGTATCACGTGATAATTCCTAAATTTGTGATCAGAATCAAAGGGTCTTACTATACCTGCTTAGTAATAACTGAAAACGTGTGATTTGAAACGCTTAAATCGATATGGGCCCTGCTGTTTCAGCCTCTCCCACAGAGGGAACGATGCCTGTTCCGGGGGTGTGAGGCATCATTTAAACGTTTCCTTTGAGGGGACGCAGAATAGCTGATGGCAGAGTCCTCCGATACTGCAGCTCCGGCCGGACATGTAAGAAGGTGTTGTGGTGTCACGTTACCAAGGACAGGAGGTTACAGGAGAAAGCTGACACGTTCAAACAAGGTGCTCGGATGCAAATGAACAGTGATGGTGCTCCTTTGAAAGCACGCCACCTGAGCATTAAAAAGCAAAGTGTCGTGGCTCGCGTGGTCAGTTATATTTAGCATCGATGTGGGTGTTTACATCTCCATGTCATTCATACATATAGTGCAAAATAAAAACCTTTCAAATGAGATTTTTATACTGAACCTCAGTACTCCTTATCCCAGATTGGTATCCGTGTTGATATGGTGTTGAGATGGTTCAAGTTTAGGGTTTTTTTAACATTTCAAGCACCTCTTTCGTTTAGAATAAAGAGCTCCACGAACCCCTCGATATACCAAAAGATGCGACATGGCCTCCTGAGAAATAACGTCCATCCATACGTTTCTACTGGTTCCCTGAGTCAAAGTCCTGTCTTCTAAGGCTGAACTGAGAAAGTCTTCAGCATCTATTTTCAGCCATTTTGAGCCACCTAGTGGTGGAAAACTTACAACTTCAACTGATTTCCATGAAAACACCTAACACAATGTTATAGGATACTGATGAATAAACTATTTAAGGATTAACTGTGGGGTCATTGCTGTGTTTTTCATAGTTTTGTTCCTGTATTTCAATCGATATTCTGCTGAAATGTTTCTGAATTTGCAGAAATCTGTTTTGCTTTTTCACAGAAACATGACATAATGCTTTTTAGATCATTCTGTCCTTTTTTTCTTTTTTTTTAGTTTTCCAGGTCCGATTTACTTACGAGCTCGTAGAAATTCAGATTTCTCAAGACAGTGACCATCAATTAATGAGATTTGTCATTTCCCCTTTTCTTTTCCTTTTTTTTTTCCAGACTCCAGTGGCTCTCCCGTGTGTGACCAGTGCCTTCACCACTACAGCGGGCCGCACTGCTCCAACTGCAGCGCGGGTTTCTACAGGGCGGCGGGGGCCTGCGTGCCGTGCGACTGCAGCGGGAACGCCGACCCCCGGGGCCCCCCCC
>CAJRST010011112.1:1598152-1626406 GCA_907169785.1 Menidia menidia | reverse complement strand
ATCTATCTATCTATCTATCTATCTATCTATCTATCTATCTATCTATCTATCTATCTATCTATCTATCTATCTATCTATCTATCTATCTATCTATCTATCTATCTATCTATCTATCTATCTATCTATCTATCTTTCAAGCAAAGCAAACGAGTTATTGTTTTAAAGCATATTTTACGATATATTTATATATATATATATATATATATATCCTTATATCCTTATCTATATCTAGGTGGCCTGTGAATGAATATGTATGTGAATATATTCTGTCCCCATGAAAAACACTCTTACACGCACACACACACACACACACACACACATACATACAGACACAGACGAGAGCATGGAAGATTTAAGATCAAGGGGGTAAAGACAAGACGAAAAATTACATTCCACTCGATCTTTTCCCATTTCTCAGTGTTTGTCATTTCCAGCCTGAACGAACTGATAAGTCCAATAAATATTCCACATCAAAAAGCATCTTAAGGAGGTCGCTGTGCAGTTCCAGGCATCAGCTGGCTGGAGTTCTGTTGACTTGCATTCATGCCCGGAATGTTGTTTTTTTTTCTCTCTCCTCAGCTCCGCGGCTCATTCCGGCACCAGCAGACCCCACTCCACCCCGCCCCCCTCCATCCAGTCCGTCTGCCCCCTCCTCCTCCTCCGCCGCACCGGGGGGCGTCGGCGGCAACACCAGCCTGTCCCCGAGCACCCCCCCCACCCCCACCCCCACCCCCACCACCTCCTCCTCCACCTCCAGCCCCAGCACCACCCAGGCCCTGCTCACCAGCCTGAGCGGCCCCACCGACAACACCACCCAGGCCCGCACCGAGGTGTCCTGGACCCAGTTCAACGTCATCATCCTGGCCGTCATCATCCTGGTGGTGCTGCTGCTGCTGGGCTTCGTCGGGGGGGTCTACACCTACCGGGAGTACCAGAACCGCAAGCTCAACGCGCCCTTCTGGACCATCGAGCTGAAGGAGGACAACATCAGCTTCAGCAGCTACCACGACAGCATCCCCAACGCCGACGTGTCGGGCCTGCTGGAGGACGAGGCCAACGAGGTGGCGCCCAACGGCCAGCTGGCGCTGACCACGCAGGGGAACTGCTACAAGGCCTAGCGACCCCCCCCACCCCACCGCCTCCGGCTCCACGGGTCCCATAAAGCTGCTGGAACATACCAAATCTCGCCGTCACCCCCGCTCCCGCGCAGCCCCCCCCCACAACACCCCCCCCTCCCCCCCCGACGGAGGTCAACCAGACGCGATCAAACAACAGAGACGGAATTTCTCCACCCGCTCCCATTTCGATTTTGGTCTTTTCGTTTTTGCGTAAAATGGGCGACGAGCGGAAAAGGGATCCAAAGACAGAACGTTTTTTTCCTTTTAAGTTCAGAGAAAGGGCCCCCGATTGGCTCGGAGCGGAACGGCGGACCCCCCCCCACCCGGATCCTAGCATTACATATATTTTTAAAACGGACTTTAAGCAGTTTAAGTTATGACCGGATCTCTTGTACAGCGATCTTTAAACTGAGACAATGATTGTTATTTAATGAGTTTGTATTCGTTTCTTATTTATTGGTTCTCGATTAGTTATTATTGGGAGAAATGCTGCACATGTATGATGTTCATTTACAGTGTTTTTATCTCGTGTGCTGTTGAACGGTATGTTGAATTGGCCAATATGTTTTGTTTGTTTTGTTTTGTTTTTTAATGTAAAGTATATGTGCATTGGAGAGAGTCTGAGTGGAAGAAAAATATTGCTGGCACAAAGGATTAATGACCTCACCTTTTTTTGTTTGGTTTTGTTTGTTTAGTCTCCTGTCTTTTAGCAAATTGAGCCAGCTCTCTTGAAGCAAGTAAGAGGAGTGTTTCCTTCAAAGAAACAGAAGCTGAGGCGTTTTTAACTGTACCATCGGGGCCCTACAGCTGGGAAGCGCTGGGAAGCTGGGATTGCCCATTCCCTGTGTGGGTTTAGACTAGTCGGGCGCGCTTCTTTTTATGATGCTGAATGACGAAAAACGGCTAAACACGGAACCCAACTCCTCAGGTACCGGCTCTCTCCCCAACGCGATCACTGTAAATAGTAATTATTGATGTACAAATCAATGTGAATAGTAGCACTATCATTTGTACAGGTAGAATACCGTGTGCGCACTGTCCACAAACTTTTCACTCCCCTCCCTGTTACGATGGCTCCGTCCCCCCCCCCCCCCATGGCTTTTTCTATCGTCGTTTTTATTCTTTACGCCCAGCAGACCTTTCCACAATCTCGCAGCTGCAGGACTGCAAAGTGCCCAGAACTCAGAAGAAAGAACAAAGGCAATGTAAATACTTCCCAAAAGTCAGAGCTCAACTCTTAAATAAAGATGGGTTTAACTGTTTTTCCTCTGTGTCGCTCATCGTCTTTGACTCATGTGCTACACGTAGATCTGTAAAAGATGGATTCCCGTTTAAGTCATTTTCTTGAAGGAATTTTCTCGAAAGGCTTCTGTCAAACAAATTAAATCTGCGATTGTCCAGATTTACAGTTCTGCTAAATAAGCGTTGTTATTTCAGGGAAATATCAAATACGTGCAGCAGTTTATCTGAGAAAAAGTTTGACCTTATATGGAACGAAAATAAATTAGTGGGGGAAAACAGTTTAGAAAAAATAAACTGTGATCTGCTTTGAGGTCAGTCATGGCTCTGAACCCCGCTTGTTCACAGGCCAAGAACTCTTAGTTTTCCGCCATTTCTTTAACTCTTCTCCAGGATCACACACCCACATGTGATCAGAGAGACGCCTTTTATGGCAGTAAATGATTAAATAGCATTTGTAAGGCGGAGGCCTTTGTGACCGGCGGACAGGAGTTTGGAGGACACGTCAAACCTACTGTCAACACACCCCAAACTGACCCCGAATCGGGCCGTGTGCTGTCTGCACGCGTTGCTTAATGCTGACCGGGCTGTGGGTGCTTCGTACCTCAGTCTTAACCGTAGTGGTTCCTCATAATCGACTCCGGTTTGCGTCAGCCTGCTCGTAAAAGCAGTCAAAACACACACTCCTGATGTCATCAGGGCCTGTGATCTGCTGACAGACATGTTGGGCTTCTTTACTCATGAGCGTTGCATATTTGAGCTTGTTGATTTCTTAATAGGTTTTTTTAAAACTAATACTAATTCTAATACTAATCATGACCATCTCTGGTTTGGATCAGACACAGGCAGACTTTGTTCTTGGTACTGATGCGCCTTGTGTTGTTTCCTTATCTCCAGTTTCTTGTTAGTGTTTTTACAGGCTTCCAGCAAACCCCCCAGCTTGCGGGACAGGGAGAGCCCGGGATAAATTCAATAATAAAAAATAAAAAAATCAAATGATGTCATGTGCAGTCAATTCATTTTAATGTGTTTGACAGTTGGTGTCGTGCGTTGTTTGGGATTGGGTCCCTGTTTTGGGGTTGGGTTTGAGCGCGTCGCCGCAGAAAAAAAAGACGCACCAACCCTCCTTTTTATTTTTCTCTTTTCTTTTCCTTTTTTTTTTCTCTCTCTCTCTCTCTCTCTCTCTTCACAGGATCCAACGAAAACTCAGAAAGAGGAAGTTCGGGCGAGAGTGTTGGCGCTCGGCGAAACTCGCGTAAAAAACGGGACTGGCTGCCTGAGCGGGTCGCCTTTCCACGTGGGCGTCTGGCCGATAAATGGGGATGGCGTGAGGCAGCGCGCAGCCGACTGTTGCCTGGAAAGCCAGAGGCATGGTTGCGACGGGCTGCTCCGGACTTCGGGAGGAGGACAGGGACGCGGAGGCGGGCGCACCGCTCCGGGGCCCGACGCGCGCCTGGAGCCGGGAGCTGCGGGGCGCACGGCTCTGGTCCTTCGTCGTCCCCCTGGTGCTCTTCGCGGCCGTCCTGGTTCTGCTGATCGCGGCCGGAGCCAAGACGAGGTGCCCACCGTCAGCTGACCACCAGGTGAGTGGCGGAAAAAACAAAAACAACAACAACAAAAAACAAAAAACAAACAACCTCTCGGTTTGCGTTTGGAACGCCTGAAGTTGATTTCACTCCGCAGCTCGACAGTGAACTCGATCAAAGTCCATTTCCTTGTGCAGCTTTCTTGGAGATCTAGTGGATTTTTCTCCCTCTTCTTCTTTTTTTCTCTCTAAGAATATCCAGCAAAGTGAAACCCAAACGTCTGACCGGTGCGCGCGCCGCACAACTCAGCTCCACGCGGCTTTCATCTAAAAAAAATATAGCCTAATCAAAAAAACAATTGCATACTTTAATTATAGGAAAAGACGTTATTGTGTGTGTTAAACATAAAGAACTTCTGAACAAAATTCAGGGGGGAAAAAATGGAGAAAGAAGAAGACTCCGGTTCATCTGTTCTGTTCCATGTTTGGAAAAAATTTAAATATTTCTGTAGTTTTGTTAACAAGTGGCTATTCCCGAGGACATTTCTGTTTGAATTCTCCATATAAATGCCATTGTTGTGGTTTTTGTTTAGTTTATATGCTAGGAAGATTACTACAGGAACTCCAGACACATAAACCTTCACTATGTTTCAATGAGAGTGTGTGGGTGTGTGTTTTGGTGTGTGTGGGTGTGTGAATTATTGGCATTTTTTCCCTCCTACCATAACTTGACTCTGCCTGCCTTTACTGTCTCTCAGACGGGGATGCAGCCCAGCTGGATTTCACCAGGTAAATACCTTGTCCTGGAACAAAGGGGGAGGAAATACTTGCATGTTTGCTTTAAAATGACCATGATTGGTTTTCTTATTTCTCTTGCAGACATTCCCAGAGCCAGGCTAACAGGTACGGAAAACACCCCAAAAGCACACAGAGGGAGCAGTGGACTCATGGGTTATTGTATGAATCTTCTTTACTATAATAATGAGGGGAAAAAAACAGCAGTTTGCAAGAAAATTCAAACTTTCTAAATTTGATGATTGAACAATGAGCTGTAATGTGGATTTGCTACATATAAAACATTGTTGTGGGTTGATTGGACGTTCCAAATTGCCCTTAGGCGTGAGTGTGAGTGTGTGTGGTTGTGTGTCTCTGTGTGGCCCTGCGATGGACTGGCGGACTGTCCAGGGTGTACCCCGCCTCTTACCCGTTGACCACTGGGATAGGCTCCAGTTCCCCCCCCCGTGACCCCATCAGGGAATAAGCGGTGTTGATGATGGATGGATGAAAAACATTGTTGATGTTTTGTTTTTTTATTACATAATGTGAAAATGACTTCAAGAACACCAGTTGCATCAGTCCGGTCTTCTTTCAAATATGAGAAAAAACTGAAAAAATATCAAAATATTTCTTCTTGGGTCAGTTTGATTTGTCAAATCAAAACAAATGCAACCTTAGAGTTGTTTACGTTTTTATGTGGGATGATGAATAGGAGAGCTCGACTCTAACATTAGTTTTGCCTCTCTTGTTGTATTTCGTTCCTGACCAGCAGCTCCCAGGGAGGAGAAACCGGAGGGAGAATATCTTCGATGGCAGTTCGATCTGGGCCACGCATACTGCCGGGGAGGCTTCAACTGCTCCAGCGAGCACCTGTTGGTTCCCAGGGAGGGCTACTACAGGGTTTCCCTGCAGCTCACCTACGAAGGGGAATGCACCAACGACACCTCTGGGAAGAGGCTCGTCCAGGAGGTGTACGTCTTCGCGGAAGACTATCCCCAAGACGTGGTGCTGCTGTCCGCCGTCGACACGGCGACGTGCGCCGCCAGCTCCTGGAGTAAATCCCTCTACACGGCCGGAACGTTCAGGCTGAAGGCCAAAGACAAACTGCGCGTGAAGGCCAAGCAGCGCCGGCTTTTGGTCAAGACAGAATCCCAGGTGTTCTTCGCAGCCGAACTGCTCCCGGAATGAAAGGGGCCGGGCCAGAGGTTGACTGTTTCCCTTTTTTTTTTGTTTTTCTCCGGTTGAGTTTGACCGTTCCCCTTTTTTTTTGGGGGGGGGGGGTGGTTGTCGCTCACCATAACCTCTCCCGGCGGAATCGGAAGCAGTGAGTAATTACTGGTTTATCCTCTCGACAGCAAGTCACGGGCTGCGCGACGCCAAACTGTCTCCAGCTCTCGTAGATGCACACGCAGCTTTAGCCCTGATTTTGAATATAATCCCATATGCTAAACGGCGCCTAGATCTCCTTAGCTCGATTCACACCTCGTTGTTTCAGATGCATTTTCGAAATCGCAGATGTTCATTGACTGGAAAGTTACAAAACAATGTCCAAATTGAGGATCTGAAGGGAATTATGTCGAAAAGGTGTGGTCTGAGAGAAAATGGTGAATTGAGTTGCTCAAAATATTGTAATCTGGGCTGTTTTTAATCAGGTTAAGTAGCTGTTACTGAAAATGGCAAGAAAGAGAGAAAAAAAGATGCTATATATATCTATATATCAGGTGATATATTTAATATATTTGTCATTTTAAAACGCAAATGTGAACCGAAGCATCTTCCTTAAACACGGCCATGAAATCACAAGACTGGATGAATGAGAGCCTGCAGATAGACGATTAACCTAGTAGGGCGGTAAACCCCCCTGTGAGTGAGAGGAACGCTGATAGTGTGAGAAAAAGCACTAAAAAGCAGACATCTGAAAAGCCAAACTGTGTAAGTTTGCAGACCCTCGAGGGAACTGTTATTTTTCACTGTGTGCCATTTACAAAGCAGGCTTACAAAGAGCACCAAAGCTATGCTACAGGGATGTTTTTGTCTTAATTCCTAACAGTTATGTCAATTTAAGAAGTTTAAAAAAGGATTTTACAAGCTAAACACCTTTTTTAAGATTCTTGATTGTGTGTGTTTGTTCTGTTTTGGGGTGTGAAGGGGGTGGGAGTGTGTGTCACCGTGGGTTAGAGTCCCGGTTAGAGCTGAACTCTCTGGTGACGCGTAGCGGGAGCATCAACCAGTGCTTCCCGCTACCTGAAGGATGCTGAGGATGGAACCGCTTTTGTCCTGTTGTTCTTTTTTTAGAAACTTTGGGCTTTTATTCCACATCAACAGGATGTCCTGTTAGGTTATAATTTTGCACAAATGAGAGGCTTGCACAGAACTGTTTTGTATATGCGTACTTCTAAGCTATATATATTTTGAATGTAATAAATGTAATAATTTAATTCCTTATCGGCTTTGCAGTGTCGCAGTGGCGTTTTCCTTTTTTTGGTGGAAAAAAAACTCTCATGCAATATGTGAACCGTTCCTGATTGTACTTGTTTGAATTGTCTTTGTTTGTGAATGGCACAGGGTTTCTGAAAAATACATTAAAAAAAACTTGATGGTGCAAAGACTAAATTTTCTTTCTTTTAATGTGGGATTGTGGTCTTAAATAAACTTTTTTTTTCATTTCCAACTTTCTTTGTTTACCTACGCAAACTACTATATGACTGAGTACATTATTTAAAAAAAATAAACTGAAAAAAACTGAATAAACTCACTGTATCTACTGTTTATTTACTTTCAAAGCTGGCATGCACTTGAAACTGCTTAGCCAGCCAACTTAAGCTCCCTCCATGCTTTTTTTTTTCCCCTACTACCCTGCTGAACAGGCTGAGCTTTCCTCACACACGCCGGGCATTTATACTGGTTCATCTTGTTCATTTGCAAAGTGATATAACATTGACACACTTCTTGTTCTTATTTGCAGAGTTCCCCACACACGTGGTTGGTACGAAATACAAAGTGAAGGTTCTCGGACAGCCTTGGATTCAAATCTTAGAAAGCATATTGGAGAGAAAACAGTTCCAGCTCGTGGTAGTGGGCTTTTCGGTAGCATTGCATTGTGTTTTTTCCCTTTTTTTTTCTCCCATGATTCGCTATTCTCTCATGGGGTGTCTTTAACAGTTCTTGGCTCCTCTTCAGTGTCCTCTTAGCCACCGGCAGGTTGAGTCCTGCTCTGGCAGATTTCAACATTTAGCTGATTTGCCTTTGTAAAACTAGACTGAATCGGAGATTTGATTTGATTGGATTTGATAGGATTTTGATTTGAAGTGTATTTTCCCCCGAACTGGGCTGGATTTGAAGCGCATTGAGATGTTTGGCGTCGCATACATGGATGGTTCCCGTCACTGACGTTGACGAGGCCTCCTCATGACTGTCAGAGTAGTTTCCCAACTGTAAACTTTACGTCTCTTAAGGCTGATGTAATCAGCGAGACAGTCAACTGACAGAGACTAAATAAACTTTCCTTTTTTAGTGGTTTTGAAGATGGATTAAGAATAAGGCGGAGGAAAAAATGTAACACCTCTATGGACAAGATAAAGTCCCCATCAGTTTAAAGTTGTTCCTCATTTGAGGACTAAGGACTCTATGAAGCTTGTTTAGGTTTTGAGTGAATGAGTGATTCTGGAAAGATAAGGAATGGAGGAAAAAAATCCCAGGACCCAGTAACCACTTTTACACTTAAAAACGGGGTGAGTCACATACAGGGCTGCCTCACCGTGCAGTGGCCGATCACTGATGTGACTCACTGACTGGCTTCAACCTGAAATATCTTTGGAAAAAAGTAGTAAAGCAAAGGGGGCGGCCCTTTACCTTACTACTTTTTTCCCCTCCAGCAAATATCAGTCTGGTTTGTGCGTGCACATGGCCGTTCATTTATCCATTTCCTTTTCCAGAGCCTCTCCCAGATGTCATTGGGCGGGAGGCAGGGACACGTCAGTCCATCACGGGATCACACACTTTCAAACCAATAATATTCAGACGAATGTGAACGCCTGAATAAAGCCGATTTTTAACTAACTTTAAAAAGAAAAAACTGTACATATAGAGTCCACAGTTGTCAATACATTTACATAGAAGGATTTCAAAAAGTTTTGGTTAAAAGTGTATCAACAACACACACAAATACGTTCTGTAATTGCTTTTTTCCAACCTGTTTGGTCATTATATTTGTTCAATGTGATGGGGCTAAATGTTGCCTTGGCACAAAGCTCTTAAACCCGTAAAAATCCATAGACTGGAAATTATGTTAATGACAGAATCTGTTCTGAATCAGCTCTGTTCAAGTAATGTCTCAAAGCCAAACATCGCTTTCAAACAAGTGATCTAGTGTGGGGTATGTCTGTGTTGGCCATCCTTCCTGAGCTGTCGGATACCGTCCAGGACAAATAGCTGTTCCTGGAAAATGGCGCCAATTTGTGTTTGGTTTACCGACAAAAACATCTATAATAATTCGGCCACAAGGAGTTTATTCACAAAACAAACTGGGATCTCTGTTGACCGTCCCAGTCAGACCTCTGGAAGGAGTGGGGGCTCAACGGGCAGATTTTCAGGCATCTATTTTCTCACCTAGGTGCAGCATTCCAGCCCAAGCCTTTCAAATACAGAGATCGTTTTTTCAGCAACAGATATCAATTTCGCCCAAGTTCATATGCGTAGAAATACACATCTTAAATGTTTTTATGTCTCCTTGGAGTCAATTGGACCCCATTTGATGTTTAACATGCAAAATCATGATCATTTTTAAAATTTGTGTGTCATATTTCATGATTTCTCCTAATTTAATGGATATAGTGAAGCATGAAATGATCACGGTTATATTTTGAATGCATATTGCACATGTTGGTGTTCCTCTGGGGCCAATCTGACCCCAAGCCGTTTAGCCAAGCGAAAGCTGTCTGTGTGTGTGTGTGTGTGTGTGACGTACGTGTGGCCTGATGGTGGCACTAAAGAACAGGTCAGAATGTGACTCATAAAAGGGCTTATTCATGTATTCAACAAATAAACAAAGTGCCTGACCTTAAAAACTTGGTTAGTAATTTTCAGTAAATAATTTTTCTGTGGAAAAATATCTGTGGGGTCAATTTCACGCCAAGGGTAAAATGTGTGAGAAATATTTGAGGTTGATAGGCGGTTTCAGAAAGAAGACACACCTCTGTTCTGTATAAAATGACTGTCTAACACAAAATTACCTGGAAACTCTGAGTGTTTCGAGTGATGTGATTCAAGGTGAAGTTTATATGTGAACTTTAGGTCTAAAACTCTTTTTTTTTACCCAGACATTTAAATAATGTCCACCACAACCAGAGCTGTCAATCAGCTATTTAGCGTTAAACCTCAGAACCTGATCAGTCTTCTAATTTTTACAGAAAAACCCCTAAAAAAACAATAAAAAAACTTACAATTGGGATCAAAAAGGAGAAAAATATTAAAGTTATGGCAGCAGAACAGAAATCTGAGGACCGTTCCATGCTGAACGCATTTTGTTTCCCAAGGGTGGATTAATGAGAAAGCCCCCTTGATTATCCAATAACACTTATTTATTTTGGTTACAAAACTTGACGAGTATCCAATAATGCTAAACCTGACCGAGGGATGGGGAAGAAAGGAAAGCAAAGAAAGAAAAACTACCCCCGAAAAGGGGGAAAGATCCTTAATACGGAGGGAGAAAGAAAAAAAAAGCACTGTACAACCAGCTGCTATGTCTGTCAAAGACTAAAAACATCATGTGGTCTCTGCGGTCTCCGTCTCTCCAAACGGACTCGGGGGAAGACAAAAAAAACAAGTAGAAAAAACCACAAGCAACAATAGTCATTAACAAGCATCTCAGAGTTGGCCAGCAGCTGGAAAGAGGCTTAAAGAAGTGTCTGGGTGAGGTTAAAGATGCAATAAACGGGTTTCACACAGATTGTTGCTCAGTCATGCATGGAGACTCAGACCACCAGCAGCCTACCCTGTGGGCAGTGCCCTGAGACCCAGTCCACCAGCAGCCACCTTGAAGAATAGAACCCAGGAAGATGAACACAGAGACAACTAAGCAATCTGCCCACCAGGCCACAGAGGAAGCCCCTCTAACAGAGCCCCCCAAGACCAAGGGCCAGCCCCCCCGAGTAGCCTCTGGCTGCAGTCTGCGGGACGCCTCGGTTGGATATCCTACTCCTCCCACATCCAAGTCGGCCATTTTGATTAGGTCATATGACTAGCAGCTTTGTGAGGTGGAAATGAAACTTTACTGTCTATACGAAATCGGAAGACAAACAATGTTCTGACCCTAACCTTGACCCAAACCCTAACCCTAACCCTAACCCTAACCCTGACCCTACCCCTGACCCTAACCCTCCACCCTTCATAATTGTGAGAAATAAATATTTTTTGGTTAAACTTGTTTGGACTTATTGTACAAACCTATTTAACATACACTATTTTAACATAATATTATGTATAGAGTTGAATTCAGTGTTTGCAAGATTCATTTCACTATTTTTAAATGAATGTCTATGTTGCCATGAAGCAATTCCGATGTTCTTGCCTGGGATCTTCCTATTGGTGACCTAACCAAAATGGCCGACTTGGATGTGGACAGATTTGGATATCCATCCTTGGCTTCCTGCAGTCGATCCAGACAACCAAATGCCACCTATCAACACGTCCCCCAACGCCACTGACTCAGTTCCGCTTTCTGAGTGGCTGGTTTCTGCAGCAGGATATAAGTCACCTCTATTTTGGGACCCATTCCCAGGAAACGGGTGATCGCCACACCCCAACTGTCGGACATATTGACCATTATTAGTCAGTCTTTATGTACGAACCAACTCACCTCGTGTTTCCTGCACATTACTGAGTTACAGTAATGGAACTTGCAAGTCAGAGTGATAATCAGCTTTTGACATCCTCATTTTCCATTGCTCAGCAATATTTTTGTCTCAATTCTCAAACTGAACGAAGGCAATCAGCGCTCCCACCATGGGACCCAAAGGCCAGTGTGTCAGCAAATGTTGCATGTGGAGATCGTACGGTTTTGAATGAAAAAGAGGCCGATCGTTGCCATTTTCGTTTTGGTTTCGTTATTAGACTCCTGGTTGGAGCGTGTTTTCTTTCATTTTCTCGGAATATTTTCTCTTCTCGTTTTAGGTTTTCGCAAACCGCAAAAAACACACACACACACACACACACACACACACACAAGGGCTCAGGCGCGACAGAAAACGTGGGCAGGTGGGGCACAGTAAATAAAGAAGAATTAAGATAATTAAGATAAACGACAGCGGCCACATCTTCCGTCTGACCCCCGCCAAGTCCAGCCAGGGCAGGACGCCGACAAGCCAAGGTCCACAGGATTAAAAAAAAAAACATAGCAAGGCCACAAGGTGCTGGATAGAGCTCTTAAAACTAAGTTAGGCTATAAAGACAGGCTATGCTGAGGAGCTAGGAAATCCACAAACCAAGCAGGATGCGAACATGTGCCCATTATACTGCAGGTTAGGGCCCCAGGGCTCTTAGCAAAAGCATCTATTTTTGAGTGAAAGATGCATATGTTAAAGTCAGAAGGAATGCAGTCCATAATAATATGTCATCATCGTTTTTTTTTGGAGCAACATTCTTGATCCAGATCAGTAGAAGGTTTTTTTCAGGCAGCAACTGATTAAAGATTACGGCTAAATATAAACAATGACTGAAGGTTATCTGATATTCTACATAGCTTTATTTTGAAACAAATAATGATGTGTTTCGTTACACAAAATATGGTTGTATGGTTAAAAATTACCCATTTTTTCTTAAGTCTGTTAAAAGAATTTCTTTCATAAACACTGTATGTTTATGTTTACGCATTTAAGGGACATTTTTTTATCCAAAGCAACTTACAATGCAAGTACATATAATTTCAAACCAACATTTAGAGTCATCTGAACAAGCTTAGGGGAGGGCTAAATTATTTGGACTAAATCATGACACAATATTGGTATTATGTGATAGGATTAATTATCATTTGCAAGTTCAATCACCAATTTTCAACATAAACATGTCCTCATCGTCATCATCATCATGATCATCATCGAAATGTCAATATTTATTCATCCTTAAAACAGGTTCTTTCAGGCAGCAAAAGTGAATACATTTAATTTAAAAGTCTGTTGTGTTTACTGTCATTAAGTCGAGCATCAGACACATAGGGTCCGGTCCCTTAACACCAAAGACAGCATTCAGCTCGTTCCCGATACTAAGCCAGCACCTTTGTGACCTCCCACCTGACCAGAGGCAGTCAAAACAAAATGACCAGTCTCAGAATTACATTTCCAGCAAAGTGGGGAAACACAAGCTTCCATTTTGTTCTTGACCACAGTTGTCGTATTTATACGGTGTGCAACTCTGAACTCTGAAGGGTTTTTGTGTGCTTACACAGAAATGTTCAAACCTGAGACCAGACCCACTTCCAGTCTGCATCATCTATAGCAACACCCAGATCTTTAGAAAAATAATTCAATAAAAGTGAAACAACACCTGTTGCCATTCCCCAAATCTTTCCTGCCAATACAATAATTTAATGAGCTACTTTCCACTTTTCTAACACTACTTTAAAAATTCTTGTACGGCTGGTTTATATTAGATTAAATAAGTTTTATAGGAAAGCTTTGAATGAATGGGCTGCAGTTCTTTAAAAATAATTGTTTCACAGCTTCTGTGATTCTTCTTTTACTGGTTGAAATCAATCACTTTGCTGTAGTTATGCATGAAAATAAATCTCACTCGTAAGACACATTGAAATCCATCCAGGGGCTTGAACTTTCGTTAGGGAAAAATGTTATTTAAGTCAAACACACCGATAGATATCCGACTCGTAAGACTCACAGAGAACTCGCCCCACTCACCCTACTCTTTCATTATTTAACACTATTTTGAAAGATTCTATAACTTTGAGCACTCACACTCAAAGACCTTAAAACTTTCAATATCAGCACTTCAGCAAACTTTGATTTAATCTTAAATTACAACTAAAACTGCTGATGAAAAATGCTAAAACAATTTTCCAAGGACATTTCAGCAAGATTCACTCTCTCATACATGCACTTAATGATTGTATGCTGATAAACATACGCCCCGGAAATATGAATCAATGGAAAACAGGAATCCAAATAGCTAAATCTGGAATTTATACTATTTGACACTTAGAAAATGTATTTTATTTATTCATTTTTTCATATATATAATTAAATAAGCTAACAAATTGCAGAGTAAACAATGTTTAACCATGCATTTTTCAGGGAAAACAGAGTTTATGTTCAAGCAGTATCCCAGGTTTAAATAAGATTAGATACCATCCAAAAACTTTCATCTTGATAAGTAAACATTACAGAGTGTGTGCAGTTGTTCCATCAAATTGTCAGATTACATTTAATATAAACAATGAATGAAGGTTAGCTGATATTTAACATTGCTTTATTTTGAAACAAATAATTATATATTTCATTACACAAAATATGGTTGTATGGTTGTATGCAAAAAGCAGACATTTAAACTTAAATGTGTCATCCCTGAGTTCTTGATATATCGTTTTTATGATTCACCATCTGTCTGTCTGAACTTAAAAACCGCAAACAAATTCCTTTCTCTTCGTAGTCAAGATTTCTGAGTAAATTGTAAGTCATCTGTACATGGTTGAAAGCAGACAGTAACCTGTCATTTTACAGCAGATTTAGCTAACCTGAATTCCTAAAAGCCCACGTTGACATAACTCATATAGTCTTTTTTCATCCCTGTGCTTTTTTTTCTTCTCTTTTTTATGGGGTGTTCAAGCGGGGCTTGAACCGTTGACCTAATCATCGTGCAAAAACGTTGTTAAATGCAAAAAATGAGACTAAAAATTGTTTTACCACGGCCTTTTATTTCCCTTATATATACTTTTACCAGCAACAGTCATCATGGCCAACGTTACACATCCACTTTATTTTGGTAGCTGGAAAAAAAAAACTGTCAACAATAACAATTTACTATCCAATCTTTCTACATCATTAGAATGTCTTATCATATTAAAGTTGAGATAAGTATGTGACTTTTCTTTTCTGAAAACGTTCTCATCTATTTCCTCATTGCATCACACGGCCGTGTGATCATCAGGTTATTGTTCAAACTGATAGCACGCTTGTCAACGATTATTTCGAGAAAAGTTATTGTGTGTTAATTCCCAGTGAGCCTTTCCTCAACCGTGAGTTTCTGTTTCATCTGGAGTATTCAGCTGTTGTTGTGGCGAGGATGTGTCCTCTTTGTTGCACGTTGGTGCCACCTACACAGGGTTTGTGTAGGAATGTGAAGGAAGTATTAATTTCCTTGGAATTACTTCAACCAAAACCGGCCGAATGTTTTGACTGCTAATTGAGGTAAAGCATTCAAGCTGTCAACATAGCTGGAAAGTCCTTTATCGCCCCTGGGAAATTACCACGATACTGTTTAGGCTAACTATTTATTGCACAAAGTTTCAGCTATACCTGGAGAGTGAAACTCAGTGAGACACCTGGTGCACATTATATGAATGCATATATACACATATATGTATTCATTTGTACGTATGCATACATACAAACATGTATTATAGGTGTGGTTTAATTTCCTTTCACAATTTTATTTCAACTTGGGAAGTCATGTTGGCAAATGGGTTTCATTTTTATAAGCTGTTGTAACATGTCTCCATGTGTGTGCTATGCTAATGTGGTTTTTGTTTTTGAAATAGACAAAAGGAGTTTCTCTTTGCATGATTTAGTTATTGACCAAGAAAACAAAAACTCAACCACAAAAAAATTGGAAGTTACTTTGTGTTGATTTGCACTTGAAAAGCAAATCTGAAGGGACACTAAAAACTAACCCTGATTTGTGCAAGAAAAGAGCCTACTTTGATTTGCCTGAGTCAAAAAATAAACATCCTGTGTTCAAAGAATGACACAATTAACTGTTACATCATTACACACAACATGTGTCTACAAAAAGGGTAATGAAACCATTGTGACATTGCGAATTACGAAACCTGTACGAAATACTTTGGTTAACCTCATTTGTTTCAAATGCATCCCATTATAAAAAGTAACTTTCTAGTTAATAAGCAACCTCTTGCTCAGCTTATCAAATGCACTTCTACCAAGTTAGAGCTTCCAGATCTGTGTGTAACTACAGTGCCAAGATTTTAGCAATGATTAAAGGAAAAAAAATCCGAACAATTTTGTGTCATCGCTTAACAGTAGACATTTATTTCCTAGAAAATAAATGAATGAATATATCTTCTCTGGTGTGGATGTCCCAGAAACTCAGTTAGCACCTTAAATGTTTGACAACAGTACAGTTAGAATAAGATTGAAAACTTTGGACTGTTTGAAAGTCTCTCCTGGCATCTGAAAATTCAGTTTGCTTTCTAGATTTCTGGTCAAAAGAGTTTTTTTTGCGGTAGAGCTATAGAGAGATATTAATTCATGGAAACATGGTTAGTAAGAAGTCCCCTCCTGCAGGATTGTCATATGACTTTTTTGAAGATATCTGCTGATGCATTTCCTTTCTGGGCAAGCACCCGCTCACTTTGCAAAGCAAAACAATGGGAAATACCGTAACGCTAACCTTTACCCTGACCCTTACCCCGAAACTAAATCAAACTAATATGACACAATCTGAGCCCTCTTAGTATCGACACATGTTCCAAAAAGTCTGAGTTGCAGTTTTTCAGAATCTGTGGGTACCAAGATGGCATTAATGACATATTCTTCGATTACTGACTCAAGTCAATGATTAAACACCTAATTACTTTTCAAGATTTACGTCACACCACTCTTGTTTGGCTCAGCTACTTGGCAACATGAATGCTTTTATATATCAAGATCCTGAATCACATTTGTGGCCTTGCAACATTCAGTACTTTTACAACGAGCCACGAATCACTAACTTTTTGCTAATTGCTCCACAGGAAACATAAAACAGGACCACAGATAACCCCGGCTGGATGGTGTTGCTCACATGTGTCGTAAGAAAGGGAAGGAAAGGAAAACCATTGCATGACCATATCAATCAAGTTTGCTTTTTAGTTTTTAAAACAAAGGGGAAATTTTCCGTTATTGATTGCCAAGTTTTCCCTGAGAATTTAAAAAACAAACACATTTCGGATTTGTCACGTCCTCTTTTCGTTTCCCAGCTGTTTTAGAACCTAAACGTTTTGGCATATCAGGGGGAGGCTGTGAATTATTTGACGACTGCCATCTCATAAACTCAGCTCTGAGGGTGAAGTGGGAGTATGATTCATGCTTTCGTCTTGTGTGATGATGAAACAGGTCTTTCCTTTTCTTTTTTCCCGCGTCCCAAAGCCTGGAAATAGCTGATCGTTTTTAATCCGCAAGTTGTAAAATAAAAAGAAAAAAGATGTCGACCAATTCAAATAAATTAAACTTTATTAAATCCCACACATATTGTTCATTCAGAGAGAAACAGGCAAAAAGCAAGTTGACAACAAAAAAAAATTGACCGATACAAAATGAGGTACTTTATGGAACACCAACAAGTTCATTTCAAAGAAAGAAAAGAAACTGAAGCAAGCACCGAACAAGAAGGTAAAGTGGCTTCGTTAAGCTTTTTTTTTTAATCAAAACTCATCACACCAAGTTAGGCAAAAAAAAAAAAAAAAAAAAAGAATCCATAAAACAAGAGTGCATTTCCATTCTGGATGTGTAAAAGCTCATCAGTATTGTTGAAAACACATTCAGATCTCACATGGACAGACTCAGCTGCCTCATATACGCTCCAACTTCCACACACACACACACACACACACACACACACACACACACACACACACACACACACACACACACACACACTAGTAGCTTGCAGCACATGCAGCATTAAGACAGAGGACACTTAAATGAACCAAGAAGATTGTGGTAAACTAAGAAAAAAAAACTGGAGCCGTTTTCCAGACTTGCATGCTGGCTGTGGTGGATGTCAGTCAGTGTGAGCAGCTCCTTCCAGTGGTCTTAAGGCGGTCCGACCGGGAGAGTTCGGGTTTATTTTTGCTGTTGTGAAATATGGGAAACAAACCAACCGACCCTCGGCAAGCCGGACTGTCTCTGTTTTACATGATCTGCTCAGCAAAATGGACGTTTTACATTCATTTCAATCAGCAATCGAGGCGAGCCTTCTCAAAGGTCAAAGGTGAGAGAAGTCCTCCAGTGTAGGCAAAGGAAAAATAGCTTATGGACCAACAAAATAAATAAATAAAAGTTCATGTCATATTGGTTCACATTAAAAAGTTTAAATCATTTGCATGCAATTAATCGAAGGCGCGACTTTAATTCTTGTCTTTAGGGACTGAAATGGGAGATTACTTTCTCTCTCTTCTGATGGCTGCAAAGCAGCACGGTTCCATCTGGCACCTGACGACACAATTTCAGCCAAAAGACACGACTAACTGCATCTGGATCAGCCGAATCAGACGCGCAAGTTCCAGCTTGCATTTACAATCTTGATGGAGGATTTTTGAAAATGGGTTATTTCCCTGTTGTACAATTTCATCAGAACTCAGGGGAAACTTTACAGAGAAAAAATTTAAACAATAACAATAAGACACTGGGAAAAAAAAGATGAATTAATCTGTGTATTTAGATGAAACTTGTGGGATGTACCCCGATAAATATAAATAAATCATAAGATTATGGTAATAATAGTAATAATATCAACTGAACAAAGCTATGGAAAAAGAAATGGAGAATTCTCCAGCACTTGTAACAATGGTTCCATTTTCACTGCTGTTTCTATGAGGCGACTATGCTTGAGTGGCTTTCCCGAAGGGTCTACTCAAATGTGCGGGCTGGACTTTTGCAGGTGCACGCATCGTGGAGGAGTGGTTACGTGTTAGTGCGGGGCACGGAATGGAAGATGGGCGTGGCTCCGGCTGCGCTGGTTTCATGCTCATGCACCCGCGCCGTCCTCTAGCTGAGGAGCTCCAGGTACGTGACCGGCACTTTTCCTTTCAGGTTCCCCCTCTCTCCGATCAGCCAGTCGGAGTCCATCCCCGGCACGGTGTACACTGTGATTAGCTGGAAAGAAACAGAAGAGGGTTTTGGTCAACAGTCATATCATGAGGACAAACAGGAAAAGGGCTATCCATCCGTCCATTATTCCCTAAAGGGGTCCCAGTGGTCAATGGGCAAGAGCCTGGGTACACCCTGGACACATGATTAAGGTTAAGGAACTTAATTACTTGTTCATTTAACTTTGATATACTTTATGGGTTTGATTCACAGTGGTTTGCTTATATAATTTGAGTGAAGGTGTTATATAATTTGAGGGAAATTAATTTATGTAAACTTATATACAGATAAGTAATTATTTATTTTTCTTCTTTTGGGTTTGTTTAAAGGTTTTTACCTGCTTCTGGACCAAAGGTCAACATGTTCTAATACACATTAAATAAATGGAGAATGCAATGAAGAGAACTGCTTGGTCCTTTGAGTAAAACCATGCTGATTAGAGTCTGCATCAATTCATCCATCCCTTCTCAAGTGGGGAAGCTGCACAAGTTAAAGAAAGAACTTGACAGTCCGCCAGTCCATTGCAGGGTCACACAGAGACACACAAGGACCAACAACCACGCACACTGACTCCTAAGGGCAGTTTGGAGTGTCCAACCAGCCTAACATGCAGGTTTTGGGGCGGTGAGAGGAAGCCGGAGAGAACCCACAGACACAGGAGAACATGCAGACTCCACACCGAAAGGTCCTGGTTCCCCCGGGGACTCGAACCCAGAACCTTCTTGCCGCAAGGGGACGGTGCAAACCACCACACCACCATCTGTTTAATCCCTGCACATACTGTGAAGCAGGTGGTTACAAAGCCTCTGTTTGTTTACACATAGGGTTTTCCTTGAAGGACTCATTCCTGCACAAAGGTCTGACTCAAACTCCCGAGTCAGCGCAATGGCAGGAAGCTTGTAACATCTGTCTCGCTCCTTTATATTGCAGTTTGTTTGTTTTGTCTTTTTTTTTCAAACTAGAAGCTCTCAAATGGCAACACGTTGAGGTTCCTTTTCAAGAAATTGAGATCGGATCAGAGTTCAAAAGAGTTATCAGATTCACCAGAAAAAAGGCAGGAAGAAAGGTATGCAATAAGGAAATGAAACACCGTCCTCCTGGAAGAGGTGGGGATGTGTGACTTGAGTCATGCTATTGCTTAACCCGAGCTCAGGAATTTTCTGACCCGTGGCATTGATTGGCCCACTTGAAAGATGAGAAGATGAAAGCTCACCTCGTCAGCCAGAAGGGAAAGCTCGCTGGAGTCGGCCGCGTCGTAATCGTAGAGAACTTTGGCCTTTCGCGTTCCAGTAGCCGGGGCCTGGACCTCTTCGATCTTCAGGGTATCCGTCTCCACCGGGCTTCCATCTGATGCGGAGCAGGGAGGGCCCATGGGGTGGGTAGAGTTCAGGGAAAAGGCATTGGGGAGCCTAGGGGGCAAGAGCGAAGATATGATGGTTAGAACCAAATTTGATCATTTCTTTAAAGACTAAAAGCAGAAAAACTCTTCAAACCAAGCTTAGTAACATTCTTAATAAGGCAAAAACATTTCACCTATGTCAGAAAGTCCAACATGGTCCCAGCTCTCTTAAATATGTAATATACACATTTTTAGAAATAAATGTTCAAAGCTACAATTAGGCCGTGGGCCAGAATCTGTACGATGAGTTTTCGTTTGAACTTTTTGGGGACAACTTTCCTCCAGTTTAATTAGATACTTTGGACTTCAGTGATCTCAAAAAGCCAATGTTCCCACGGTTCACTTGCACATTAATTAATTACAGCCAATTAAAGTTGAATAAAGTGTTATTATCACAGGTAAACTTTGCTATAAAAAATGTAATAATAATAATATCATTTTCACTGTCAATAAAAACTAAATAGGGATTAATATTTATATACAATATAAAAATCTGAACCTCTCATATTTACATATTTTTAATTATTTCGATCTTAACCTTTCCTCACGACATCATACTATTTAAATCCAAACATATCATATTTACATCATATTATTTAAAGGAGACGTTGTACAGATTCTGGCCCACGGCCTAAATGTCAGAAACACACAATACACACTTTTTTTTTAAAACAAAAAAAGGAATAAAACAGAGAGAAAAAGATGTTGCTATTGCTATCGGGCCTGTGCGTTTAAGGGGAGTTTTACTCTACCACATGTTTGGATTTCTGTAAAGAGCGAGATGGCAGGTGCCCTCAACACGCTTTCTGAAGAAAATCCTAAAAAAAAAAAAAAGATCTTCACAGAAAAAAAAAAAACAAGTCTGCCGGTAATCCTAATCATTTTTGCCCGAAACGTGATGGCACTGAAACACGACCTGTCAGACGTGTTTCCAACATTTGAACCTGATCAAAAATAGCACCAGGCTTGACAGATTGACTCACATCCTGTTTTGACGAAAAAGCCATTACATAATCTTTGTAATTAGCCAGTTTTCCTGTCGGAGTTTAGAGTAACCAGCTCTTTGCCGGCTTTAGGCGTGTCAGAGGACGTGAAAAAACCCCATAAAAGACCTATTTCATCATCACACAGGACAAAAAAACGTGAATCATACTCACACGTCGTCCTCAGAGCTGAGGGCATGAGATGACAAGTAGCGATTGGTCATGATTAGAGCGGAAAAAATAAAGAAATAAATGGAATAAACCTTAATCCCTAACAGGGTCCTACATCCACACCTGTCCTTTTTCTCTAAACGCTTAATAAGTAAGAAATATATTGGGGAAATAGTCTCAGTCACATATATCTGAAGCTGAAAGAGATTTTAAAACATATGGTGTGCTCTATCTTTATCAAAAGGAAGCCGGTAACCCGGCTGGGTGGGGCCAGTTCCCCTTACTCAGTCCCTTACCTGCCCAGCTCTTTCTGCAGCTCCTGCATGTGGAAGTGACATTGCTTGTAATATGCCGCTTGGGCCTCCACAAACTCATGCAGGCACCGGAGGTGATTCACCTAAAAGCACAGGAAGGGATTCGGTATCAGCAAAAAACAGAAAATCAGCTGAATACGGTCAAAAGTCTGATCAAATGTGAGCGAAAACCAGTCATTTATGATGATGCTTTACTTTGTTAAATGACGCAGGGCAAGCATGGGCCAAGTAAGAAAAACATTTTCCTTAACAACAATCTCAATTCACTGGAAAGCTTCAAATCTCGAAAACAATGAATCACGTTCCTCCTCTGGGACATTTTTTTTTCAATTGTGAAAAGGTTTAGAGAGGTAAGTAAAAAAACAAACAAAAAAACTACTGATTATAGTTCCGTTTCTACACAAAAAAAGTTCATACAAAAACCAAGCTGTTGCTCTGTTTAAACTTGTTAAATTTATTCAGCTTGTCTTCGACTTTCTTTTTTTTTTTAATCAGCTCTTCAAAGTCAGAGTTCATGACTCCAGCCTGAGCAGATTGAGAAATAGTTAAAGCCATGTGGTTCTTAAGTTAGGCTACTAATCTCTTCTGAACACATCTAAAGAGAAAACAAATCTATCGACTTAGAGGCTTTGTAATAATTTATCTTTAACATCCCCATTTTTTTTACAATCAAAATGATTAATCTTATTGATATAATACTTTATATTGAAAGTATTGTTATTGACCCAGATGGAAAATAACTGATTTAGTTGATTTAGTCGTGAAGAGGTGTAAAAAAGCCGTACATGAGTGCTACTGATGCCCTCCAAAAGCAGCCCTGTGACTTCCATTTGCCGGTCGAACTCAGTTTGGGCGAGTCGGAGCTCCTGCTCGGCCTGAAGACGACAACAACCACATCAGTTCTGCCGAGATCGACCCACAAGCACAGTCACATCCTCCTGAGACCCGGCCCATTCATTTATGTCCATTATAGTGGACATTTTGTCCACCTGTACCCCCCCTAAGTATCTGGAGTTACCCTATCAAGCCCTATAGTGTTCTGTAGAGGACATCCTGGGCTTTCCAGTGATGTGCCATGTGATAGGTTTGCATGCTGGGAACTTTACTTTTTTCCTAAGAGTTCTTAGGTAAATATCCCTTTCAAGACATCTTCTTTTTTATTATTTGATTATATAAAGCCTGTTCTATTTTCCCATGCAAATCATCCTGTTGTCCTCCACAGTGGACATGCTATGAAATTCAAATTAAAAATATATATTTTTTAATTGAAATTGTAATGTTCTTTTTTAGGTCCAAATACATGGAAAATCACAACAAAAAAGAAATTTGAAGACACTTTTTTTCTTTGGGTCTCAGGAGGATATGGCAAAAAAAGCACCGAATAGTCATCCAGATAGTAAATCATCACAACAATCCGACATCGTGAATCAGATATTCTTCACATGTGCGCTTTAAACCTAACAAACCAGACCAGAAAACTAAACAAAACACAAAATTGCCGTACTTACTTTCTCCACCTCCTCAGTCCAAAGCTGATGGACCAAAATACAGAGCAAAAGAAAAACTATAAGTGAAAGGATAAAAACAAAAGGAGTATAGGGATGCTATTAGTGAAATTAGAAGAATGAAATACTGGTTTCGTGTTTTAGTTACTTAGGTGAAAAACACACACAATATGTTTCCCTCATATCACCTCTGAAAAAACAAACAAACTGTGATATCTTTTTTGTCGTGAACGCTTTCAGTGTTTGTCATGGATGCTTCAGAAATGGTGTCGGGAGTACTTGTAAACAAACTTTTCCTGCCCTTCCCTCATTAGAATGCCATAGATATAGACACAAAAAGGGCTTGGTACACCTTTGCATGCTTCTTGAATGTTGGGAGAGCGGCAAAAGGCCGCTTTACAGCCTGGAATCCTGTCAATCTTTAACATTTTATAGAGTAGTAATGAGTCTAATCTTGTACACGATAATAGGTTTGATGGGATTAAGGATTAAAATGATATCAGTCTGACAAAAAGTACAAAATGAGTTCATAGAAGTTAATGTTTGACCCAGGTCTCAGCTGGATGCTGTGACGGTAAAATTGCTGTGACAAAGAAGTGTGGAATGCAAAGTCTGAGATCCTAATCTCTTTTTAATCGCACCTCCTGGACACACCTCCTTCACTTACTCACGACAACCCCTGCTATCTATTCACAGCGGTGGTTTTCAAACGGCGGGGCTTTATGTCTGTTCAATTGGAAAATAAACGGTCGAGGCATACAGAAATGCAGGCAGCGTGTCGGGTAAAAGCAGAACAAAGAAAAATCAGCCGGTGATCGAAAGGCGAGGTGCGGGATGAGAAAACATGACGGGACGCATCTGGCTCGGGATTTTGCTGCCAATGTGCAGAGGCCTATCTGAGTCATGTGACTTACAGTTTGGAACGAAACAAAGACGTTCCGGTACAGTGGGGCTGATGAGTTTAAGTGGCCCGGCAGAATCTATTCTTTGACCATTCTTCAGAGATTATGAACGATAACGCCAAAACCTGTTTTCCATTTATTGTCCAACACTGCGTTTTTCTCTTTGTGAATCACAAAGCGGTTCTTTGTGATCTGTGGTTGGGAGTCTCCTCCTATCACTTCCTGCAGGTGCTCCTAGAGCTGTGGAGTCTGGATGTGTGGTTGGGAGTTTCCTGCTGCCCCCGTGCTCCTGCTCTCTTGCCGTCATAACTTCTACCATCATCATTAGTATTAATATCATTGCCATTTTTCATCTAGTCTACGTGTTTCTGTGTTGGCTGCCTCTCTCTGCTCCCTCTGTCCTTCTCTCTCTCTCTCTCGCCTTTTCTTTCCCTCACCCGCAACCGGCCGAGGCAGATGGCCCCCCACCCTGAGCCATGGTTCTGCTCGAGGTTTCTGCCTGTTAAAAGGAAGTTTTTCCTTGCCTGTGTCGCCTAGTGCTTGCTCTTGGTGGGAATTGTTGGGTTTCTGTAATTAACTTCAGAGTATGGTCTGACCTGCTCTGTTTGGAAAGCGCTGTGAGACAACTGTTGTTGTGATGTGGCGCTATATAAATAAAATTGAAATTAATTGAATTTTATTTAATTGAACAATGACATCAGAACCTGTCCAAATCACCCCGACCAAAGGTTCACATACCCTGGTGATTTTGGCCTGATAACATCCACAGAAGTTCCACAAACGGGTTCAAATGGCTACAAAATATAACCATCCTCACATGTGAGCCGTTTGCTGGTAATCAGTGTGTGTGTCCCTAAAAGCTGAGCCAGTTTCTGGAGTCCAGACAGACTTTTGCATCTTTCACCCAACCACTGATGTGGTCTTGGGGAGAGCTAAAGAGTTTTTAGACGGATCTACGGGAAAAGGTAGCCAAGGCATCGATCATGCCAGCCAGCAGTGTTCAAACTGGGATGGACGAATGGGAGAATCGGGGATTCGGTTAAAACCAAACCACGGTCAGGTGGACCTGCAAACATTTCGGCCACCACTGCCAGGGGAAAATTGTTCGGGCTGCAAAGAAAAACCAACAAAAACAACATCAGCTGAAATGCAGGACTCTGAAAAAAAATGGCGGTGTGGGTTGTTTCGAGATGACCGATAAGGAGGCACCAAAAGAAAGCTGTGCCAGATGGTCGAGTCGCCAGATAACCACGGAGTATTTCCTCAAACAGCTCAGAGACACGCCTCAAAACATCTGGAACAACGTAAAACCTGAGTCATGAGACCAAAGTTCAAGTTTTTGGCCACAGACATAAACGCTACATTTAGGGAGTACTCAACAAGGCCAATGATGAAAGGAACCGCGCTCCTCCCGCGAATCACGGAGACGGACTGCTGATATTTGGGGGGGGCGGGAGCTAAAACGGCAAAGGAAAGTTGGTCAAAGGTGAAGGAGAGATGACTGCAGCACGCTATAAGCAAAAAAACTGGAGGCTAATTTGCACACACCAGCCCAGAAACCTGCGCATTGGGACCGAGTCGGACGTTCCAACGTGAAAACGATCGGCCTCTAACAGCAGAACATAATAAAGGATTTGGAGTGGTCATCTCCATGTAACTGGACCCCAGTTCATGGAAGAGAGCCCAGGAAGTTACTGGAACAGGAGGCTTTTTTTTGCCAAAAAGAATGTGCAAAAAATAAAGAGCTTCATCAATCTGTCCTTGGTTTGTGTTGCAAATACACAGTATGAGGATGTTTTTTTTATTCTCGTTATGATTGAAGAATAGAAAACAAAGTTGTTTAGGAATAAATGTCTTCACCAGACCACTAAACGTGAGTGGGAAAAAAAAAAAATTGTGTTATCATTCATATTTTCCGAAAAAAAGGCCAAGAAACAAGGGAGAGATGACAGATTTTTTTTTTTTAAACAGTAACAGTGAAAGTTATTTTTTAATTAAAAAGATGGACATTGATTAAAAGGCTCGTTGTTGTGAGTAATCCTGCAATAATTTTAAATTAGTCAGCACAAATTGACCTATTCATCTATGTTGTCTAACAGACAAATAGCTTTATTAGATTTCAACATAAAATATGTGATATCACGTATTGGAAGAGTAATCATAATCTTTTTAATCTTCTATAAAAGTTACATTTTTTTGTTTTGTTGGGATGGGAGGGTTATCATTTCAACATCCCTGAAGGGTGTGAGACAGAAAGTTAAATAAACCTCTGGTTTGAGCCCCAGATGTCAGGCCTTTTGCACTGAGGTGAAATTTTGTGCGGTCCAGATTTTTTTTTTTTCAAAGCGTAAGACAAAGGCAACAGAAACAAACAAACAAACAAACCGAAACGGATATTCCTTACCGCAGAGGCGCTGGCAGAGAGCACATAATTGCGGGGTCTGGTTTCCTGAAAATCTGGGGCCACCTGTAGAAACAGTACAGAGATTTTATTTTCTGCGGCGCTCTTTTATTAAAAAATACACAATAAAACATGGAGAGTAACTTATTTTCATATTGCTTTTTAAAGAAAACCTTTTTATTAAATTGTGGCCAATAATTCTTAATGGAAGTATCTCAAATACCAGTGCACGTTTACATGGATGCATGATGTCATTACTGTATCACTGCTACTCCCGTGTGAAATTTAATCCAGATCTAAAAAAGAATTAGGTCTCGTAGTGTAAACTAGAGTTCCCTGTTGGCACACGGCCCTGCGTGCATGTCAAGTTTCTGTTTCAGCACCTGATTCAAACGAATCGGTCTATGTTTTTCCTGTTACGGAACTCTCCCTTTTTTTTTTTCTCACAGGCCCCCAGTTGTGCTGAAACAGGAAAAACGTCGACGGCCGGGGCCGAGGCACCTCGAGGAAACGATAGTGGAAACTAACAGTGTCACCCACGGCCATCGGAGCGAGAGGAGTGGCCGCTGGCATACTTTCACATTAGCCGAGCCCGGTTATAAAAGAAGGGAGCCGCGAGGTGATGCAACTTCTGTGTGTAAACAATCTGTCTAGCGAAACTGCTGACAAATTCATACTTTCACACATCAAGTCCCTGTACATGAGTCGCTAGGGGGGTGGTTATTTAATTTGTGCTTGGTGTCCTTTCAGCATGCATATGCAAGCATGCATAAAGCCCAGGTTAAAGAAAAACAAAAAACTTTGATATAATGTTTTATGTATGTGTATATAGTAGACGGCTATTTTAAGAATTGCTTCACAATTCCTTTTTAAACATCCGGCCTTCTTGAGTCATCAGACAGAGCTAAACACACGCTCACGCAATCGACAATAAATGAGATGACATTGTCATTATCTATTGGCCTCAAACCTCAAACTAAGTGAAACCATCTGTTTCCAATTTTAGCAGGCACAGCTGCAATTCAATTGTTCGTTTTTTGTTTTTTTTTGTTCAGCTAGTTTCCTCTCTTGGAGTTTGGGATGACGCCGTTTCGGTTCGAAGGTGACTTCGTGGCCTACAAACTACCAACCCGTCTGCAGGTGTGATGACATCAACTTTAACATCGACTTGGCCCCGACTTTTTCAAGATTTACCCGTCAATAAAACCGTTTGGCATAAAATTACTATTGGGACTAAATCAATAAACGGACACATTCACATTAGGGTTTATTCCTCATTAAAAGACCATATAATAAAACTAAAAAAAAAAGAAACTATTCAGTGATAATTCTCTTTTAATAATGCATATTCAATGTAATGTTTAAAGTCTTCTCCATCCGCCCTGCCAAAATGAACTCTAATAGACCCTAATAATTTACAATGAGGCTTGTAGAACCTGAAACACAGCTCTTGGGTATTTAGCTATACTTTCAATGTAATTCTGTCTGACGCCAAATGTAGTTCACAGGTATTCTGCAATTTCAGCAGTTTCAGGGTACCTCATGGGAATTTTAATGTAAACTGACAAACTGTAATTTATTAACAGCTTGAGTTTTTCTGACTGGTTAGTTGAATAACAGAATGATAGAGCGGACTAATGGGTAATAGGAAAAGACCACGCAGCTCCTCTCAGATCCATGGCACCGAACAGAAATAGCCTCTTTAAAGTCACTGTCGTCCCTTTTTTGCTTTTTTTTTACACAATAATCAAGGCTCTCATAGAGTCACTGTTCATATTTACCATTTAAATTCCAATGGAGATAAATTCTTGGTCCTGGTTTTGCCCT
>CAJRST010011112.1:1572169-1598142 GCA_907169785.1 Menidia menidia | reverse complement strand
AAAAAAAAAAAAGCCATTTCATATATGCTTCATACCAAAAGTCTGTTTTTTTAATACTCACTTCACCCTCGCACTGCAACGTGGATTGGTGAACACACAGAGAGTTAGTCACAGTTACGGGCGGCAGCACCAAAGCTTATTCGTTCGTATGATGGAGGGAATAACTGGAGAACGACCGGGGGTGGGAAGGAAAAAACGGATAACTCACCGAAGCCTTGGCCTCGGCCACTTTTGCCTTCTTCAGACGGGTTTTACAGGCGTCCAGGTCCAGTCGCAGATTCTCCAGGAGACGGCGCTCTTTCTTAAAGGGGCAAGCAGATTTTATTTGAATCATTCTGACATGATACATGCATCTCTTTCAGGGTTTTTTTTGTTGTTGTTGTTTTCTATGATATATCATTATCATAGGCTGGATTTGTACTCCTTGGAGATACAACTACATATGTCCCTATACGACTTGTTGAGAATTTGTTTTGGGTTTAACCAGGATTTGTTTAGGACTTATTATTTGGGATATTATAATTTAATATCGGGTAACTATTTTAGTTGCAGTTAGTTCATAAATCTAGTTAGCATTTTATAGTTAGTATCTGGTTCAAAACGGACTATTTGTGGTCGTTTAACAGAATGGACTCAATATCCCATGATGCTTTGCACAAGTGCAAGAGGAACTGGAGGTGAGACGAAGAGGTAGAATTGAGGAGTTTACCGAGAAAAAGAGCTATGTTAGCCGAGCACCTACACTCTGTCGTGTATTGTAATGTATGATTCGTTCATCCATTTTTTTTTTTATATTCACTAAAGTTCAGTTGAATTATCCACCCGACTCCTTTTCGTCTTTAAATCACTCGAATATACAACACGACTTGTGTTTGGCTTTAATTCTGTCCCAGACTGAGTGACAATGACCGCTTGTGACCCTATGTGAGTCTCGTTAGAATGTGAGCCTCTAAACACAAAAGCACAAAACAGTTGCGCAAAGCAACCTCTGACCACTCGCCAGTGGTTTTTCGATCTCTCGTTTTTGTCTGCTTAGTCATTTTTCCTTAGAATCTATTGGAATTCCTTTAGAATCTGGCCTTAAATTGAAACTGGATGCACCGGTCCAGGGTGGACACGTGAAGACGAACTATTTGGAGTGTCCAATCAACCTATCATGGAGTCACTGTTCACAGAGATACAAAAGGACTAGCTTTTAAACAGGGCCTCTTATCCTGTTGGATAGATTAGGCTTTGCTGACCGGATTCTGGGGTCAATAAATTGTGATGCCAATTTCTGCATAGTCAGAGCGCTTTGCTACGTCCTACTATTCACACGTGCGGTTGTGCTGGTTGCTTTCACTTCATGAAATTGGATTTTTCCTTTTAATAAATGTCTATTTGTGACTTCCTCAAACGGACAAAGACTCTTATATGAAAATTCCACAACAGAAGGCACTTCCTACCCATCGCTTACCCTTTATGCCCCCATCCCCTCGTCTGGACCTTCTCTTTTCTGTACTTCCCCAGTCTGACTCATGATTTCCTTCGGTGTAGCTTATTGTAAGCTTTGATCTTAATTGTAAGGCGTTACCTACGTTATAAGTTGATGCAGATAAACCATAAGAAACCAGATTCTCTGGTCTGATGGGACAGATATTGATCTCTGTAGAGATCTGAACTCTGTGAACTTTTATGTAAATGTGATTTCTTAGCTTTCAATTTTTAGAAAATGTGCAAACACCTCCCCAAAAAACTGCTTATTACATTGTCATAATGTGGTATTGTCAATTTTGTGTAGAGAGAGTCACAGTGCTGTGAATACAATCTGAATGCACTATAATTAATAAAAATAGGAATAGTACACCTTCTTTCTCAGGTTTTTCTGATTTGCCTGCATTTATTTATGCAGTTAAAACATATTGTGTATATATTTGAATGGTTCTTTGTATTTGTTTTTTCATTTTTAATTTGAAAATCACTTAATAGATTAGATACATTTCTGTGTTGCACAGAGGTTCATCCCAAACCCTAATAACCGTACTAGTTGGGGGGATGCTATCCTTTGTCCTCTTATAGACTCAGGTTTTCTCACATCTGCATCAGCAAAGCTGTAATTGAACCCTCTTTCCAGATGGCCACTAATCCTATTTAATTCTCCCTAAAGCCTTCAGTGAGTAAGCAGCTATTTCAGCTGCGAAATGAGGCGAATCTAAAAACAAAAGTCATGGCTGACTTAAACCGATTTTCAAATAAAATTCCACATCTGTTCACTTTTGTTCATTGTGATGGTGCGCAGATAGAAAAAAATATATATATATATATATTCGGACAATCGTTCCAGGCTCACCGAAATGGTCCGCCAATCTCCTTCCAGAAAGTTCCTGAGGGGATTGAGGAAGCTGATTGCTGACGTCTGGATGAACTCCCTCTCCGCGGCGCCTAGTCTTTTCTCACATTCCCCCACCTTAATCAAGGTGCTCCCTGCAATGAGAAGAACAAAAAGAAGAACTGAATAACTCACAAAAAGTCTGGTGGGCCTCGTTGTTTGCCAGGAATAATTACAGATGAGAGTTGTTCGTAACGTTTGAATCTCAATAAAATTCACTTTTTTAAACATTCCCGTGGCTTCGCTTTGTGCATTGTGCAGCCTCGTTTTGTAGCTTTTGTTCACATATTTCTTACAGTCAGAACCGTTATGAATTCTGTCCATTCTCTCCTCTGTAAAATGCATCTGGAGTGATGTAATTAGATCACTTTATTGATCTCGGAGTGGGGAAATTGCCCCGTGAAACCCTTTGACATTTTATCAACAGTAAAGTAACTGTTATTCAAAAAGGTGTTATCACATTCTACAATGCAAACATCAAATGTTTCTGCTCTTATCGAGAAATAATAATAGAAATTGTCACTTTATCCATAAAGGATAAAAAGCTGAGCCCAACTGGCAAGTAATTTAGTTTTAAAACCAGCCTGATGAACCAAATTACCTTCAGTCCCTATAAATACAAAAAAAATACTTGAATTTTTGCTTTAAGCAGAATTAGAGGATATTCCAAATAAACAAATAGCTGCTCTAACCCTTTTCAAAGCAACATATTCAAAATAGCTATTTGTTAGAAAACGTTATCCAGCATGAAAAAAGGAAAACAGAGTCAGTTTGGTTTGTTTCTTGGAGGCTGAAAACCCGGACAACCAGTGTTTTAACCTGTTCTCAGATTTTAAACACGTCACCCTGAGAGTGTAACCGGTGCATCTCCATAGTGAGGAGGATAAATTCAGGTTTGACGGCGACTGGCCCAGCAGGGGGCAGGGGGTTTTCTGGCTGAAGGCAAAGCTGGAAGGAAACTGTGTGTGTGTGGTGCAAAGTAAAAAGCTGTTTCATTGCATCCCCGAGTGACCTGCACTCCCATGGAGTGATGAGAGGCAGTGCATTAACACGGGTCCATCAGCTGCTAATGAAAGCGTGGATACACACTGAGGATCAGCGGGTGAGGGCGGATTGTAGGGATATTTCAAACATGTGATACGTCCCAGTTGGATTTTCAGTTGTAAAGAGAGTCTATGTAGCATCTATACTTTGCTTTTCGATGAAAATTATTCTACAGACAGGGAGAAACTGAGTGAAAATAAAATGTAAAACGTCATTTTTGTGTAATCAAATAGATTGTTCATTAGACCTAATGGAGGGGTTAGGCATTCCATTCAAATAAAATTGGAGATGGCACAAAAACTGACACCTGAAACCTCAAAGAATGTCACTGAAAGACACAAATCACTACCAGGGTTTGCCAAACTCCTGCACAGATGAGATTCTCTGCCCCGACGATGCCGCAGCATCATGCAGACTGTAGATGACCTCATTAAAGCAGCACCGATGCACAAAGGGAAATGGATTTAATTCGATTGGCTGTGTGCAAGGCGGGAACGTAGACACGACGAGAGACAATCAGCGTACGAGTTAAGTTTCACCCTTTAGCTTATATCCCAACTGGTCTGACAACAAGTGGCCTGTGTCCAGTTAAGGTGAGGGTTACATGTTCATGTTTATGCATTTAGCAGAGGCTTTTATCCAAACCGACTTACAAAGTAGACACAATTTTACAGTTTTCAATATGAAAATAAGTTCTCTGGAGGAAAATTTCCCAGTCAGAATCAGTGGACATAGCAAAGAGAGAGAGAGAGGGAAGCACAGAAAGAGTAGTAGAAGGGCTATAGAGGTATGGGGAAGAGTCAGGATAGGAGATGCTCTTTGAAGAGGTTGATCTTTAAGAGTTTCCTAAAGGTCTTTCCACCATCTTGGAACAACACTTGAAAACAGTCTGGATTGTCTTAAGCGTGGTGTAGGCACCGCTTGGCCACAATCCTTTGATGACCGGAGGGACCGAGTTGTGACATAAGCCCTTTCAAGATATGTTCGAGTAGACGGGAGCTATCCCCTTAAGGACGTTGTAAGCTAACATCAGGGACTTGAATTTGATGTGGGCAGCCAGGGGTAACCGGGGGTAACCAGTGAAGCTCAGGGAACAGAGGGGTGGCGTGAGACTTTCTGGGCTGATAGAAGACCACACGGGCCACCGCCATCTGGATAATTTGTAACTTTTTTACCGTCCAGGCTGGGAGACCGGTCAGGGGTGCGTTACAATAGTCAAGGCTGGAGATAACCATAAACTGCGCCATTTTATAGAGATGTGTTTTTTGGTAAAAATAGCTTTTTCTGCTCACCGTATGGAGATCCAGTTCCGAACTCCTTGGCCGCGTCCTCCATGTACTGACCGAGCAGCTCTCCGTTGGTGACTCTGGACGGTGCCTTCATGTCCAACTTCTCATAGAGAAACTCCTCAATTCTGGCACCTGCAGAGAAAGTCAAGAGTTCGCTTTAGAACAAAGCCCGGAAATCGATAAGGTGGCTCAAACCTTTGGGGCTTTCTAATGATCAAATATAAACCACACACACACACACACACACACACAACGCACAATAAACTGGTGAAGATGAGGAATGCCACCTGCTCAGCATCTCAGAGAGAAAGAAATATAGCTGATGGTGAGAGATGAGCCTTTAAGCCTTCAGCGAGATTAAACACTTCACTTATGGTGACTTTTACACTTCGGTTTACCACAGTTGGATTGCAGTGTGAGGAAAATGGGAAAAGTCCGAGAACTTTTCAGGGTGCTGACCGATGACCGATGGACATTCTGACACTCTGCAGCCAGAAAAGTAGCAACAAAGTGGAGAGTTTGTTACTCAGAACCAGCAGGGTCATCCTCCTATGCTGTAAAATTTAAGCGATGCCATCTTTTTTTCTTTTCTTTTTTTTTTTAAATGAAGAAATACTATTCTGACCAATGTGACCCAACTCATCTATGCTCGGCTGTGCCGTTTTGAGTCCCAGACGAAGGATTTTTGTTTAATCCGTTGATAATCTAGCTTCCTGGCATTGATAGACAAACCACAAAAACACTGTTTTGTGCGCAGGAATAGGTTGCATTTGTTCGTTCATGCTAATATATAGATTCAAAATCTCTTTGTTGATCCACTTACTACAGCTCGTCTAGAAAGAAAAGGCTGTGCTAATAAAATCATCTGTGAAAAAAAACTGTCACAGCACAAAAATAATGTGAAGCAAGACGTGCGAACAACTTAAAGTATGTACTCCTACTGAGATTTAGCCCAAGGTAATGCAAATTAATTATTTAACCAGTTTTTTTATAGAAAATTGTTGGAAAAAACACAAACAACATTCGGAACACTGTAAACTCAACATGGCACATAATGAACTGGTTCAGAAAACGCAGCAGCACAAGCAGAGGATCTTACTTTTTTATTTCTCCTTTTTTTTAAATAACAGAAAAGCCCTGTGATGGACAGCAGACAAGTCCGGGGTGGAACCTGCCTCCCGCCCTTTGTCAGCCATGTTTTTGTTTGAATAAAACCCTTTTCTTTGACATTCAAATGCAAAGTTTTTGGGGGTTCGGGAAGGTTCCAGTGCTCGTTCTCCGTGAAACTCAGGGAAAACATACAGTTAGAAGAACCCATAACGAATATCAGAATAACAGTTTCCTGTGCAGACGTTCGGGTTAACAGACAGTCTTTATTTTATGGCTCAATCATGAGCTACACAGAGCAACAGACTGTGTGGAACAGACTTTTTTTTTACCCCCTCAGAAACTATAAAACTTAGAGATTTACAAATAACGTCAATAATCGATCACTTGTGACAATGTAGGTGACACTATCCGAGGCTCAATCCAAATATCACACAATAGCCAAGCATAGAGATCTTGTAAACATTTTCCACAAGTATACAATAAAGCTGAAAATAATAACATATACGTAGAATATTTGAGGTAGTTGGTGTTTCTTTCTCAGCAGGACATCGCAAAGGATGTACTTAATATGTAGAAAGATTTTACTAGGATAAAGTTACAGTAAGAGTCTGGATTTGGGCCTTCCCTTCTTAAAGTAAATCTTTTTCTTTTCTTTTTAAACTATGTATTTAAATACAAGTGACCAGTGACCGAGCTGGCCAACAGGTCTGACTCAGCACACTTGTGGAAAACTGGATTTTAAAGATGGAAAGGCCGGTTTATATACTCCACGAACACACACACACACACACACACAGACGCACACCACTTTATGAGGAGTGAAAAGGAGAAATGAAGACAATAGTTCAATGAGGAACGAGGGAGTGAGGAATATATGAAAAGCCGGCAGTGAAAATGAGAAAAGCTGCCTCGGTTCCAGCGTCCATTCCTCTGTGTTACCCACAGAGAGTTTCTTTACCCCCTGTCAGATGAGAAATCTCATCCCATCACCATCACAGCAGCAGTTACCTGCCCATGTGCAACTAATTCAACTAACCCCTAAAGGCCGTCACATACTCAACGAGAAGCAAAAAATTGTTTTTTATTTTCGAGGTGTTCAGAACAAGAACAAAATTCTTTTTCGGCTCATTTCATACTTCGGCTTCCATACTTTCAAAATTCGGCTGCCGGACTTTTCCAATGTCCCGCCCACTGAAGTATTTAGTTCACAATCCCTATTTATCATCTTACGTCTTAAAAGAAAGATATAGCTTTGATTTAAAGTTGAAAAAGTGCAATAAAAGAGACAACATTCCACACATTTTTTCTTAATTCTTAATTCAATGTGGAAAAAAAGAACTCCAGTAGCATCGAAAGGCCTTAGAAGTCATCCCAACAGAGTAAGTAATGTCATCTGATAGTTTTACTTAGTTTAACTGACCTACAGGAACCTCTTTTGTTGTCTTTGTCAGGTAATAGGACGGCATTTGTGCATCCTACAAAGCAGTTAGTGCAAACAAAAATAGCACTAAAAGTGGCACGAAAAAAAAGAAGAGGAAATCTAAGCCAAACATATTTCTTAAATTGTTTTTTTGTTTGACTTCTGCCATGGTACTGAAGCTATGAACTCTGCCCTAAATATTTTTGCTTCTTTTTTAAGCCACTCAAGGCCAAGGAGTGGGGCCAGTTTTTAAAGTTGTCCGGCTTAACATTTAGTACTAAAAAGACAAAAAAAAAAAAAGACCAGATAAAACATACCCCAGGTCAATGATAATTCCAGAAACGAATCACTAAACTTTAATGTCAAAGCTTAAGTCTCTCCGATGCTATCCCTTCCTGAGGCTGAAACAGGGGTTTTTACAGCTGACTTTGAGCTGAACGCCAAAGAACGATCAACTTCTGTCCCCTAATGATTCAAAGACATGGCAAGGTTCCACAACAGGGCACTACAGGGAAGTAGGGAGGCAGAATACTCACCAGTGTGGTCAACTGTGGCATGGAGAGTCAAAAAATAACAAGTTAGAGCCCCCTAGCAAACGTTATTCCATATTACTATACAAATACATTAAAAGAATATGTGTAAGCCCCATCATCCAAGAACGGGTTCAAGTGAATCTCAAGTTTGACGCTAAAGTATTTCCAAACTGTGTTATTATGGAGGACTAATAATGGGCTTGTATGTTTCAACCTCCAAGATTCTGCTGTCTTTTCATGAGAACGTGAAGCATTCAAACACTCTTAAAGCTAGGGGGCAATATGTAAAGGTTCCAACGTGCACGTAAACCAGCTTTTTCTCCCACATGTTGCCAGCGTGTGCATGAATTTGTTCAATTCAAAGTCAACACAAACGACTGCAAACCTACAAATCAGTGGATCAAACTCAGTGAAGAAGTCCCTAAATTTAACAATTGAACACAATTCTAAAACTGGATCTGCGCCTAATGAAATCTAACACGTTATAGTTTGGGTGTGAGGGCAAGAAAAAAACAGTTTATTTCATTTCTGTATCCTACTAGGTCAATGACCTTAAAGCAATGATCCTGTCCTGGTGGTGTTGTGCACGGTGGGGGGGGGGGGGGGGGGGGGGGGGCTGATGATTTAGCCTTATTCCAGAGGTTCTGGACCCTGGGCACTTTGCAGTCACCGAGCTGTCCATTAGTTCCCCTACTGGCAAAATTCTACAATGAAGGGCCACGAACTGCAACAAACTCGTGCAAGATTGTGAAGTTGTGAACAGTGATGGGTCACAGTTCCTGCACAACCATAAGTGAGACTGATGCGGTCACCCACAACTGGTCACGTTTTTGTGTTACCAGACCAGGTTGGATTTGTCTCATTTTGAGACCTCATGAGCATCAGATCTCTATTTGCTCCTTCCTTTATTTCTTTTCCAATATAATATATTTAAAATAATATATATATTTTATCAAATATTTAACTAATATATAAACAAAATACATATAGAAAAAATGTAAAAAATATATAAATATTTTTATGTATAAACGAAAAATAAAATATACTGTACATTTTATATGTAAAACCTTATTCTAAAAATTCAGATAAATGCAGCATTCTATTCGAGTAGGGGTTCATATTTAGGAATTGTTCTTGGCAGGGGCAATGTTATATATGGCTGCCTTCAGTAACTATTTCTTGATAACTGGTCAAATAGATCATCTTTCTCTAACTTTAGTACTGGTTCACCTCGTGATTCTGCGATTCTGATCACTTCTCATGTTAAACACGACCAATTATCGCGTTCTATAACCGAATCTGACCTCCCTGATCCGTTTGGTACAATCATCTGTACGACGTGAACAGCTGGCCTGCAGCTGTTTCATCAGCAAACCGGACTTAAGAGGAGTTTTGCTTAGTTTAGTTTGGCCAAAGAGCCCCAACCCCCCCACCTCCCACCCCAGAAACCTCCTCCGTGCGGGACTGGGAGCGGGCCACAGTGGCGTCCTACTTGGGTTGGGCTGCAGCAGGACCTCGGTCTGGCCGTGGATCTTCTCCGTCCAGTGTTTGGTGCAGTCTGCGCGGCTCAGCAGGTTCTCGAAGTGCGCGTCCAGCTCCGTCTTCTCCGCCTGGCCCAGCTTCTCCTCTGTGAACTGACGCACAGGGGCGCAAAAGGCTTTACGCACGAGCAAAACCCTCACCTCAACAAGTTCCAACAACAGAAATACTGATAATGATGACAATAATAATAAAGACAGTTTAAAAAGACAGAGATCGACGTGATGTCGTGACGTCGCCGTGGGTCCCGAGACCAGCTCGCGCTCGCTTGTCATCCATTACCGGCCCGTCCCATCTCCCCCCATCCCTCATAATGAAGCTTTGAGCCTAAAAGTTAATAAGCCCATTGGAACGTCCTGCCAGCACGACTGAATTATTTATGTCTTAAAGGGAAGCAAGTAGCGATCAAACATGATCAGTGATAATAACTGAGCAGATCTGTGTTAAAAAATGTTTTTTTTTTTGGCTTAAGCTATAACCAAAGCGACGCGTAATATCGGAAAACTAGGCTTTATGTGCCAACCCAAAGCCTTGTGTGTTGAGCGAAATGCACAGCAGTTCGGATGCAGCAAAACGTAACAGCTGGGTGGCAAAGTGAAAGGAAGCGTGAGAGGCGAGCTCCGGCGATCCCAAAGCTGATCCTTACCTGGACAGCCCGCGTGAAGAAAAGCCCGGCGCCAGAAGCCAGTTTCTTCACGTTAAAATCCATCGCGATTGTATTTCTAACTAGATGGGGATGACACGCACAGTGCACAGTACACAAGACAACAACAGCGACTAAAAAAAAAAATGGCACAAGCCGAAACTCACGTGACCACCACTGAACGTAGCATCTCACTACGTCAAAACGTACGAAATGGATATTTTATTAGCAAAGCCGAATACTCATATGAGACAGAGAGAGGCGTATTTGTGCACGTGTACGTGTGGTTACATGTGTTCCGCAATCATTCGTATTGTACTTTCAGTCTTTACTGAACGCTGCCTTCTAAGGATTCCAGTTGTTCCTTTTACGTTCCTATTTTTTCCTCCGGTCCGTGAATGTATCACTACGGTCAGTTGTGACGTCAAGACGCACAGCGTTAAGTCAAGACTGGCACACATGTGAGTTTTGTTTATATTTACCCTGTTTAAGGATGCTCTTTCTTAAACAAAATAAAAAAATGACTAACTTAGAGAACCAGTATGGAGTCGCAGACTCCGTCGTGTGACATTACTTTAAGCTTGCGAGCATGCGACCAAACTGTTTGTTAGCTAAGTTAGCATCTTGAAAGTTAGCTTAAGGTTGGATATATTAGGGGTACTACCAAACAGGCTAACATGAGACTGGTGTTGTCGTGTGTTTGTTTTGTTTTTCAATTAAATTTGCAACATAGTTACGTTTAAAATGAGTACTTTTCTGTTTTTTATCCCATTAGAGCGGTAACGTTATGCAGAAGAGGCGGCCATGGCTTGGAAGTCGAGGACTCGAAGTCTACAGGTGTTTGACACCGAGCTGAGTGCTGACACGGTAGAATGGTGTCCCGTTTCACCGAGTCACGATATCCTGGCCTGCGGCACGTATCAGCTACAGAAAGGGGTAAAATTACATGCGACCCACGCCACTATCCATCCATCCACCCTTCTATCCACATCCCCACTCTAACTCTGCTATAACTTCTCAAACCTATTTAGTAGAATTAGATATTTTTACCTGGTTTGTACAGTTATGCTAACCACCTCCTCCAAAAAAAAAGAAAAAGAAATGGGGCAATAGGGTTGTACTGGGCTATCAGCTTTAATAAAAAAATGTGGAGGAAGATTACATGTAAGGCTCACTTATTTAGCTTCTTACAAAATAATTCAAATTTAGGTTATGTTACAGAAATGGATATGTTCATTTATGAGGGCTAAATTCAGCAAAATTCCACAACCTGTTGCACTCAAACTCAAAAGACAAATGATCAATAAAAAAGGCATTTGTCCTCAAATATGCCACCTAAAGGAGACTTTTCGACATAAATAGGTGACTCTCATTTAAAGCACTGCCACTGACATGTATTTGACGTGGAGCAAAAGTATTTCTGGTCTTGATTTGGTCAGTCCGAACACAGAGTGTGAGGGAAGCAGGCATCTTTGATAGGGATGTTACCACTAATGGGGCTTTTCCAGTAGTGTCTCCTCAGCGTGACCCCGCGCCTTTTCTTTTTTTTTTTTTTTTTGTGCATTTCCGTTAGGGGCCGGCGCCTCCTAACAGTTAGGATTAGCACGGGTTCTGAGCAGGCTGCCCGGCCCATCTTTCTGTTAGGAGCCCGCTTTTAACGGAAGCCACCTAAGCCAAGCTACAGTGAGGCCAGCCAAGGTGAGTAGGACTGGTTAGGTACTAATGGAAAAGCCCCATATCTGCTCTCAAACCGAGTCAAACCAAAGGCCATTTTGTCAAGTTTCAAGCTATGGTCACTCAATGACACCAAAGCTCAGGTTCTTTATGTGATGAACTATAATTGATATTTAGTCATTAGTTGGGAAAAGATGAGAAATTCAAACAAAACGATCTGCTGAGAACCTCCGCTTTTCATATATAAATGATAACAACTGACCTGTGGAGTGAGCAATGTCAGCTCAAATTTGTGCTGTCTGAAGAGAATGGAGCATTTATGCAGAGACAGTTCCCCTCAAAATATGGAAACTTTAGTCTCCAGCTCTAACTGGAGGGGAGGAGGGCTCCAGTGATTGGCAAAATGTCAACATAGTGCTTTAAGGAAGAACCGACAACATTAAATTATCTCAAATTTGTACCAATTCTTTGAATGCTGACCCTAACACTGACTCATTTCTGACCACAAGGTCCATCTGCAAACTTGTACAGAGACTATTAAGAGTTTTTCTTATGTAAAGCGCACCTTCTGTATGAAAGGTGTTTTTATGAATGATTCAAATAATTTAGAAAAATACTTTTCCTAGCCAACGGTCGTAGATGTCTCTTACATTTCACTCAAACATTTCTGCTGCAGGTAGGGGAAGAGGATGCCCCCCCCAGCCGGACCGGCCGCCTGTACCTTTTTGAGTTTAAGCAGGAGGGACCGATGGGGCCCCCGCTCACCGAGCTTCAGCGCATGGACACGGCGGCCATTTTAGACATGAAATGGTACGAGCTACGGCCGGACCAGAGCGTCACCGGTTGCCACCACCTCCTCACCCCCCCCCCGTTGGCTTTGCGTCTTGTTGCTGTAGGTGCCACGTGCCTCTGGCGGAGAAGCCGGTGCTGGGAGTGGCTGCTGCCACCGGGGAGCTGCAGCTGTACGCTCTGTCGAAGAGCCAGGTGAGACACGTGGCATCAGAAGACTCCAAAATGACCTCAGACCAAGTGCGTAGCCTGTGCAAACTGCTCATTTAAGATGAGATAAGATAGCCTTTATTGATCTCACAGTGGAGAAAATCCCATGTCACATCAGCTCTTATAATCAAAACAAATGTAGTGAGCTGTCGTCATCGTTCTTTGACGGTGGGAGGTTGGATTAACCTGTTCTGACTGGTTGGAGCTTCAAAATGAAAAAAATACTACATTAAAACACTATATTTCCTGTTATGAGCGGAACATTTTAGAACAAACGGCACATCCAAACTTGAAGCCGATCAGCTGCTGCTTAACATATTGGACTCTACTTCTGTCAAATGTTGAATCATTTGAATAGGAAAAATGAAACTACTCTCCGTCTCTACTGGGGCTACGGATTTGGCATCGGTGGCAGAAACCTTTGGAGCTAACTGTTTTGCTTGGTCTGGGAATCTGCCACTGGCGCAACTGAGTCGTATCCTCTGGAATTTAATTTTAGGTTTAATCCTGAATGAGCGTTTCACACCACCTGCCTCGGAATTTGGAGCTATAATTTAGCATCATTTCGGGTCCAACCTGACTTTACCGCCTGCTTTGCTGTTCAGTTAGAGTAGCAGGTAACTTCAGGTTTACTGAAATAGGTTAGTCAGCATTAAGGGGATCCAATCTGGCCAAAGTGTAAATAGTTTATTCCCACAGACGATAGACCCATTTTATGAGCAGGGCCCCCTGCTGAGGACTCCAGAACCAGACTTTGCTTTTAACAATCAGCTTTAGTTTTCCTCCAGGGAACGTGAACGTTCCCTCCGGTTTTCCCCTGATCCGTGTTACAGCACTGTACCGCGTCCTACGATAGGCCACAAACGCCTCTGACCACAACCCCAGTTGGCATAGTTCAAAAGTAGAAATGCTGCCTCTCAGTCTGTCTCAGTAAGCACCACAACATTTTTAAAGGCCACATTAACTAAAGAAGAAGAAAGACCAAATTTGCCCCTCTGGCCGAGCAAAACAAGAACAGCGTTTTACTTACAGACGTAGATACCGATCTCTAAATACCATACGCTAAGGCGGCATGTTGCCAGACTACAGCGGAGCATACAAAAAAGAAATGTGCACGAGCACGTCGGTCGTGTTTGTGAGGCTTTTGTTGTAACTGCTAACGCGGAGGTGTGCGTCCAGCAGGAGGGGCGGCGTGGTCTGCAGACTCTGGGCAGCGTGGAGGTGGGGGCGGAGCGGCTGGCTCTGTCTCTAGACTGGTCCACCGGAAGAAAGGACAGGTACTAGTACTGGTGCTGGTACTGGGAGCTGCTGGAGGCCCTCTGCTGGCTTCTCCTCGCCCGTAAAACCTACACTTGTCCCACATAAACTCTAAACCTACACAAGCCATATGTGTTTATGTTTATTTACGTTCATAAATAATTTCATTTAGCAGACGCTTTTAACCAAAGCGACTTACAAAGTAGACACAATGTTCCAGTTCTTATCAGTTTGAAAATGAGTTCCCTAGAGGAAAATCCCCAGTCAGAATCAGTGGTGACAGCAAAGAGAGAGAGAGAGAGGGAAGCACAGAAAGAGGAGTAGAGGGGTACAGAGGTATGGGTTAAGCCGGGCATGCACTGTGCAAATTATTGTATTTTTCCCCCTTTTTTGACCTGATTTTTTCCCTGGTGCGAGAGTTTCTTGGATCAGGCCAATTTTCAGCTCACTGGTGCGTCTCACATGGTGTCGTATACACAGAGTAACGAGAACCCATTAACCTAAGTCACGACCAGCTCCAGATCCACAATCAGACAGTTGTATGGAAATCAAACCAGTTTGAGTTTTCTGCCTCGGCCCTCGTGGAGGGAACCGTGTTATTGGAGCCATGTTAGGAGCGTCTAGGACCCGATCCCCCTCCGTCTCTGGCTCGGTGCCTGTGCTAACACAGTGAAAGTGACACAGAGTATCAGGAATCAAACGGTGGAATCACAACTTGTGGAGCTCTGGCCGTTGGGGGGGGATTGCCGCCCAATATTAATAATAAAATTCACAATACGCCTTTTTTTTCTTTTCTTTTTGAAAACTTTCGGAACACACAGTCGCGCAAATTGCCCAGGCAGCGCTTTTAGCTGTGGAGACCCTCACGTTCCTTCAGTGTTGTTCAACTTCGTCTTCTTGGTCTTCTATTTGAAGTCTGACATGCGTTTTTGGACGCACAACAGAAATGATTTGGTCGTGCGGTTTGAGCTGGAGCTCAAAAACGTCGCACAGTGTACGCCCGGCTTAAGAGTTTGGATGGGAGAAGCTCTGTGGAGAGCTGGGTCTGTAGGAGTTTATGAAGACAGACAGGGACCCGGTAGGTCGTTCCACCATCTTGGAACAACACCTGGAAACAGTCTGATTGTCTTAACAACCCGCTGATGACCGGAGGAAACGAGCCGAGACATAAGAGGGTTCGGGTAGACGGGAGCCATAACCTGTAGCACTTTGTGGGCTAGCGTGATGTCCAGTGTGTGTGTGTGTGTGTGTGTGTGTGTCCTGTGAGCAGCAGCGAGGTGCGGGCGGTGTGCAGCGACTCGGCGGGCTGCGTGAGCGTCTGCTCCCTGGCCCAGGCCGCTCCGGTGGCCACGGCCCACTGGAAGGCCCACGACTTCGAGGCCTGGATAGCAGCCTTCTCCTACTGGGACACGCAGCTGGTTTACTCCGGTAACTCGGCCGAGCGTTGCACTTTCAACCTGATGAAAGCTGTCCGATCATCCAAGTAGAGGAAACAGAGTTTCTCATTACAGATTTGAATCTGTTTGGATGTTTGCACGACACCTGTTTTAACTTCCACCTTCGAAAACAAACTTGTTTTATTATGGAGTCGTGACCTTTTAAAGAGGTTAGCTCATCAGTGTTAGCTGGATGGGTGGTTTTGAACTTAAAGCCAGGAACTAATTTAATTGGAGTCTTGTATCTGATTAGTATATGCGATAGTTTTGGAGTTCCATACCCTCCATGTGTGTTTCCACCCAGGTGGCGACGACTGTAAACTCAAAGGCTGGGACCTCCGAGTCTCTACCTCCAGTCCCGTTTTCTGCAGCAAAAGGTGGGAGAACAGAAGTCAGTGTCACCGCTGATGGGTAGGGTCCTCTCTGGTGAGTCGTTGTGACGGAGTCCTGTCTTTTATTTTGGCTCCAGACACTCGATGGGCGTGTGCAGCATCCACAGCAGCCCCCACCGGGAGCACGTCCTGGCCACGGGCAGGTGGGTGTCCTCCTCCGGGGGTGAGGAGGGAACCTGGAGGGGGGCCTTTCGCTCTCTCTCTTTCTCAATGCTGTGACCGTCCCCCCCCCCCCCCACCCCCCCTGTAGCTACGACGAGCAGGTGCTGCTGTGGGACGGCAGGAACACGCGGCAGCCCCTCAGCGAGAGCCCCCTGGGCGGCGGGGTGTGGAGGCTCAAGTGGCACCCGGCCCACCCCCACCTGCTGCTGGCCGCCTGCATGCACAACGACTTCCACGTGCTGCACTGCCAGCAGGCTCTGGGTGGGTACGAGTAGGGATGTCGCAATCCAGCTTTTTGCACTTTCGATCCGATCCCGGCCTATCAGAGCGTGCATTAACGTTTTAAGTTATTTAGCTACTTACTTAGTTGTCAGACTCATAATGAACAGGGATTTGCTCCGATAACAACTTAATGGTTAGGACACAGACCTGTGGGTTACAGATGCTAATGCTCGTGTGGGATCAGACTTTAAAAAAAAAAACTGGATCGGCATTTTCTCCTGCCGGCCGATGCGCAGTTTTTTGCGAATATTGGCGCCCGATCCAGATATCGGATCGGGACAAGCCTAGGTACGAGTGGGGTGGACGAGGAAATGTGTATATATATGGGAAGCATAGTTTTAGATTTGGGGTTGGTTTGTTTTTCTGATTTCTGAATACCACAGCTCTCACTGTCCTGCTTATCTCGAGAAAAAATTAATCAAGAGCTATCTTGATGTCAGTGTGTCAAATGCACAAAATTGGATTTCTCCTGACTTTACCCCCAAACTGGAGGGACAACTCAAATGTAAGTATATAAGTAGTTACAGCCTAAATAATGAAAAATGACCTTGCCCTAGTTTTTAATGCTAGACTTGAAATAATCTGTCGTAATAATCGGACAGCCTACAAATATAAAGTAACAAAACAGTAGTGGGAAAATAAAAAACCCAAATTTGAGGAGCTCGATTGGGAGGAAGTGAATGATGACAAATGAAAATGTATTGAGTTCAGGTTATACCATCAAGACCTCAGACCTGCGAGGATATTAGGAAAAATATGGTGTGAGAGCTAAATGATAACCTGAGGCTTTTGATCCTTCATCTTTACCGTTCCACCTCATTTTACAGAGGGCGGTGGGGGGGCGTGCCCCGTGGTGGCCTCCTACATCCTCCACAACTCCCTGGCGTACGGAGCCGACTGGTCCCAGCTGTCCCTGAAGGGCCCGGCGCCGCGCTCCCCCCCCCCCGCCGAGCCAAAGCGAAGCCCCGCCGAGAGCAGAGGACACCTGCGCATCCAGTACGAGTCCCCCACCGCCAGCTTCCACACCTCCCTGGAGGACGACGCCGGCCAGTACATCCCAGAGGGGGCCGCACCGCCCCCCCCGGCAGCTCCAGCCCCCGAACTGGACCAGGACGCCCCCTCCCTCTCCTGTCTGCTGGCCAGCTGCTCCTTCTACGACCACATGCTTCACGTGTGGCGCTGGGACTGGACCCCGGATTCATTTTGATCACTGCAGGGTTTTCTGAGATGACGCCATTGAAAAGCTCTGTTCATTTCTAAACGAACAGTTTAGATTCAACGTAAGCATCAAATATTTATTCCAAATGTACTTTCCTTGTCATGATGATGAGTCCAACACTTTGGAATAACCTCTCACTGAATATGCAACTAGCAAAAAAATGATTTGAATGACATTTATAATTGTTTATAATCATTTGTAGGTTGCAAGAGTTAGCACATCCTCCACATCACACATCCTTTTTCAGTTAAAGCTTTTTGTATCAAGAGGGGGACACTTTTCTTAATGGCAAATAATGGGAAAAACATCTTTCTCCTCGGACATACCAGTCAAGTGACATGTAAGGTTTCCTTTTAATAAACCTCTAAAAAAAATGTTCTTCCACTCAATGTTGCACACCAAAATAGTCTTTTGATATTTTTATTCTTTGAGACCAAGCACAGTATTTAATGGAAATGGCTGCCTTTTCTATTCCTGGCTGTAAAAGAAATAAAAAGGAAGTTTATGACTAACACAAATGCAAACGTGAGTACTTTTATGGAGAATGTCTAAGCTTGAACAAGAATGAAATATTAAAAGAATCAGTAATTACTCCCACGTTATACAGTCAGTGATCACAAAACATGGAGGTTTTGTTAATCCTTTTTTGTGTAAATTATCTCAAAATGTCAGCTTATGCAAAATGTCAATGCACAGATCTGCTCTACCATTTTCTTTTGAGATCTTATTTACCATATTTTCAAATAGTTCTAAGGAATGAGTGGAATTCAGTCTTGTGACATGTTCCTGCGGTCTTCAGGGGGTCAGTCATCCGGTGATGTTCACTCCGCAACAGTTATCCACTAACGGACAAAGTTCTTAGGGTACAACTTGAAGAGCTTTCCTTCCTGTGTGGCCTCAAATCCGTACTTTTCCAGCTGCTCTTTGCTGAAGGTGCCCTCCTCAAAGTCCCTCTGGATCTGTGGGGCAACCACTTCATCAAATAAACTCTGCGCTGTAACCGGGGGCTCTGTTCCTCTGGGTGAGCGGTATGACACATAGGGCCTGAGTTTGAATCCCTCCAAATGGGGCACCACAAACTCGGGAATCATGGCTCCTACTGACAGAAACTTCCCGCTGGACAGCCTCAGTCCTGCAGGCCTGGCTCCTCTGCCTTTGTTGTGAGTCCTGGAACCACGCTTGCTGGTGAATTCTGACATCCTGTCTGCGCCTCTGATGAGACCCCTCGTAAGTGTGGACAGTACCCCCATGCTGCTATGGCGCTGTGATATTTCATGGTACAGAAAACAATGAAAAGGGGAAAACAAATGTGTTAGTTACACATTTTTTATGACGTAAAACTGCACCTCCACAACATTTGCAGCTCATTATGATAAATGAACACGTAAATGCAAAGGAGTAGTAAATGAAGGGCCTCTATTCTATTTTCACAAGGCACACTGGACATTTTAACAGCTAATTATTTTAACCGAAAAACAATTTACTAAGTTGCGTGTTGTCAAATGCTTGCCATTACCTTGCTTGCTAGCATACAACTGTCAAGCTAGCAAACAACAACATTGTATATTTCGTGTAGCTGCCACTTATAAAGTCGAAAATGTCCTTGCCTTTTTTTAGTGATTCAGTTTTTATCATGGTATAACAAACTATCATATTTATACACATACGTTATAAAATCTCTTCTCACCTTGAGCACACCAGTCGTCCAACAGCCCAAGTGGAATTTCTCACCGTGTCATGAAACGCTCAGTGATTGGCCAAAAGCCACTACTACCAACCAATCAGAATTCAAGATACTGATACGTGATTGCGGCTGCATCAAGTAAAATCAGGAAAGTTGCTTACGGCAGGGCGAATGGTTTGGAAATAACACCAACTTCCTTTTGAAAAATATTCTCAAAAATAATTTTTACGGGTGAAGAACAGTTATTTCAAAACTGTTTTGAATTAACATTCAACTTGACCATCGAAAGAAAAATACTTTTTGGCGCAAGGTTATGAAATACATTCTTTGTCACATTTTTATTTGGACTGTGTGACGTTCAATGGCTTAGCTCGTGGCTTTATTTTGAAAAGTGGATGGGAACCTCGACATAATCTTTGACTAAAGTGATTTGACACTGTTATTATGCGCTTAAACACAAAACTCTTAACGTGGGAAAGGTATGATTTTATTCCTTTGACGGCTGTTTCTTGAGTTACAGTTTTTCTCTTTTATTTGCGAGCAGTTGTCATTGCAGACTTTGTCAATTTTATTGGACTTTCACTGCATTTGTCCTTGTTTTGAGGCGAAATGCAGCTGAGTCGCGGTCACACTGAGGATAAAAGCGTAAACAGACTTTGAACTTATTTTTCTACTATCTTTATATGCATGTAAAACGATACATTAAACAGCACTAACCCTTATTCTTAACTCTGACAGTGCAAATGAGTTCCGGCTGGAAAATTTGAACTTTTCTATATTCGTTCGACTTGTTAGTATAAAAGCATCTCAGTATAACGTGTCACACCGCTATCCAACATGTCCAGTCACTTCGCGGAAAGTTACGTTACATTAGTTAAATTACTTGAAACTGACTTTTTAGTGCTTTTTCTGCAGATCTCGCCGAGTTTTACACAAAAAAACAAAAAAATTGTAAAAATTTGAATGAGGTTTGGTTTGCAAATAGTACAGCGTCCGTGGTAAACACACATGAGTTCACTTGCCTTGACCTTTATCCAGATGACGAGCTTTGTACCCTTTTTTTTTTTTTTTTTTTCCAGAGCCCATGGGGCTTGAACACTAAGTGCTGGAAGGAGTGTCGGGTTTCAAACACTGAGTGAAAAGAGCAGATGATCTTTAACCCAGATTTCTGAAAGCTCCCTGACCCTGCTGGTCAGCTGGGCGCTCCCAGGTGGGATCCTGGAGATTGTTGTCCAGATTTGTTAATGCTCGTTCAAGATTTCTGCTTGTCTTCACAGCTTTGGAATGTGTTCCCTAATTTGACGCCGGCTGATTGTTTTCCCTGTTGCATTTGCTCCAGTTTCTTATGGGAGTCATGGAAGACCAAACTGAGGATGACAGCTGCAGTATCTACCCAGTATGTCACTATTTTATGAGTTCTGTCAGTTTTAGATGCAAAGGACTGTCTCCTTCTTTGTTCAGATCATGAAAAATAGGTTACAAATTTTATGCGATCTATTTTTTTGCCAGATCATTAGTAGTGTTTAGGTTGAAAATGATCTTTTCATTCAGTTTTCTTTCACTTCACTGACAAAACGGTGTCCCTCGCATCTCTTTTTGCTCTAAATACTTCAGAGCCTTGTCCCGTTTAGCAGTGAGATCAAAGCAAAGATGGAGCAATTTGTGGACGAAAGCACAGAAGTCAGTTTGGTGAGCATCCAGCGTCACGTTTATGTGGTTTGACAACAATTTTTTTTACAACAATCTGTGTAGTTGCTTCTATCCATAGATGCCGTTTCTACAAGAACTTTTACATTAACACAATATGGATTTGGGTTATTAAGAAAGCTCATTTGTTTTTTTTGTTTTTCTTCCAGTGGGTCTCTATGCTGGTGGGAGCCGCGACAGGAGTTTCAATCATGGGAGTTATTATCTTCCTTCTTTACAGAAGATACAAATTGTCAAGTCAGTGGCACATACTGTGCACCCAGAAATGTTTCAAAGTGCACCTGTATCTAACTAATCTCTGGAGAGTTAAAGCAGATGAACAAACAGCAAATCCTTCGATTTAGATTTAATGGCTTGTATTTAAAGTATTATCATAAATCTCCAGAAAAAAAAAGGTCTGTGTTTATGCTTAAGTGACAAAATGTGTTTCACGTTAGAACTTTTCTTTTCACTTCTATCTAAAATTGTAAGTTATACCTAGATACATTTACAGTTTTTAGGAGAAAATGAAAAAAGAAAAGCTTACAAATAAGTTCCCAAAGCGTGCAGACAGGAGGCTGTTTGAATGGAGGCTGGTGGCCTTACACAGAGTGTCTGCTTATTGCAGAGGAGGAGGATGGTGGCCCTCACTATCGCTTCAGGAAGAGAGACAAGGTGATGTTCTACGGCCGGAAGATCATGAGAAAGGTTGGTGTTGCCTGAAATATTGCCACATTTTTCCTCATAAGGCGGAAAAAAGAGAGTAAAACATTTAGGATTGCATTAAAATCAATAAGTCATAACTACAACAAAGGGTTAAAAGTAACTAAAAGATAAACCAAAACTAGTTATATCAAATAAAGTCATATTTCCCAATTTCTGTGTGTTGTCTGAAGGTATTTTGGATTCACTGTTATCTGTATTCAGATTCTGACTCTTGGCTGATATCGACTCTACATTGGCTTACTTTCTTGTTGACTTTTCTTTCCGTTTTGTTGACTCATGTTTTGTTCTCTGCAGAATTTCCCTCAACGTGCATTGAAACTTACAAAGCGGAAATGATCCGAAGTTTTTCGGAACATATGCCACTTTTAAACCTTTTCGTACTTTACAGCAATCAGAAATCTGAAGCAGATTAACTGTGCTGATCGGCTTAACCGATTTGTACAAAAGGTCAGGTTTCCGTGAGTTGAACTTTAGGGAAACAGAAATCAGATGGCTCTTTGATAGATTAGAACTACTTATCAGAGGCTTGTTTGATTAAATTAAATCTAAGCCATTGTTCACCCTTTTTTTTTGGCCCTGTTGTCCATTAAGTTTCTCGTGGTATAGTTTGATTCAGTTTATTCATGTAGAGAAACAAAAAAAAAGTCATCTTTGATCACTATACAGATAAATTAAACATCAAAACCATTTAAGGCTTTATTGAAATACGTGAAAACCTTGTTTCCTGCCTTCTGTCTTGCCGCTACAGGTTCAGACACTGTCCACAGCCTCCGCCGCGAACTCCAGCTCAGCCCTTCGACAGAGAGTGAGGAAGAGGATCAAAGTCATGTCCATAGCTCGAAAGTGAGATCTTTTTTCAAGCACTCTGTTGTGAAAAAGTTGATTCTTGAATCGGTCATTTCAGCAAAAGCGATGTTTACCACAAGGCCCACGCTGTCAATGAGTTATTTGGTTGAAAAGGGAGATTAAGCTGTAACTGTGTGACTAAAGGGAGCAGGGAAAATCAAACTTTAAACCAGATCAGGTTTTGTGCCAATGCAGTTTTTTAATTCCTTTCTAATTCGATTTTTTTTTTGTGATTGGGTCAGGTTCCTCCAAATCCAGAAGGAGCCCCCTACCTTGCAGCCAAAGGAGCCTCCTCCCTGCCTGCTGGAGGCCGATCTGACCGAGTTTGATGTCCAGAACTCCCATCTTCCGTCGGAGGTGCTGTACATGCTGAAAAATGTCAGGTTGGTAAGAAGTCCTTATCGTCCTTTTGAACAGGGATGCATCTTTTGTCCATTTCAGTGTCTTTAGGTTTGGTAAGCTGAACAAAGATAATGCATTCTTCCCCAGTATTTTGTTTCAAGCCATTCCTCTGAGTATTTAACGTCACGGATGGCAGGTTGTCGTGAATTATTTAACATTTATTTAACCTGATCTGCAATGAAAGTGAAACTGAACTATTATTAGATTATTTAGCATAAAATACATAACATGAAGCATGTGTTTTTGCATTTTGTGAGTGTTGTTGGAGTTGTTTTGTTTGCTCTTTGCCTGCAGGGTCCTGGGCCACTTTGAAAAGCCCCTCTTTCTCGAGCTGTGCCGTCACATGGTGCTGATCCATCTTCACCAAGGGGAGGGACTTTTCCGGCCCGGGGACACGGATGACAGCATTTTTGTGGTCCAAGATGGCCGTCTGGAGCTGTGCATCCACGAGAGTGTAGGTCTAACACCTTCACAGTTTCACTGAACACATGGGGACTTTTAATTCGTTGTGTTTTTTCTTATCTTTTTACCTTTTAGTGTTCTGTTCACTTAAAGGTGTTAGAATAGTGTGTATGAGAAAGCTTTGTTATACTTTCAATTTTAGACCCAGATCATTTTACCGAAAACTGTGAGAAATCTTGGGCTCCTTTTTTTACTCTGAGCTAGAATTTTATTCCACTTATTATAAACATAATAAAAACAGGATTTTATCATCTTAAAAATATTGTCCACCCATTTCTCTCTCTTACCAACACTGACGTGCTGAAGCTAGCTTTTATTTTATAGTACTACCCTGTAAGTCGCTTTGGATAAAAGCATCTGCCAAATGTATGAACATGAACATGAACATTATAGTAGAATGGATCATTGTGATGCTCTCTGGTCTTCTTAAAAAGAGTACTTTTAGCTTACAGGTACTCCAGAACTAAGGGGTTCATGTTCTGATAAGGACTAGAGTGCCTGAACACATCTTTGCATTGGGTTTTAGTAGATTCTAAATGTCTTTATGGTCTTTGGCCTCTTTATTTATCGACTTTGTGTCGTTCATACTGCTGCTGATCTCATATCCCTTAAAATCTTTGAACATTAACACGTTTTGGTCTAAGTAACTTGGCCTATGGACTCCGCTTGTTCTACGATACTTTTTAAAGGGCTGACCCACACTTTTCCCTCCCTCCTCTGCTCTCAGGACGGTACGGATGCTGTGGTGAAGGATGTGCTTCCGGGGGACAGCGTTCACAGTTTGCTCAGCATGCTGGACTTCATCACCGTACGTTCTCAGTCCAATCCTTTTTCTTTAAGTTGACAGCCTCCGTTTTTCCATCCGCCATACACGCTTTTTCTGTCCGTTTTCAGGGCCACCCAGCTCCTTACAAGACGGTCTCTGCCCGGGCGGCGGTCACCTCCACCGTCCTGCGTCTACCGGCCGCCGCCTTTCTGTCGGTTTTCGACAAATACCCCGAGACCCTAGTTCGCGTCACCCAGGTAACGCTCGGCTTGGGTGCCATCTCGAATCCTAAAACGCATCGGGAAGCAACAGAACCCAGAGTTGTGGGGAGCCATGTTAAAATCACATTGATATCTCCATGTTTCTTTGCCCCTCTGTAGATCATAATGGTGCGTCTCCAGAGAGTGACTTTCCTTGCTTTACACAACTACCTCGGCCTCACCACTGAGCTCTTCAACCCGGTACTTTCTGCCTTTTTTTGCTCACACAGTATGACGTTTATGGATCGAGCATGTGTTTAACCCTTTAAAGCCCAATCCAAGAAAAAATAGGGAGAATTTAGTCTTTATTTCTTTGACCCTTCATAAAATATATGAGAAAAAACAGAAATAAAAAAAAGAATATTCGTCATTTATTAGCTTCTGCTAAGTCAAAATTATTGTGCATAGTCTTCTGCCCACTGTTATCAGGTATACCAGATTGTGTACAACAGGGTTTTAAAAAAAGTTTTTACCATGAAATGATGCAAAAGATCTCAGATGCAAAATTTTTAAGAAATCGGATGTATCAAATATGATACAAATGGCATTATATGGTTAAGCTTGACACTGAATGTTAAATTCTATTTGAATCCAAGCTAACATGTAGTGAGAGATCTGTGACAAGTTGTGTTGAGGTCCATTCACCTTAACCAATCCCCTTTGTGTGTGTGTGTGTGTGTGTGTGTGTCTTACAGGAGAGTCAGGCCATCTCCCTGGTGTCCGTGGCCAACGTCGTGGGTGAGGCTCATCCACACAAAGGCTTCCGCAGGCAGATGTCCCACTCCGACGAGACCGGCTCGGAAAAGTCTGACGCGGGTGCGACCCCTGTAGCCACATCCCCAGCTTCGTTTCTGGCATCCACCCTGTCGTCTCGTTTGTGGTAACGCTGATTTGAAGTCGTGTTTTTGTTCAATCTTGGTAGAAAAGTCCACCTCCTCTGAAACGTCCACACCAAAAAGCAAGAGATCGGCTTCCCTCTGCAACCCAGCTACTTTTACAGGTACTGATCCCGGCAGAATGGTCCATGTTTATAAGCACATTTGCACTGACAATCTCCTTTTGTGTGTGTGTGTGTGTGTGTGTTTACCAGGTGAAATGTCAGGTGACCTCAACAGAATGTATGAGCGGGCCCAGTCTGCCAAAGAGGATGGGATGCCTCAAAGTTCTGTGAAGGTCTTTGACTCTGACTTGATGTAGCTCAGACTATTCATGAGTTCGTTACCGTGCGCGTGCAGATTCTGAGTGACCCTAAACCCGTTTTTCTCCTGCCCGTCCTTCTCTCTGCAGTCTATTCTCAAGAAGAGCGTGACAATGCAGTCGACCCCATCTGCCGTCTACCATTACAGCGACGACGGAGTGGGAGGAGGAAGCGTCCACCATAACAAAGTCAATGCTATTTTCCAGGCAGCCAAAAAGGATCTGCTGCAGATCATCCAACTGCAGGTTGTTTATGGATTAAATCATTCCACTTTCTTACTGAATAATTCCATCCGCGTCAAACATCTACTTCATCCAAAGGAGGAATTGATCTAGCAAAACGTTTCACCATTCATTGATACATAAAAATCTTCTCATAAACTGTGAATTACAGTCAAAATACTAGTAAATTGTTATTTGATATAGAATTAAGGACAAAAATATTAACTGTGTTGTTGTACCTCGAGTTATTTGAGATGGCAAAAAAAATGGAAGAAAAAAAATACTGACCTTATCTATCTATCTATCTATATCTATCTATCTATCTATCTATCTATCTATCTATCTATCTATCTAT
>CAJRST010011112.1:1557618-1572159 GCA_907169785.1 Menidia menidia | reverse complement strand
TCTATCTATCTATCTATCTATCTATCTATCTATCTATCTATCTATCTGGATTGTGAATTATTGTATGTTACTGAAGTTGTAGTTGGAATTACGTGGCCGTTATAGTAAGATGTACCTGAATCCATCTGTTTGTCTCTTTCATTTCCCTCTGGATGTCTCCAGGACCCCAGTCTGCTGGAGGGGAGGGTGACACTTCGCCAGGTCAAAGCTGGCTCAGTTGTAGCCCACCAAGGAGACCAGGTGAGCCTGATGTGCCCGAACCAAGATCTGTTTTTTTATGTAACGTAGTTCAACTAATGTCCCAATGTTCACACTGTTTATGGTGTAAGCGCTTGTTACACCATGCGCCACTTCGACACAAAGACAGATAAAACAGGCCTACATTCAAGTATGAGCTTCCCTAATGCTGTCTGTTTTTAAAAATCTACGGATAACTTTCCGTTTTATATAAGGGAAAAAATGCAAAACGTACAGAAAAACAAACATGTTTTGCCACACTGGTGAAATACATGACATTTTTGTAGAACAACCATCAAGTCTGAGCCAAACCAGTAAAAAAATCAACTTGAAAAACCAGCACCGGTGTTCTGCTCACTTCAGATCTAATCCTCCCGCTCCCGTCCCCTACAGGACGTGAGCGTGGCGTTTGTAATATCAGGACTGCTCCATGTCAGCCAGCGAATGATCGACCGCGAGGAGGAGAGCCTGCTTTTCGCCACCCACCCCGGAGAGATGGTGGGTCACCTGGCTGTTCTCACGGGGGAGCCCCTCATCTTCACCGTGCGAGCCCACCGGGACTGCACCTTCCTCTCCATATCCAAGGCCCACTTCTACGAGTAGGGCCCACACCGCACGCAAGCATTTATCCTCGGCCTGGGTTGCTTTTTTTTTTCCCCCTCTCATCCACCCCCTGTTCGTTGTAAACCCGCCTGTGCTCACAAATGCAGAATAATGCGTGAGGAGCCGAGGGTGGTGCTGAACGTGGCTCACACCGTGGTTAGGAGGGTGTCGCCGTTCGTCAGGCAGATCGATTTTGCCTTGGACTGGATGGCAGTGGAGGCCGGCCGTGCCGTCTACAGGCATGTACACCCTGGGATTTTCAATTGTTTATTCTAGTTTGGCTACTTCTTCTTATTTCCTCTTATTCAATTCAATTCAATTTCAATTTTATTTATATAGCGCCAAATCACAACAGCAGTTATCTCACAGCGCTTTCCAACCAGAGCAGGTTATTTACAGAAGCCCAACAATTCCCATCAAGAGCAAGCACTAGGCGACACAGGCAAGGAAAAACTTCCTTTTAACAGGCAGAAACCATGGCTCAGGGTAGGTGGCCATCTGCCTCGGCCGGTTGGGGGTGAGATACAGAGGAGAGAGAGAGGGAGAGAAGGACAGAGAGAGGGAGCCTACATAGTAACACGTAGACTGGATGAAAAATGGCAAAGATATTGATAGTAATGATAATAATAGCAGTTATGATAGCAATAAGACTATGAACAGTGGTTGTAAATGTGGCAGAGTAGGAACCTGGGGACAGCTGGAGACTCCCTATCACAGATCCAGCTTTCACAACTCCAGAGGCATGAACATCTGCAGGAAGTGATAGAAAGATAGAGGAGAGAGGAGAGGGACGAGAAAGCACAGGACTACGGGAAAAGGAAAAAAGTCCAATTAGTAACATGCGTTAATGGAATGAGGTTGCACTGAGAGGAAGAAAGAGAAAGGACAGGGTGTATCATGGGAAATCCCCCGGCAGTCTAGGCCTATAGCAGCATAACTAAGGGTTGACTTACCCTAACTATAAGCTCTATCATAAAGGAAAGTCTTAAATATAGAGACGGGTTCTGCCTCCCGGACCCAAACTGGAACCTTGAGAGGACTCTGATAACTGAACGCTCTGGCTCCCATTCTACTTTTGAAGCCATTATTATTAAGAGAGTATATCAGCCTCTGTTTTTCCTCTGACTCTGAATGTGCTTTCAGACAAGGGGACAAGCCGGACAGCACCTACATCGTCCTCAGCGGCCGACTGCGCTCCGTCATAGCTAAGGACAACGGGAAGAAGGAGCTGGCCGGGGAGTATGGCCGCGGGGATCTGATCGGCGTGGTGAGCCCCTCATAAGTTTTAACGCACGCCCTGAAAACGCCCCGCAGCCCCGAGAGGCTCCGCCCTCACGCCTCCCGTTGGTGGGCCCTCAGGTGGAGGCCCTGACGCACCTGGACCGAGCCACCACCATCCACGCGGTCAGGGACTCGGAGCTGGCCAAGCTGCCCGAGGGAGCTCTGAACTCCATCAAGAGGAGGTATCCTCAGGTCGTCACCAGGCTGATCCACGTGCTGGGACAGAAGATTCTGGGCAAAATGCAGCAGGTCAACGGGCCCCTGGCAGGTAGTGGCTCTTTGTTTGAATGTTTCGGATCCAGTGCCATGTAGAAACCCGGTTAACCTCTGAATAACTAACGGTCTGCTTCGTTATTTTTTTAGCTATCATGTATGATTCCTTAACTTCCTGAGAGCCTGCGTCCTCATATGAGGACATTGCATTTCTTTTTCATTTGGACTGTCACATTTAATTAAATATATATTAAAAAAATGTAAATATAAAGATAAACCTGCTGAACCTATATGAAGAAAACTACCTGTACTATGACAAAGTCTAATTATTAAACTTATTAGGTCCTATAAATGCCAGATATCTTGGTCTCAAGAGGTTAATGGTTAATCTTCTGTAAAGATTTTATTTGATGTTCTTCAGCAACCTTTGATTCAAAATTAAAAAATGTTCACTCGACTTTCTGCTACGTATGTACTCTCGGTCTAAGATAAACCATAACAGAAATAAATCTGTCCCATAGGCCGTACTCTCCAGACACCCATGAGTAAGTGGGACACAGGGAATCCAGATTCCAATCTGTCCACTGTGGCCATCTTGCCTGTGTCAGAGGAAGTGCCCCTCACAGCCTTCACTCTAGAGCTACAACACGCACTGAGTGGCATCGGTATGGTCTCACACACACACACACACACACACACACACACACACACACACACCGAATTCTTGCCTGTAAATGTATGGGAGTAGCTACATCTCAGTCTTTGTGTTGGTAACATTTGGAACTATGAACTGAGGGAATATTAAAGCAAATGCACTTATGGAAGGAAGCTAAACTGAAGAACCAAAGCGTCCTTTTAGCCTCCAAACATTGCGACATGCACAATTACATTGTCAGGGGAGATTTCATTCGGTAAACAGTTTCTCTCTTTTTACCTTTTGGCGATTTTTCTCAAAGGCCCTGCTCTCCTCCTGACCAGCGACAACATCAAACAGAGACTGGGCTCGGCCGCCCTGGACAGGTAGGCCGTTGGTGATTAAACAGGGGATGGTTCAGTAACATGAGGGCTTATTCAGTTGTAGATTTATATAGTATCTAACAGTAGAGAGGAACAACTACAAACCAGAGAGAGAAAACACTAGTCTTAGTAAATCGTATTTTTCACATATGATATAGAAAAATGTGTTGATGGCATAATGTTTCCTGGTCACAAAAGGATTTGTTTGCGCTTTCTCTCTGACAGTATCCATGAATACCGGCTGTCCAGCTGGCTGGGTCAGCAGGAGGACATCCACCGCATCGTCCTGTACCAGTCGGACTCCGGGCTGACGCCGTGGACGCAGCGCTGCATCCGCCAGGCCGACTGCATCATCATCGTGGGACTGGGCGAGCAGGAGCCCACGGTGGGCGAGGTCAGTGCCACTTCACCCGCTCAGCCTCTGACCGGCGCCCAAAAACCGAACCGAACCCCGAACGACCGAACGACCCACACACTTTTAGCATTTACAGTGTGGGAAATAAGTATTTGACCCCTTGCTGATTTTGCAGGTTCGCCCACTTACAAAGAATGCAACGATCTATAACTTTAATCATATGTACATTCTCACAGTGAAAGACAGAATCCCCAAGAAAATTCCAGAAAATCACATCATATGAATTTATAAAAATTGATAATCATCTGATTAAAAAAAATAAGCATTCTTTGTAAGTGGGCAAACCTGCAAAATCAGCAAGGGGTCAAATACTTATTTCCCCCACTGTATGTTTAAAAGTCTGCCTTATCATCCTTTCTGTTTCTGGTCGTATTGTCTAATAACTTAACCGTGGTTGTTTCTTTAATCACATCTATCTGAGTCTGTTTGGAATCCATTTGGGGCCCCTCCATAGAATCCAAGAACTCTGTCATGGGGTGAAATAAAGCGTTCCAGCCCTGTTTTTCTGTTTGTGGCTGCAGCTGGAGCGGATGCTGGAGAGCAGCTCGGTGCGGGCCCAGAAGCAGCTGGTGCTGCTGCACAGGGAGGACGGCCCCCCCCCCAGCGGCACGGCCGAGTGGCTCAACATGCGGAGCTGGATCTCCAGACACCACCACCTGTCCTGCCCCCGCCGGGTGTTCTCCAAGAGGAGCCTACCCAAGCTGGTACCGGCACTCTGTTGATCCATCTAAGGGAGGGGGGGGACGCCGACCCCGGTAGGCAAAAAGCTTTGTTTACCTGATTTGTCGTGGTTTTTTCAGAGGGAGCTGTACCAGCGCGTGTTCGAGAAATGTCCCGACCGGTTCTCCGACTTCTCCCGCCTGGCCCGGATCCTGACCGGGAACAGCATCGCCCTGGTGCTGGGCGGAGGGGGCGCCAGGTATTCCGACGGCAGGCGGAGGCTCCGTGTTTCTAAGTGAAGCGCAAAGAAGGGAATATAGTCATTTAAGTTTTGGGCGGCGAGGTGGTGTGGTGGTTAGCACTGTCGCCTCACAGCCAGAAGGTTCTGGCTTCCTGGTTTCGAGTCCCCGGGGTAACCGGAACCTTTCTCGGTGGAGTCTGCATGTTCTCCTGTGTCTGGGGGTTCTCTCCGGGTTCTCCGGCTTCCTCCCACCGTTCAAAAACCTGCATGTTAGCTTGATTGGATGTTCATAATTGCCCTTAGGAGTGAGTGTGAGTGTGTGTGGTTATTGGTCCTTGTGTGTCTCTGTGTGACCCTGCGATGGACTGGCGGATTGTCCAGGTTGTACTTCGCCTCTCGCCCATTGGCTACTGGGATAGGCTCCAGAACTCCCCGCGACCCCATTAGGGAATAAGCGGTAACCATGATGGATGGATGGATGGATTTCAGTTTTGGCTGTTTATGTGTCTTTGTTTTCGTGAGTGACGCACCGTGGTCATTTATTTGATTTTATAATCCGTGCATCTCTTTTCTTCACTGTCTTGACTTGCCCTGGAGATCCAGAAAGGTAGGGGCTGTCTCCTTTGAGCTATGACCAAAGCAGGGGGGTAGGCTCCTGACCACAGAAAGTGGACGGTTTACGTCAGAATGGACTTATTCTTCCTGGCTTGCCCACCACCAACACGCTAACAGCACAACTGAAGTCTGTCTTCAGTAACTTTTCTACCTGAGATGTATTTTTGCGGAACTCTGCAGCTGCTGCCATTACAAAAACAGATTTCACAAGTTATTACGTCTGTGGTCAGGCACACACACCGATGACAAAACAGAATATACGAGCCAAAATAAACAGTCCTGATACAGGAAATACTGTAGCATATCTTATAAAATGCTAACCAGTTCTATTATGTGATGACTGTGTGCTTACATTGCCCCAGGCAGGCCACGATTAGCACTGCTTGTGGATGGGAGCCTGGGGGACTTGCTTGGCTTCATATTTGAGCTGTTTCTGAAACAGTTGGTTAGAAGCGAATTACTCTGATTGCAGAGGCTGCTCTCAGGTGGGCATCCTGCGCGCGCTGAACGAGGCGGGGATCCCCATCGACATGGTCGGCGGGACCTCAATCGGCGCCTTCATGGGAGCGCTGTACGCCGACGAGAAGAGCAACAGCCGGATGAGGGTCCGGGCTCGGGAATGGGCCATGGTGAGCCGATATCACCATGACAACAGTCATTCGTCCTGTTGTTTTTGACCCGTCCTGTCATTTTTTTATGGAGACGCTCCATTTTGCTTCTTCCTCTTTTCCAGGAAATGACTTCTCCCTTTAAGAAAATCTTGGATCTGACCTACCCCGTCACCTCCATGTTTTCTGGAGCCTCTTTCAACTCCGGAATCAGCTCGATCTTCCAGGACCAACAGATAGAGGTGAAGTTCCCGAATGCGATTGCTCTCAAAATACCAAAAAAATACCCAAAGAAAGAGGCAGATGAGGCTGTTAAGGCTTAGGATTTTGGAGAAAGGTGTTGCTACGAGCCACTTAACAGGTTCAGCTGTGGCTTACGGATTTATTATCGCAGACCTTGGGGAACTAATTTAATATTACTAATGTTTTTAAACTGTTTTTGTCACCTCTCCCCTGACAGGACCTGTGGTTACCGTACTTCGCCATTACTACAGACATCACAGCTTCCTCTATGAGAGTTCACACATACGGTGTGTTACTTTTAACTTCTTCTTTTTTAGGAAAAAACAAAACACACTTTTTTTCCTTGAATAAATAGGAGCTGGAAGCTTGAAAACATTGGTGAACCTGTAACTGAGCACCCGTCTCTCCTCTTCAGGTTCATTGTGGCGTTACGTGCGAGCCAGTATGTCCCTGTCCGGCTACCTGCCGCCTCTTTGCGATCCCAAAGATGGACACCTGCTCATGGACGGAGGGTACATCAACAACCTTCCCGGTGAGAGAGACGGAGGTTTGGTTAAAACAAGACTCTGTTGAAAGGCAGCGGAAGACAAAATGCAGGGTTGGGTTGAGTAAGGATAAGGGCTCACACCTGTGTTGTGAGTGGCACTCTTCTGCCTGTAGTCATATGCATGAAAAACAGCTGAAAAAATGTATACAGTAGAACCTCTACTTACGGTTGCCTAAACATGCGAATTTTCCAACATCCGAAGTTAAATTTGATCCAATATTCGACTCAACACCCAAAAAACGACGTCAGTCATTAAAAAAATTATATAAAATATACAAATTAAATAAAAATAAATAGGCTAAGTTAGTTTAAACTTCACGTAGTGAAAGTTAGAGTAAGTTACCTGTCACCACCTCTACCTCCACACCGACTGTCTCCTTAATTTGCTAGTCTGTAAGGTAAAGTGCCAATAAAAAAAACGTTATATCGATTATATCTTTAACGTTTTTTTTGTTAACATCTTTCTTATATAATGCATTTGTTTTATTGATATGTGTGATTATATGCTGTATTTATTAAGGAGTTATCATAGGTTTTTGGGATGAGGAACAAATTATAGGAATTACAGTGTATCATTATGGGAATATTTTTTTTATTTAATTTTTTTATTTTTTTAAAAGATTTTTTGGCTCTAGTGGCCTTTAATGACAGTAGGTTGACAGGAAAGGGGGCAGAGATAGAGAGGGGGAGACCTGCGGGAAAGGGCCGTGGGCCGGAATCGAACCCAGGCCGCCCGCTTACGAGCAGAGGCTCTGTAAATGGGCCGCCCACTCTAACCATTAGGCTACGGCTGCGGCCCTATTATGGGAATATTTTAACCAACATACGAATATTTTAACATACAAAGTAGGTCCCGGAACAAATTCAATTTGTATGTAGAGGCTCTACTGTAATTACATTTTCCACCTAGAAAAAATACTCTTAACCTGAAGCATCGTCCTCATGCAGTCATCTATGAATATGCTCCTAAATGAGCTCCATTCATGTCTCATTCAGGAAGATGTGCTCTCCCCATCCGCCTGTGACACATTTTACCACCTCATCCTGATAAATAGACGGAGGGATGTGGTCGGGATGACTGGTTTAGAGTCTTAGTCTACACAACATTACATCCGACCTCGCAGGTGTCCCTAATGTGTTCCCTCAAGGTTCTGTACGGGGAACCGTTTTCTTTTTGCCAGACATGCTCCCCTCAGGGAGGATTACTGTTTGTCGGGATAATCGTCCTAAATGACGTCCTTCCTGTGGAGCCCTTTGTGGCCGCGGTCTGAGAGAGCTGCCGTGTAAACACATTTTAATGACTCACTGACATCCAGAAAAGGGTCCCCGGGTTTGAGCTGCTTCCCTCCACTCCCCGCACACCAGCATATCGCGTTCAGCCGCCCTCCAGCATCAGCCGCCACAGGGTGCTATCGCACGCCAGAGAGAAATGCGGGAATGGAATTTGACTCTTTCAACACGTGCTTGTTTCTACTCGCAGTGTCTCTCTCGGGTGAAAGCCCAGAACACTAAACTGTTTACTTTCTCTTAATGGTTTGACTAAACTGACATTGAAACTGGTTTCATATGTCATGCGTACTTATGAATGCTGCTATTCCTCAACAGCAAAATGCACCAAATTGCTTCAAAATCTTCCTTTTCCTTACAGTTTTCTACAAATGTTACACAGAGTTGTTAATGGTACTGTTACAAAGAGAAAAAAACCTTATGAGCACCATAACAGGATAAAAGTGGTGATAACCTTTGTTGACGTGTCACCACTGAATGAAAACGGTTTCTGTTTTCCCAATAGTGGCTCAGCCCTCCAAATATGGGCTCCTCCCTAACCAGAAGAGGGCAGTGCTGTTAAGTCCACTGCTTCAGATTGCAGTCCGAAAACATGTAGCCCAGAGTGAAAACAACCGAAATCCCCAGACCCACAATTATGGATAATGAAGTAAAGTCGTAATGAATTCGTCCTCATCACATAATGCAAATGTCAAGTCATTTAAAATGTTCCTGTCCAGCAATAACCCGATTCTTTAAGGCAAATGCTCAGTCAGGTTCATATTTTTTAGCCAAGTTGATGACATTCAGTTTCATTTTGGCAGAATTAAGCAGTAAAATCATAATTTTTCTAATAAATAGACCCAATTTCTTATTCATCCCAAAGGAAAAGGGCTCCGAAGCTGAATAATTGTTTGACAGAATCTGAGTCACCTGCAAATCTCTTCAGAATCTGAAACATTATAACCTTTTTGAACTAATGGGGCCGACTTGTTCACAAAGATAGAAGAATGACCTACTTTTTTGTGACTCTGGTGTCCAGCTGACGTGGCTCGCTCCATGGGGGCCAAAGTCGTGATCGCCATCGACGTGGGAAGCCGGAACGAGACCAGCCTGACCAACTACGGCGACTACCTGAGCGGCTGGTGGCTGCTGTGGAGGCGGCTGAATCCCCTGGCCGAGAAGGTCAAGGTACGTTGGGCCCGTAACCTACCGCTCATTAAACCGGCTACGAATTGGCGGTCGTCGTTTTTTTTTACGTGCGTTCTTTTCCACCCTGAAGGTCCTAAACATGGCGGAGATCCAAACCCGGCTGGCCTACGTGTGCTGCGTCCGGCAGCTGGAGCTGGTCAGAGACTGCGAGTACTGCGAATACATCCGGCCGCCCATCGACCGCTATGGCACCCTGGACTTCGGCAAGTTTGACGAGATCGCTGTGAGCCTCCCCCCCGCTTATCTACCCTACTCTACCCCCCTTATCTACCCGACTGCGCCGGGTCTCACGCCGGGCCCCTGTCTGTTCTGGCAGGAGGTGGGCTACCAGCACGGGAAGACCCTGTTCGACGTGTGGCACCGCAGCGGCGTGGTGGACAGCATGATGAAGGACCGGCACCAGGAGGAGTTCCACAGGACAAAGGCCGGCGGTCACGTGAGTGCCCCCTGACCCCCAGGATGGTCGTAGTTTCGCTTTCTCCGGTCGGACCGTTTCATTCCGCGCTTCTTTAAATGCAGCTGCCCTTTTACGCCGTTCAGATTCCGCCGTGCTTCTTAGATAACGGGGTCCCCCGGTTGGTATCTTGACGTCTGGTGGACTATTGCTGTCTTTCAGGTGGTCACGTGTCCAAACGCTTCCTTCACTGACCTGGCAGAGATTGTGTCAAGAATTGAGCCCGTGAAGAACGCCATCATAGAGGGTCAGTCAGTAAAGGGATAAATGTCAAAGCCAGGAAGGCTTTTGTGACACGGTCTGTGCTTAAATGTGATTGTTTCCGTGGGGACGAACACTGTTTGGGATCATTCTGTCGTGTGCATCCAGAGGAGCCGTCCGATGACTACCAGACAGACTACGACGAAGAGGCCGTGGAGAGCGCGCTGTCCGACCTGGAGGCCTTCACCCCCGGTAGCGAGCACACGGAGGGAGAGGAGACGGCAGACACAGGCGAAACGGTGCGTTAGACATAATTTTCCAACGATTAGCGCACAATCGATTCTTAAAACCAAGCGTTACAAAATGGGCGAAACATCCCTAAGTCAAACGTGATCTTCATACCCGTCAAACAGGACGAGGAAGTTCCAGTCCGACGTCGACCAAAGGCTGCTTCATAGACCATCCGGGATGGCCGCTCGTCTGAGGGTCAGCACAGCAGAACACCGGTCAAACTGAACTTTTTTCTGGGAGACTCGGACTTTGGAGCTCGTGTTTCCTCCACGTATTCTCCTCTAATCGAGCCGTCCTGTGCAGGATAAGACATCTGTCAAACACATAACCATAAAACCCTGCTGCTTTTTTTTTCCCTACCCCATTTGCCGTTATCACTCGTCGGAGATATTTAATTTTAAACTTAACCGTCCGTTAGTGTGACGATCTGGACTGTTTGAGGTCCGTACATCTCTTTGGGAAGTCAGGGGACCAGCAGACAATATCACTTGTTTTAAACCACTTGCAACACTTTGCACAGCAGCTCTGTGCGGGTTTAGTTGCTGCAACATTCATTTCCGATGCATACGGTTATAGCTTGAATTTCAAAATACGTGCATTTAAGTTTAAACGGAAGTTACATTTAAAGTGCTTACGGAGCACTTTAATCACAGTGTTATCCTCATTTCTGTCCTGCCACGAAGGGATTTCTCCCCTCTTAGCAGGCTCGGCAGCACGCGGAACGGAGAAAAGAAGAACATTTGTTTTGCTAATTTAATGTGACCGGTCGTTAGATTTGAGCTGTTTAGGTTACATTTAGATGCACAAATTTTGCAAGAAAAATATCTGGTAAAAGATGTCAGGAATGTGGTGACGATCTGAAAGCTCAGCTTAATTTTATCCTCTGTGTTCAGTACCATGCAGAGAGCTGAATCCTTTTATTTTTCCTACCTCCCATTTTTGTTTGTGGCATTAGTAACGTTAAGCTCCGTTAGTGAGTGTAAATGGAACAGCCAGCGTAGTGTTACTGAAACAAACTCCAGATTGTCACCCATTTGTCCAGATTTGTCATGAAGAATTTTAAGACGGAAGGTGCCACTCTAAACCATTAGCATCCATCCATTATTGTAACCACTGATTCCATAATGGGATACCTCCCAGTAGTCAATGGGCGAGTCCATCACAGGGTTTTTGGACGGTGGGAGGAAGCCAGAGAACCCACAGACACAGGAAAAACATGCAAATCTCACCCAGAAAGGTCCCGGTTCCCCCGGGGACTCGAACCCAAAACCCTTTGGCTATGTGCCCATGGTGCTGACCACCACACCACCGTCCCTCCCTCCTATTGTCCCATAAAACGAAAACAAAAAAGCTACAATACAACTTTCTATCTCTTATGGATGCCTTTCTTCCTAATCAATGTGATGTAGCAGTTTTGATTCATTGACTGCTAAAATAAAGATAAATAAAGGCTTTAGTGTTCAATACCAGTATTAATGCTAACGGGAATGATAATCCAGACTCTGCTAATATGTGGTCTTTAAAAACTTTGCTTTGACTTATCACATGGGTGAATCCCCTAGTAGAACGGGCTAAAGCCATTTACAGTGTTTGACGATGAATGTGAGAGTAGTGGTAACACACCCAATTCAGTGTATTTAGATTTTTCTTTTAACAAGTGTGGTTATGAAAAGGTGCTCAGCTAAAAGCCAGAAGATTAAAAAAATGTGATGAAACTGTCTTATCACGTTTAATATAAAAACATCTGTTGATTATTCTAAAGTCCAACGTGTGTGGGTCCTTTTTCTTTAAAAGCCCTAACTTTACACAAAGTGTTCACTGTATGGCACCCTTCGGTTATTATGAAAAGGGTGTGAAAAAACATGTTAAATAGTCAAGTTCATCCCAAATTGCTTAACGTTCATTTTTGCAAGAGACATTTTTGATGAAACTGAAACTGACATCCTTTCTAAATAAGTAATATTTTGCTTTGGGGAGGAGTTACATTTGAAACTCAAACTGTTTCACAGATTTAGGAAAGAATTGATTCCCATCATTATCCACCAGAAATAAAATCATATTGAAAAGAAACACGTTATTATATATTCTATATATATTTATTATGTGGTTCTGAGTTTAAGACGCCATCATATACCTGCTTCAACAAATTCCACCGTCATCTGGACAAAGCAGGCCGCACTGGGAGGATCATGTGCTTTGATTTCTCCAGTGCATTTAACACAATTCAGCCTGTTCTGCTTTGTCTGAAACTCCAGAAGACACAGACGGAAGCCTCAACAATTGCCTGGATCAATGACAACTGGATAAACAGACCACAGTTTGTGAGACGGAAGACCTGTGTGTCTAACCAGGTAGTTTTAGCAGCACGGGAGCACCACAGGGCACTGTACTCTCACCCCTCCTATTCACTCTGTACGCTTCAGACCTCCAGTACAAGTGGGACTTATAACACAAGCGCCTGTCTCGGATCAGAACCTTTAGATAAACTCCAGTTTAAGGGCAAATGAACATCCAAGGCAACATTTGTCGTGCAGGAGCAACTGTTGGCATTTGTTTGCAGGCTGCTGAACCTCGATCTGCTGATTTTCCCAGATGAGGATGTGGTTGACTGTTACACTTCAGTCAGCAGGAAAGGCCTTTGCTTTATTGGCTCAGTCAACTTCAGTCTGTTTACAGGTTCTTCAAACCCAAATAGAAGAAATCCACTGATCAGATCTGTGCAGTAAAACGCAACTTTTCAAATTGAACAAAGTACCTCCATTGAATGTTTTGTGACTTTCTCTAGTCATGCGGCATTAAAAAAAAGATATCTATTCTGCATCTTTTCTGTCAAATTTCAGCAAAATTCCCCAATACATTGATGATTTTGTGCCAGCTCAGGCAGAATCAATAGTCTCTGACACTTTACCCTACTTTGGGGTCTGAAAACAAAACGGGAACCGAAAAGCTGAGCACGACTTATCTGAACCAGCCAGAAACACATAGTGAACCCATGTGTGGAGTACACACACACATATATATATATATATGCTTAAAGAATTGTGTTTTTCAGTCTCTAAAATTAAAAAGAAAATAAACAAAGAATATAAAAAACCAGATGGAGTTATTTGACAAATAGAAAATGAACAGAATAGAAGGGAAATGGCGTGTGGAAAGCTGTTCTCATTCCAAATTTAGGATCCAAAAGGACCCGTCTTTAACATTTTTGGGTTCACCATCTGTGTTTCTGTGAGATGCAGCATAGAGGAGCAGATAGTTTCTGCGTGGGGGGGGGGCTCTCCTGCCATCAACACATGAGTCACACTTGCATGGCCTCACAACCACATCATCTTTTTTTTTAACATGTGCCCTGTGTCATTTTAGCTCTGTGGTAGCTCTGTTCACTTTTTCTCAGGGCTGTAACTCTTAAAACATCTCACAGTTAAACGAGAAGTGTTTTAAGAAAAAGAATGCAGAGGAAGTGCAACATCAGATTACAGTCCTGATCTCCTAAATTTAACCAGTTGAGATTCTATTTCAGAGTGACGCCTCCTAAGCCTTTCAGCCCCCCCCAGACAGAGGGGGGAACTTCCCATTTAACTGGATGTAACGTCAGACCTGTTTACTAAAATGAAGATAATTTGATTTCCACAGAAAAGGTCAGAATCCCAGTTAAAGGCTCATCAAAACACGGTTAATACGATGAAAGGTCGAAGGCACTTTTTCACGTTTCAGTCCATTTCTGCACATTTTCAAAGGAGGGGTTAAATGATAGAATACAAAAATTTTCAGAGACTGTATGGTGCTTCATACAACGGAAGCCACTGACCAATGTTCACAACTGTTAACCTCTGGAGGCCTTTTTCTTTCTGTGAGAGCTAAATCTTTCACAATCCACCCAAAAAAAAAAAATCTACATCTACTTTTGATCCACTTAATATGTTGTAAAAAATAAAATAAAAAAACAAGCATTTGTAAAACTAACTCTGTCATTCAGCGGCTGCTTTGACAGACATGGTTATGAAGAATGATTCAAGACTCTTCTAACCGACGGATATTGTCAGAATAAAAACATTCACTTTGTAATTATTCATCCATCCATCCGTCTATCCATCGATTATCCATCCATTCATTCATTCATCGATGTATCCATCCATCCACCCATCCACCCATCCATCCATCCACCCATCCATCCATCCATCCATGCATCCATCTATCCATCCCTCCATTTTCATAAATCCATCAGACCATCCTCCCATTTTACATCCATCCATCCATCAGTCAATCCATCCATCCATCCATCCATCCATCCATCCATCCGTCCATCCATCCATCCATCGATTATCCATCCATACATCCCTCCATTTTCCATCCATCCATCCATCCATCCACTCATTATCCATCCATCCATCCATCCATCCATCCATCCATCCACCCATTATCCATCCATCCATCCAT
>CAJRST010011112.1:1504286-1557608 GCA_907169785.1 Menidia menidia | reverse complement strand
CCATCCATCCATCCATCCATCCACCCATTATCCATCCATCCATCCATTCAAACAGCCATCCATCTATCCATTATTCCTCCATACATCCATCCATTTCCCATCATCCAACTATTATTCATTCATCCATCTATCCATTATCCATCCATCAATTATCCATCCATCCATTATCGTGACCGCTTACTCCCTAATTGGGGTCGCAGACTTTGTAATTAATAAAAGTGAAGTGCCTGGTATTGTAAACATAAAATGGAACAAAAAATGTTTTCCAGGTCTGGTTACCGCTTAAAACACGTGTTTTAAACACATCTACCGTGGCTTTCACACCTTTAACTCTCCAGGGCTGCGTCCGTTGGGCGGCTCTCCGTGGGTCGGGCGCGCGCGCGTTTCCGCGTCCGGGGACGTGGCGCCCGTGACGCTGCGCGCGACGCACGCGTCTGGCCTCTGTTGTTCCTGTCAGCGTTCCCCTTTTCGGATAGAATAAGCTGCTGTTACACATTTCACAGAGCTGACAGATGGCGACCTACTGACTTTGAGCACGTCACGCTCCACGGAGCAGCGCGCGACCGCGTCACGCGGCGCAGGTGCCGCAACTTTTGAGGCATAACACGTTAAGTGTCTAAAAATGAAAGAATTTTGCTTTAAAACACGCTGTTCTTGTCATATTCTGCATGGTTGAATAGTAGAGTAATGTCAGCTTTAACTGGAACAATAAACTTGAAACAAAAATCTTACTTTTACTTTAAAATATGTTAAAAAAAAACATGTCCAGTTTCTATGACACAGACTATTTAAAAGCCTTGTCTACTGTGACTAATGTTGCTGTGAACTCATTCTGCACAGCTATTTTCGTCATGGGGTTTATTTGTGTGAATGTTGTGCTTCAAAAGTTATTTTGAACACAAAAAAAACTGCCTTATGACACTGGACGTGAGAAAGGTGAGAACCTCCCTAGGTTTTCCGTCCCCGTTCCTCTTTTCAGGGGTGTGACATGCCCACCACCTCTAAAAAATATGAGCATTTTGTCACAGACTTAGGTCACCAGTTCTCCCCCCCCCCCTCGTCGTGCTCGAAGAGTCAGGCTTTTCCATCCTGCTGCTTTTGAAAGAGGAAGTGTGACGGGGCTGTGACTGCCAAAAAACCCCATGAGCAATATCACCTTTTTGCAGAGCCCAGAGAGAAGGGGAAGTGTGAAAGAGCAGCCGGCTTCAGTCAGCACACGGCTGAGAAACGCTCAAAAAGTGGATTCTGATTCTCCCCAGCAGGTAAGGCCTCGGCCCGACGTCCTGTCTGGTGTCATTTAGTTCTCGGTTGGCTGTGTGAAAACTCTGAAAGTGGGCCGTTTTGGAATGGTCGGTTTTCTGAAACTCAGACATGATGATGTTAAAAAAGGCAGACGCTGACTCTGAAAGGGTCAAATGTGTAGAGGGATGGATTTAACTAACAGGACACTACATAGCTGGCTATATATTGTAGCTATAGGCCATTTATTTAGAAAAATCTATGTGTTTTTTTCACTTTCTTTTTCTTTTCTTTTTAACCTAGAGCAATTGATTGTTTTTTTATGGGAAAACTGTGGTTGTTAACTGGAAAGTGACTTGTTTATTAAATAAAAAGTCAACTTTAACTCTTCCTAAAGCCAGTTACTGACAGGACCTAGTTTGATTCTTCTCGTAAACAGAGACCGAAGGCAGGAAGTGCCCCTCGACACCCGGTAGTGACATTTTTTGTTAGACTTTAAACCGTCACACAGTCGTAGGAACAGAGGAAATGCTACAGATTCGAACTCGGGGGTCATTTTTGTACTGCCAACTCTAGAAATAAAGGTGGAAGAGGTGAACATTTTCCTTCATCGCAGGTCTGACCAGAAATCGGAAGACGATGGCTCAGGGCTGCCTGAACTGTCTGAAGTACACGATGTGTATCGCCAACTTCCTGTGCTTCGTAAGTCTGTCTCAGTAATCTGGCATCACACTCAGACAAGGTGGGTCCGGCTACCGGCAGGGCCTGGGGTCACACAACACACTGTGTGGAACATGGAAATGATGGCACCCACACGTTCGGTTATTTTTTTTATATAAAATGAAAAATCTGATGTCGGTAAGTCTCATTCAGAGTTTACATGCTTTGAATGGATTATTATTATCAAGCGGTGGTGTCGTTGAACTGTTTCCTTTTGTTTTTTCTACCTATACAAGTACGTCTGGCTGCACATTTTAGGAAGCCAATGATGGATATCCAACTCCGCCCACATCCAAGTCGGCCATTTTGATAACTTAACCAATAGGAGAATCCCAGGCAAAAAAATCGTAATTGCTTCATGGCAATATAGACATTAATTAAAAAATTGTTTAATTAATCTTGCAAACACTGAATTAAACTCTATACATATTATTATGTTAAAATAGTGGATGTTAAATAGGTTTGTACCATAAGTCCAAACAAGTTTAACCAAAAAATATTTATTTCTCACAATTATGAAGGATGTAGGGTTAGGGTTAGGGTCAGGGTTAGGGTTAGGGTCAGGGTCAGGGTCAGGGTTAGGGTTAGGGTTAGGGTTAGGGTTAGGGTTAGGGTCAGGGTTAGGGTTAGGGTTAGGACATAGTTTATCTTCCGATTTCGTATAGACAGTAAAGTTTAGTTTCCACCTGAGAAAGCGGCTAGTCACATGACCTAATCAAAATGGCCGACTTGGATGTGGGAGGAGTTATATATCCAACCGAGGCGTCCTACAGACTGCAGCCAGAGGCTACTCAATCTATACAGTTCACTTTAGCAGATAAATCCACAAATTTATTAGCTGTTTGATCAATCTAGAGGAGAAAAGACATGCGGAATTCAACTCTGTAAAAAAATACACTGGAAAAATATCATTTTCTGTGTCAGGAATCACGAAACTCAACATCCAAATGGTTGGATGTCATGATTATTGGGGAGCTAATTTTGTATTTATTTCATTTTTTCCCACACACCTTTTGTAAACAAACTTCATATCTTGAGTTCATTTGTCAATACGAGTTGCGTAGATATATTTGATATATTTAGGAGTCTGTTTTGGATCAGGTGAATTGAAATTGTTCTTTGGTGAAGCCTGATAATTGTTTAAATCCGTGTCCTGTCTCCCGGTAGGTGTGTGGGGTGGCGGTTCTGGCCCTGGGCGGGTACCTGATGGTGAACTTCAACTTCACGTCCCTCCTCCCCTCCTTGGCCTCCATGAACGTCCCCAAGTCGCTGCTCATCTGCGGCATCGTCATCACCTGCGTGTCCTTCCTGGGCTTCTTCGGCGCCCTGAAAGAGAACCGCTGCCTCCTCATGACGGTAACGCGCCCCCCCCCCACAGCCTAGCCCCTGCCCGCCCCCAGCTCTCTGCCAACCTGCCACACATAAGCTATGAAGTTAGATATCCACCACAGGGAGATTTATGTAGTGTACGAAAGAATTGGGGGAGGAAGTTTGGATGGTGGATCACAGAGGCTCTTCTTATTGAATGATGGGAATGTCACGGGTTCTTTTTTTTTGTTGTTCTTGAAATCTTCTAGTCCTTTCACACCTTTTAATGGATATAAAAGCGCATTCCAAAAGGTCTTGTGTAGTAAAACTATCACATGTTCGCTGAAAACAACTATTATTAATGTGCCTAAGGTCCTTTTAAACAATCTTTAATTGGAAATATCATGTTGTGTAATGGAACCTTAATGACCAAGAGGCCCTGGAAGAGGAGATCTTGAATCTAGATGGAGCCTTTGAGGATTTAAAGGAAGAAATGAAGCAACAATGAAGAATAATCAAACAAAAAAACATTCGTCACTCATCAAAACATCACCAGTTTCAAAAAGCTGTAATACTTCTTTTAATTATGTCAAGTGGTAGAAATGACATCGACTAAACTAAACTATTTGATTAGTTAAAGTATTTCTAAAATAAACATTTGGGTTTAGTCTGGTTTGGATGTAGTCTGGGGCTTACAGCATGGTAATATTTTGGCGTGTTTAGAGTTAAAACACATCATTCTGCCTGATATTAACACTATTTAACAAACATATTAGGATGAATAAAGTATATGAAATGAATGATACTAGTACTTATACTAGTACATCCTGGTGCCTATTATCAAAATGTTTTGATAATTATTTTGATTAATCCCATTATTATGCACATGATTTGATACATTTTATAGTAGTGTACGTCACATTTTGAAGTACCGTTTTATGGGAAAAGACCAATAACACTGTGATACATGTTCATTTATTTCCAATAAATATATACTTATAACATACTTATATTAGTTTACTATCTACATATTAAGATAGCAAAACAGCAGAGATCTAGCAGAGTACCGACCCCACCAAAGCATCCAAACTCTTCAAGCTTCTTTCCTCTTCTTTCAGCAGCCGAGCTCTAAAATAGGTGAATTCTGCTGAAAGATGACGGGAAATTACCCTTCCCTTCTAAAAATGTCATGTATATCGAGCGATGTCTCTGTTCCCAGAATTCAGCCGCTGAATTCGGTTTTATTTTTAGTATTAGGAAGCAGACATAAATGGCTGTGGGACAGAGACTGTATTAATTCCAGGGGAATTCAGAGTATTCAGCAGCCACAGAGGCAGGTTAGGATCAACACAAACTAAAACAGAACTAGTGGCCACATCATACCCAATAGTGCGTGTGCCATTTTATTTTTGCATTTCTAAAAATTCTAACCTAAAGTACCTGTGTCGACAGTTTTTCACGGTGCTCTTCATCCTGATGCTGGTGGAGCTGGTGGCAGCATGCCTTCTGCTCATGTACGAGAAAGAGGTGAGGCCGCCTCCGTCCACTGACGATGCAAATAAAGCAAACACATGCTAATGGCATTCCTCTGCTCTCCTTCCACCGTTGAGATATCTGAGGGAATAGAAAACGATCTCCGAAAGGGTATGAACCAAGTGAGGAACGGCAATGCAACAGATCTGAGCGAGTGGGACCTGATCCAGGAAAATGTGAGTCCCCACAACGGAGACCTGGTCTCTGCTGGACGCTAAGCCCTTCACACTCTTTTCCCCAAACTGTTTTCTTTCAGTTTGCTTGCTGTGGAATAACGAATTCCAGTGACTGGGGAGATATGGTGCCCAAATCCTGCTGCGTGAGCAAATGTGAAACCCCAAAGCCACCGTACAAGGCAAAGGTGCACAGACGATAATCTCTACTAAGACTTTTTTTTTTCATTTAATAAGATTTAATAATAAGATTTAATAAGCCACATTTTGTATATGTTTCATTTGCAGGGCTGTTTGTCCAAGCTTACCGCGTGGTTTGAGGAAAATTTCCTGATTCCAGGGATTTGTGTCATCGTAATCTGCGTGATTGAGGTAAGATGATGGAGGAGCATGGTTAGAAAAAGAAAAACAAACCTCATAAAGGGAAAAAATAAATAGACAACTAAGGCAGTTGACTTCCAAAAATATCACATTTCTGGTAGAGAATTCCTCCTGTCGCGAGGCACACATCATCCTCATCGATATGGTTTCCTGTCAGATTGCCAGAGAACAAACCTATGGAGACGTTTAGCTTCAGAAAAACAAGATCACCTCTAAAAACAAAGAGAAAAAAGCAGATTTGACCAAATGCCCCTGTGGGACTGACCATCCATTTTATTTGAGGATGCTCTTATCATATATTTTATTTCAAATGCTGATTTTAGACACAGTTCATACGTTTGTTTTAATCTTGTGATTATTTAAAAGTTGGTGTAGGGGGTTCACACACACCCTATGATTAGCAACAAGATAAGGACTTCAACTACTTTGTATTTTAAACCAGCAAATAGAATAAAAGTGTTGGACCAGAAAAGAATGTTCAGAATAATTCCCCAAAAATATGAATAAATAATCTAAGTAGTCCCAATTTGATCAACTGTATTGGCAAAAAACAAAAATCATAATTGGAGCTCATCTTTCCCCACTATCTCTGGCACAAGCAATGCCAAACTCTACTTACTTTTCCTTAAAAAAAAGTTTAAATTTGCACATTTCCTAGGTCTGACTGGTAGAATCTGTGTGTGTGTGTGTCCATGCTGTAAATAATATGAAAAGGGGAGCCTATCTGTTGGGTTATAATCCTGGCTCTTTTGCTCCTAGGTGTTGGGGATGTGCTTTGCCATGACGCTCTTCTGCCACATCAGTAAATCCGGACTGGGTTACAAGCTATAAACCCCCCCTCCAAAATGGAGTTTGGAACGGAGGTCGTTGTACAGCTCGAATTAGAAATGTTTTTTAAGAATGCAGAGAGTGCTAAAGAATCAACAAATTGTTTTCTTCATATCAGCATTATCTTCAGTATCGGTTTTAATTTGCTTTTTTGAGCTTAAAAGCAGAAGGAACCTCCATCTGCATGAACCGTGTGCAGCTCCTGAGTCTGAGCAAGGAAATGAAGCTTTGTAAATAGCCTGCTTGTTGCTTTCCGTGTATCTATTTGACAGTTTCTGAAAGGTAATGGTTTGTAAAATATGATCTTTCACAAAAATAATTGTCAGGTAACGTGTACAAAATAAATAAATGAAGTGTTTGTGGGATGAGGGGCAGCTTTTGTACCGTTCGGCTGTTCAGATGAAGTAGATTTCCTGCCACAGACGTGCAGCCTGCTGATCTGTGGTGGGGCCTCAAAAAGAACCATTTCCTCCTCTGACTCTTTAAGTCCGTGTCGGGGCTCGGAAGGCTTCACACACGACGCTCGAGACAAAGAGTAACACGGATGAATTTATTTATTTCAAGAATAAATCCTGCATCAATATTTTAAGACAAAAAAAAAAAAGCTAAAAAAATACTAAGATTTCCTTTACACTTTAAAATTATTTTGTTCTTTTTGAAACCATCACACAAAAAAATAGAAACGGGTCAAATTTTTTTTTTTTTGGGGGGGGGGGGATTAAAAAAAAATGTAACTGTACACAGCAGAATATATCATTTATTGCAAACTGAACACCCCTGACACCGCAGAAAACTATAGACAAAAGTATTGGAATTCACCTACGGATATGAAAAGACCACAATAAAGAAACTACTCTGATCCAGCTCGGCTCCTGGTCTGGGTGAAGTTTGGGTTTTTTTTCCTGTATGTCTCCGGGTGGAGCGCAGTGGGACCGGCGGGACCTTCCCTGGAGCCCCCCGGCCCTTCCTCTCTCCTCCTCGGGCGGATGCAGGGGCCTCGAGCCCCCCAAAAACGAGCCGGCGCGAGTCCCTTTGAGAGGCCGTGCACATTTGACCTAACTGGAACATGATGAAGCAACCCTGATCTGAGCCTTTCTTCCCCTCTATAAAAACAAAACAACCCATACAATTACTGTTGCTGGAAGGTTAAAAAGCAGCTTGTTAACGTGAACGATTTCATTCAGCAGCCTCAGGCCGTTCAAATACTTAAGATACACTTAGACGTGACCGAGCAGGCCGGGGCTCCGACGCGCCGCCGCCCGTCTCGTCGGTTAGCCGCCGCGGTCGTGTCGCCGCCGGCGTGTTTCTGTAGTGAGACCCCGGGGGCAGAAAGGCTGCCAGACGGTTCAGACGCGGGAGACGGGTGAGAGGGGAAGCCCTCTGGAGAGGCAGACAGACGGTACCGTGCCTTTAACGACATTCCGGGGGGGGGCAGAGGGCGCCGCGGAAACTTCAAACAACCCAAAACGTTCCCCGTAAACGTCGAATCCGTCTAAACGCAGAGCCACGGTCGCAGACCAGTTTATCTGCAAAACACACCAATAAATAAGAGAAAGACACTCTTTCCCAAAGACGGGTTCACAAATCCCAACCCAAGCCCCCCCCCACCCCGTGAGCCACTATTTATTCACCACTAGAACTGGAATGAGTAAGAAGAGTTAGGGTACCCAGCCCCGTTACACTTCAGTGTTGTACTAAAAACACCACTAAGACTCGTGTTAGCGTCCTTGTCGTCATGCTAACGCCACCTACAGGACAATAAGCCGCCATTAAAGGGGAGTGAGGAAAAGACCCGGAGCCTCGGACCTTCCCCAGGCGGTGGAGAGGAGGCCCGGCTGGCCTCGCGCAGGGACACGCGCACACTCTTTCTACAAACGCGCTCGTTTGAGCAGGAAGGAAGACGCCAGGCCGAAAAACGTCACCGAAGGACGCGGGGGGAAACGGGACACAGACGGAGACTCCGGCCTTCAGGGGACAGGCTGCTCCGGCCGGCAGAGGCTGTGAAGGAGACGCCAACGCTCCCGTACATTTCTGGCTATTCGTTCAGGACGTCCGAGGGCTGGACTTGGACCGTTCGCTCTTTTCTGGCCAGCCGGCGTGTAGCCGGAGGCGGCAGAAACCCTCCGGCGGCCACCGGCATCGTGGAGTTTACCGTTTGAATCGGGCTCACGCTCCACCTGTCCCTAACGGACAGGAAGGCGGACTGAGCCCGCGGGAATAAGGCACGGGGGGAATCCAGTAGAGAGGGGCGTGGCCTTTTTCTGATAGGCTCTGGGTGGCCACCAGCTGTGAGGACCAATCCGATTCCAGCGCGGCCCAGCACCTGCTGGTGTCCGAACCTAGCCACGCATTTTTAGTCACTTAAAACCAATCTCTCCAGCCCAGAATGGAAAAGAACACCGGCAACTAGCCCCTCCAGGGCTTGATGATGAGGCCAGACGCTGCTAAACTTGAGTTATAGCAGCCTGAAGCAAAAACAAGGACGTCACATCCATCGTTTTTGTCTTTGAAACCATTCTGTGGCTTTTAGTTGATCAAAGACGCCCCCAGCTCTACTGATATAAACTTATTGGGGACTTACGAAAAAAGTGGTCACAACAACTGGAGGCGTCCTAATCGGTAAGTTTATGACCAAGCAGAGGACAAAGAGGTCTAAATGTCTGCGTTTGCATTTGGATGTGAACCCACAGACCAGTTTTCAGAACTGAGAACTCCCATAGGGAAACTGACCCCTTTAAGAGAAGCATTTCTCACTTCTGAGGAATAAAAAAAAGAAAAACATTCCTTTTTTTTTTTTTTGCAAGTGTTTAATAAAAGGTAAATCTCTATTTTTCCTTTGTCCTCCGCCTCTCGGCACAGCTCTGTGTCTCTGAAAGCCTGAGCGTCATCTCACATCTATACGTCTGATCTAGTTAGAGTCCTGGGACGTGGAAATGTTTCCAAAAAATAGTAAAAACTCTACAAGACTGGGGGTTCCTATTAAGACTTGTTTCTAAACACGGTCTCAGTGACGCTGCGTCGTGTGGAAAAAGTCAGAGAGCTGATGGCGAGACTCGGGCCGGCGGCTTTCTGGCTGTTTCGGATCGTTTAGAGTTCTGGCGCGTCGGCCACCGTGCTCCTCAGCCACCGTGCTCCTCAGCTTTCTGACCGTTTCCAGCTGAGAACGGCCAACACAATTGTCAGAAATGAGAGGAAAAAAAAAATTCCTATTTTCCTCTAAATAACCGTGGAACCTTCCAGACAACCAGTGTGTAGAAAAACAAAACAAAAAACAACCAATAAACAAAGCAACATAAGTCAACCTGGACTAGCTCAGCTGACCGGTACGGTATGTATCTGACCACAACCCCCCGCCAGGTCTTAGTTTGAAGGAAAAGAGGGGCGATGATCAGATTAAGCAGGTTACCGCTGATCCGACTCTGTCCGAGTCCTGAATCTCTGGGTGGATGGAGAGGAGGCCGGGGGTGGGGGTCTGTGGTTACAGCCAGCTGTGGCCTCTCAGGCACAGGAATGCAGTGGTTTTGGTGACAGCCCCCACCCCCCCCACCCCAGCTGGGGGCTTACAGGGGCATCAGCCTGGTGGTGTGAAACAGGAGCGGGTTCAGGTCCTCGGCGTGGACGGCCCGATGGAGCGACGGCTCCGAGCGGCTCCGCTCGATTTTTGGCAGCAGGTCCTGCACCTGCTCGATGGCCACCAGGATCTGAGCACGGGCAGAGGGGGGCAGAAAGACCGTTAACACGAGAAAGCCCAAAGAACCTTGTTGGAAAAGCATGGTTATGACCTTCTCTCAGCTCAGAAACTAGGACCCGTATGATATCTGGTTGTTCAATAGGTTTTCCTAAATAAAAGATTCAGATACGACTTATCAATATATTCCTGCAAAAAGGTCAGCCTTTATCCAGTCTCATGTACAGGGGCTGGTCATATCACAGGTTATTTGCATTACAGTAGGGACAGTTAGCGAGGTAGAGTGAATAAACAAACTTGAAGAGGGGAGGGGGGCTTGCAGGAACACTGAAATTCTCTGGGACTTCTAGTCCAATGCCTCCTGACTACCTCCAGTTTCCCCTTCTCAGGCCAGCCCGGGCTTACTGCTGGGGTACGGGGGGGCATTCGGCTCTACGTACCTGTGGGAACAGGGGCCTCTCATCACGCTTGAACTTCAGACAGTCGACGATGAGCCTTTTCATGGACTTGGGTGAGGTACTGGACAGTTTAGTGAGATCCGGAGACAAGTAACCGCGGCCGACCATGAAGATTATCTGAAACACACAAATATGGAGGAGACGGTTACCACATGACTCACACAATATTTGACTAATTTCTCTGGTGCGGCTGGTTTTCTTTTTTCAAATTTCATGCGTGTACAGAATGGTGAAATAAACACATGGAGGTGTTTGTGGGAATTTGCAATTATTGAATAGCCAAACAAACTATTTGGAGAGAAGGGTCCAAAAACACAAACCAAAAAGGGCTGAGCAGGTACTATTGAAAAAGCCCCATAAGAGACCAAAGGTGACCCTAAAGTAGCTGGAAAGCTCCACAGAAGGTCCTGGACAACTGAAGGTGGACCAGGACACACACGCACACCAGAGCAGAGCTGGGCATCAGAACAGAGCGGCCAGAATAATTCACATCCACACCCAAAAATGAAGCCCGGTGGTGGACAGACAGGAGAAGATGTCAGAGCATCAGCACACAACAAAAGAGAAGGAAACAGTGGGTGGAAACAGCGTTTGTGATCCAACTAAGGAAAAGACCTATCCATCAGACAGAGCGAGCCAGAGAGCACAGAGCGATCTCCCCAAAAGCCGTAGAGAAGCAGATTTGGTCTGCAGCCGATTAAAAATCGGAAACGCAAGGGCTGTCAAACATACGGATAAGAGTACTAAGTGTTGAATTTTCTCTTTTAATGAATCTTCGGCTGGCTTTTCAGTTGGCATCTCATGCTGTCTGAAAATGAAGGAGAGAAAACGCCGAAAGGCCCCCGTTCTACTTCCTACAGCCATTCTAAAAGCTGGAGCCGGACTGATGGGGAACACAGTTTATAATTAGGGAAGTACATGGCTCCAAGAATCCGAGCCGTCAGACAAACCAGAGGAGCAGAGACATGTTTTCAACACCAGTATAACACCTTAAGGCACCCTTTACTCTGCTGAGGCTTATTCATTAAGCATGTCCGTTTTGTTAATTTCTTTTCAAAACGAAAAAACTGGATGAACATCCCCGAGTGGTGGAGACCGATACAGCCTTAATAACAGACGCCCGACGGGGGAGAAGCCCCAGAGAGCCCCGTCTGCTACTCTGCTTCTGATGGGTTTGTTTTAAGGCTCGCTTTGGAAGGAGGAGGACATCCATCTTTTTCATCTACAAACATTTTCCTGCAGACTGAGGAAGTCGAGTCAAACAAAGAACGGGAGGCATCGGACCTGGTCTCTGTTGTTGATATTGGAGTAGGGCAGGGTTCCTGACATGAGCTCGAACAGCACCACGCCGTAGCCGTACACGTCCGACTGGAAGGTGTACGGGTTGCTGTCCTGCATCCGGATCACCTCTGGGGCCTGAAGAGGACGAGAAAACCAGGAGTTAGTAAAGTTGGTCAGCCACTCCGGCCCGGGTGACCGGTTCTGCCGCCGACAGACTGAGGGGGGGGGAGCGAGGGGGTGCCTACCATCCACAGAATGGATCCGCTGGGCTGCTCCACCTGCTGGGAGCCGCTCCACCGAGACTTCACCGTGGCCAAGCCGAAATCGCCGATCTTCACCGTCCAGCCCTCGTGGAGGAAAATATCTGAGGGCGGCGCTCAGGAAACGTCCCGAACACAGAGCTGGTGTGGTCAGTGGTCACCTCAGACACCAGGAGACAAAGAGAGGCAAAAGGGGCTTTCCCGCCGGTACCGACTCAGCACGGCTCTGCTCGTTTTCTTTTTTAAGGGGGGGGATTTCCATTGTGGATTTGTCCTTAATTTTTATCATGTGCTTGTGTCACATGTAAATGAAGTCACCGGGCAGGACGCTCCGCCTGTCCTTCTACCCCTAAACTGAGTCGAGGTGAGCAATGGCCAACCTGGCAACAAGAAATTTCTCAACACTAACTAGCAAGACCAGGAAATTCCCCAGCTCCTTTTTTAAGTTGCTTAATATTTTCAATCTTCACATGATAAATCTCCCTAAATTCTCCCTGGAGATAATAAAGTACACAATAAAGTATACTCAATATTCAATAAATGGACAACACGTGTGGTTCTAGAGAACAGAACTGTTCAACCATCTGCTTACCGACTTGTCTGTTTTATATAAAAATGAAAAAAAAAAGCAAATACTCTGCCTTCCAGGAAAGCCTTAAATAGCAGCAGAATATCTCGGTCAAACTACCAAATGTGGTTACTGGTTACGGCTACAGCTGCCTGAGCTTCAGAAACACCCCCACCCCCCCACCCCACGCAAGGAAAGGATACTGTTTGACTTCAGATCTCGATGAATGATGTTCTTTGCGTGAAGATAACTATTAGAGGCAAAAATCATGTGTAGAAAAAATTCATTAACCATTGACTGCATTGAAATTAGGAAAATATACATGTATTGAATCTTACTGGGTGCTAGACCAAGAGTACTAAAAAATGACACATAGTGAGTGGGAATTGTAAAAGGGAATCTTACTCCATGCCCTGGGCCGTCTGTCTGGCCACGTCAATGCGACGCATAGTGTCAAACTTGGTTTCCGTCACATGCAGATGGCGGTACAAGCTGCTGCCTTCACACCACTGTGTGATAATGGCAAAGTTGGGCTTAGTCATGTAGCCCATGAACAGCAGGATGTTGACGTGGCGGGTTTTTCTGCAGAGCACACGAGTGGAAAAGTGGTTAGAAATTCCATGATCTGATCAGCAGATTAGGGTGAACTTCAGTCTGTACTTAAGAGGTAGATTTCTATGGCATGATAAGGGTGTGAGTCAAAAGGATTTCACTCATCATAAAAGTCTCTTTAGAAGATGAGTGGAGTCAATATATATATACACACACATATATATATATACATATATATAATCTCTGGGGGAAAAAAATGCTTACCGTAAAACCTGCATTTCATTTTTGAAAGCCTGTAACTGCTCAGGTGTCGGCTCTTTAACTTTAAGGATCTTGATTGCCACGTCTCCATGCCACTTGCCCTTAAAGACTGTTCCAAAGGAGCCGGTACCTATTCTCTTCTGGATGTTGACTTCTTTCGAGTGGACCTCCCAGTAGTAACTCGAGTCCCTATAGCCTCCTCGGTGCTAAAGAACAAACAATCAATCAATTAATCCATGTCGTCTGGGCTCCAGCCAGTTTGCAAACGGGTTTTTCTGTTTGTCCACTAAACTCTGAGTGCTCTGCCTGACGGGCACTGGCCTGTGCAGGACGTCGAAGAGTACCCACCACTTTTTTTTTTTCATCAGATGAGCTCTGTTTGCGCTCCTTGTGCTCAGAGGGAGACTTCGGTGGCTTCCTCCCAGGGGAGCCGAGGGTGGAAGGTGGGCTGGTGGAGGGTTTCGGTGAGGGCTCAGGACCTGTGGAGATGAACGGGGATTAACTGCGGTGTGACAGAACAGACAGAATACTCTGGAACTCAGAACGGAGAGGAATGGATCTGTACCTATAGTAGCGAATTTCAGTGCTTCCTGGAGAGAAGAGCAACAGTGTAATCAATCAATCACTCTTTAATTTGAAAGCACTTTTCATACAGTGTTTTAATAAAATAACTAGAAAAATTATGAATTCATTAGAAGTTTTCTCACAAGAAACAATAAAAAAAACAGGGCACAAAACTGACCTCAATGATGCTGACACTTGCGGCGTCCACTGTGCTGACCATGTGCACGTTGGGAGTGGAGGTGGAGCGATGCCTCTGCAGGGACTGGCCGTCTCCACCTGATATGGGAAAGTGGAAGGTAGAGGGCGGGGACAGGAGGTTCATTCTGAGAGATGGGAGCAAAGCAGACGGTCATGGTTGGGGTCTGTGGGAGCTCTGCTGCTGCCAAAGGTACGGCCTGGTGTGGGGAGCTCACCCGGCAGGCTCCGGGGTTAAGGCGAGGTTGCTCTGTGAGGGGGAGTGGTCTGGCACTAGTATCTGAGGAAAGTCATCGGCCGAACTGTGATCACACCTGTCCGACAAAGAAAAGGGTGATGAGACACGATCTGTTCACTCGGTCTCAGAGCTTCAATTCAACAAAAACCTACACACCCTGTTGGTCCACTACTGTTTATTTAGCGGTTCAAACGTCATGTCAGGCCTTCTGGTTCATCACGTCACACCACAGTCGGCGTGTTGTTCGTTCTCGACTGATTATGGGGCTAACTGCGCCCCTTGAGGGTATTGGCTTTACTTTTACTTCTCGTTTTGAAAAGGTAGGTCATTTTTGGCAAGGCAGATCTCGCAAATGTCTAGTCACTCAAATGTAACCTGTTTTTTTTTTTCTTTTTACAATCCCGTGTCGATAGAAGCAGATTTTTCTTTTTTATTGCATTGTGATGCATATAGGAGTAAAGTTGATCTTTGTATTTAAAACGTGTATTTATGTCTTCTTTAGGATTTCTTTGCAATTTGGTTTCGATGGTCTAAAAAAACTTAATTACAACATTTTACTTACACTGCAAAGACATGATTGGTTGAAAACCTATAAAACCAATTTATTATAGATTTTAAAAAACATTATCTGATCTGATCAAGGTAAAAGTTTAAATAAAAAAAGAGGATGCAGGGTCTCAGGATGATAGGACAGGATTTAAACCCTCTTCTCAAATAACTGGATTTAGATTTTCTATCTCAATTTGTATTCTTCTTAAGGCATAGAGTGATTCTATTGGCAAAAAGTTATAAAGACCAGTGCAGGTGAAGAGGAGCTCAGTATTTTAACTGGGAAAAACTGGAGAGTACCTCCTGTTAACCTACTAATGTCAGGGCCAAGGTTTTAAAGACCCACCTTTTGCTCACTGTGTCCATGTCAACACACACTGTGGGAACCTTGCTGCTGCAGTGCTGGTGGAATTTGTAGCCACAAGTCTGACATCTGAAGCCATTAAAAAGAAACTTGTGGCAGAAATCACAGTAAGCCAGCTTGAAAAACGTTTTCCGTACCTGCAAAAAAACAAAGAGGACACAATGAGTATAGCGGTGGTTTTTCTTTTCCAAGCTGCTGAATGGCTGGCATGAGTGTGAGTTCCGTACATAGTTGTGCATTGTGAGAGGAATATCATCTAGGACCTCGACTAAAAGCTCCTCTCCAACCAGAGGAGTGATGTCTGTGTCCCAGTCTGTCAGTCTCTTACGACTAGAACGGTGCAAAAAGAAGAAAGACAGCAAATAGACATTTTAGTTTTCTCCACAATAAATGGTTGAACTCAGAAATACTAACTAGTGAGTCCAATTCTTTTTATGACCCAAAATGCTAAACAGCTGGTACATTTTGTAGATGTAAACATAGACTAAATGCAGTGATTTGCCTTTTGGCAAAGAATCCCATAATCCCTCAGGGTCACCTCCATTAAACCACCAGTGACATCACCAATGACATAATGTATGTAATGTTGGGTGATTCTGCTGGTTTGTTTCTATTTTAACAAGTATAGCATAATAAAAAAAGATATATAGTTGGTATAGTTAAAGGATTTGAATTAAGATAGAACTTGGAAAACCTATGACAATGTTTGTGTGATGGATAACTTGTTTAAAAAGCTAATAAGCAACGGGTCAGCAAGACAAATACAGAAGAGGAGCATCTCTGAGAGGCAGTCAGAGACAAATAAGGAATCCTAAATGATAAAATAAGATAATCATAAGTAAGGTCCCTCATAGGTACTTTACTTAGCGACTCGGTGTGTGTTTGCAGAATCAAAATGTGTGTTTAAGTCTTTATATAAGCAGTTCACAATATGAGGAGGGGGACATCGTCTATGTAGACCGTGAGAAACACAACCCATAATCCTTTGATGTTGTGAGAGAGCACACAGCAGACAGGAAGATCTTACCCCTCCAGGAGGCGAAACACAGCACAGCAGTCTTGGCTTAAGCCTCTCACTTTGAGGGCTTTATTTAGACTCTCGTACACAGTCTGTCCCTGGCGGACATTAACCTGATGAAACAAACAAACAAACAAACAGACAAACAAACAAACAAACAAAAAACATTTAGGAGCAAGTTCCACTTTCAGATTTCATGCATGAAGCAAAAATGATACCCAGCATTTCATCCAAGTAGAGGGGAAAGATTTTGATTTTTTAAAACTCAAATAATAAAGCCGCCTTCCTGTCCTGATCAGAACGAAGCTCTTATACAGAACATGACATAAGATATTTCCCCATTATGTCCTGCTCCATATCAAACATCCTGATGGAATTGGACAGATCCAGCATGGCTGATCATGTCACAGTAAGACAAGAATGCACATTTAAAACAGGAATTACACTCAAATATTTTAAAATGTTGGAGAACCGAATTGGTTTAAAGCTTTAAAGTTAATGCACGACACAGTGGGGATGAGTAAAGACACCTCTCTAAAGAAAACATTGCATATCAACTCTTACCATCCATACAGTGCAGTTTTCCACATAATTACACAATGTGAAGACATTTCCAAAAGGGCTATGCTTTTGTGAGCAACATAGTCTAAACTTTCGGTTACACTCACACCAAATAACAGGACTCATAAATGCCGTGACTGGCAGGTAATCATGCATTTCTTTCTCCTCCACATAATTTTAGCCCATAGTTTGGAAGCTAAAGGTGGGCACAGGAAGCAGATATCCACGCTGGTCCAAGTTCAGGCCATCCAGGCCAACATTACAGTTGGATTTATAGCTAGATATTTGGGTCATTTTGTAATTGTTCTTTAGGTTTAATCACATGCAATGTTTAAAAATCCGTTGCTATAATTTAAGAGCAACACTGCAATAATGCTGACCTTTTGGAACTGTGTTTATCTTTATGCATTTAGCAGAGTCTTTGATCCAAAGCGACTAACAATGTCGCTTTGGATCAAAGTAAAAGTAATAAATAACTATGACTTTGTGGGTAAAAAGTAGTCCATCTAAAAAGACAGTTGTGTTGAGGTTTCACGTTTGTGTTCTTCTGCTGAGGCGTTCAACTAAGTTTTTCAATCAAGCTGACAGGTAAAGCTGTAGGTGGATTTGTTCTCTTGGAGGGTGTTGTTTGGAATGCATTAAACTTCTGCAAGGAAAAGCTTGGAGACAGGCCAAGCAATTTTACCAGGAGACACCATTAATGCTCTCCAGACTGCTTTTCACAATCACTTAGGTGGCGATTTAGCTTGATGACACAATAACAGGACAATCTAACAGGCATTTTCCAGAGTATGGGAACACGAGGCTGGAGTCTGATATGAACGCGGGGTGCCAGCGGGCGCCATCTGTGGAACCTGACGCCAACTGTTCAACAGTTAACTCACTGAACTGTTATGGAACATGACACATTTCGTGTGAACAAAGAGTGGTCATTATTTCCAAATCAAATGGCAACTGTCACCTATGCCCTATTCAACTCACAGTCTATTTATACTTTTGATTAGTTGGATGTTTCATAATTGTATTTTTTCCTTGTGTGTCAAGACCCGATCAAAGGAAGAACACAGCCAAAAATCTTACCACTGTCCTCTGTTTGTTGGGGAGGTAGACACGAATTGTACCCCCACCTCGGGGTACATCCTCTGGACTGGTCTCCCCTGAGGAGGAGTACGAGGAAGAGGTGGAGGACATGATGGCAGGAGGAGCTGGGGGAAGGGGGGAGGGGGGCACAGCAACAAGACACTGAGTCCTCAGGAGAGCTTCATGCACTTCGGGGTCCACATGAGCCCTTTATTTAGAACCTGCAAACCACACAAACACAATACAGTTTAGACACAATACAGTCCTCGTATGCTTTGACTTCAGCAGCAAAATAGTGGGTAGTGGACTCAATTATTTATTATTTAAATCACTTCCAAGAAGGCATGGTGCCTCTTCCAAGCAGCATGGACAAAAATCACAGCTTAATCTGGCGTTCAGTACAACAGACTAAAATATTCTTAGCCTCATTAAGAACATAACATGCATACATTTATTTCTGATTAACCAACTACACCAAATAAAATCCATGCCCTTCATGGACGTTAATTCATTCTTCCATACACTTTTTTTTAAGAAACTAACGAGGGGTGAGTCAACTTGAAGAAAACACGAGCAACATAAGAAAATAATGTGGATAAATACATTTATTTCATATAAGGTCCAGAAATCTTACTGTGTGAGATATGTGACAGCGTTAATTTGGGAATGGCGATCCAAGCCACTAGCCCGTACCGGCTATTAAAGCTAGCTTAAATTTCTGAGAACTTTGCAATAAATTAAGACATGTTTATAAAGCGAATAAATATTGATAGAATGGCTGCCCAAACAACTGCTTATTGCTCTTAAATAATACAAAAAAATACATAACAGACCAAACGTTGAAATAATGCTAAATGAAAACGTTTAGCGTCAAAATAACAACCCACCAAACTAACCATATACTCGCACGATGCTAATGCTAGCAGACTTTAGCTCGTTTACTTAGCGTAGGATTTTCCTGCAATTCAATTTGACATTTCGAGTTTTGGGAGGCCGTGATAGTGTTTAGGTTGCGGTTATTCAACTTTACCCAACTAGCCACTAACTTTTCAATGCATTTTAATTGACTTAAATAACAACTGTCATGATGGGAGTACAATGTTTGCGATGCAAAGTCAGTAAAGCTTTGGCAAAATCCACTCATTTCGACTTGCCAGCTTGCTAGCTGCGTGCTGACTTGTGTGACAGAGGAGATTATCCGGCTACCTCAGTGACTAGCTTACTTAACTGTGATATGCTTTGAGGCTAGTGCTAGCCGGCTAACGCTAGCCAACCTGGGGGGGGGGTTCACCACGGCGTCGGATTGTTGGCTACTACTACTGTCTTCTCCCCCACGCAGCGTTCAGCTGACACGCGTGAAACGACACGAACGAGACGCCGCCAAGCATTTATCCCGACACCGCCCGACTCCGTAGCCTTTTTTGAAGCGGCTGGAGTCTAAAAGTTAAACGCTTACCTGTAGCAGCCATTTTGAATTCTCTCAATCTAAAGTCGGATCTGTCAAGAACTTCGGAGAAAGCGGAAAACCTCCGCGGTGCTCCGTCCCCATTGGCTGGTTCTCGGATCTGCGTTCTGGAGGCGGATAAATACCGGCTGGCTCTGGAGTAGTGGGCGCTGCCAGCAAGCTCATCCTTTAAACAATTACTTTCTGGAACACACCTTACAGCCCACCTGTTATGTCTTCATTTACGGAAATATATTTTTTTCAAAGTATAATAAAAAAAAAAAAAAACTAATTAAAACCAATGCGTTTGCATATTTAATGTGATACATGACCTCCCCCCCCCATTAGTGGTCAAACAATCAAGACAAATCAAATTTGTGGAGATAATTTTTTTTATTATAAAACAGAATAACAGAATATACAGAGTACAATATGGATCTTATTAACTGCTCAGTTTCAGTGAGAGTTATAGTCACATAATATGGATATTATGCAGTTTATTTTGTGGAAATTCCCTGGACAAATCTCAGTCCACCGTATGACATAATCTGTTGTTTCCGATCACTCTTCCTTCAGTTTGTCCTACTGCACACTGAGAAACCTCCTCTTCTTCGCCGTGTGCGTGTACGCATGGTGCCGCCACTCGATGTCTGCGGTGCCCTCGTTCTCCAAGGTGCCAAGTTTGATCATGTACACTAAACGGAAACAGAGAAACGACAAAAAAGTATAATGAGAACACAAAAGCAGCACAGGACAGAACTGAATTCCTTTTTGTACTTTGAACAATTTACTCTTCTGGTTTGATTTATAAACAGACATGAAATTTGTTCCATATTTTATCAGTGTAGCCTGTAGCGTTACTCTTCTCTTTATTTGAAGCCATTCTTAAACCTCAGAAAGAAAATGATGCTTCATGCTAACAATAATCTGACAGAAGCCCCCCTGACATGTTTTCGGAGGCAGCTCTTGTGGAAACGTGGTTTGTTGGTGTTGCTGCTTTTGCACGTCATGCACAGCGTGGTCTGAGGGGATGCGCTTCTCTCAGAGTTCCACCCGCAGAACAAACTCCACCCGCAGAACAAACTCCACCCGCATAACATACTCCACCCGCAGAACTTGGGGTTCAAACCCACTTATCCAGTCATACTTACGTTTCATTTCAAACCTGGGTCCTACTTCTGTTAGCTCTATGTTCTTGTGGTCCGTTTTCTTGTAGGTGTGGTGCCTATTTAAAAGAAGAAGAAAGAAAATGATTACGTATTTTTTCATACACAAGTATAAAAATGTGTCATTTTTAGATAAGAGGCTAATGTCGCACAGACCTGAAAGAAATAAAGTCTTCCTGGTTAGCGAAGGTGATTACGCGCCTGCTGTCGTCCTTCGGCACGGGAAAAAGATACTTGAGGATATTTGACACCTGTGCGAGCAGAAATAATTAGCGGTACGCACAAACGAGCGGTGGAAAAGAACATGGCGTGCGTGCCGGCTCACCCGCTTGCCCAGCCGCGAGCTGAAGTTGTGGAAAATGAGGTGGGGGTGGGCCTCCGACATGGTGCCTATGTCGGGGACGTCGTGCCTCATCACCACGTTGTAGAGGGTGAAATAGGCCGTGGGCCCGAACGGCAGGTGGCACACCACCAGGCCATCTGGGAGGGAGACGGGCACACAATCAGCCAAACGTCCAGACGCCGTCCACAAAGCCCAGCCGCGCGGCTTCGGCCAATCGAGGAAAACCTAAGCTGCTTTTGTGTACGGTCTTAGACGGCTCTTACCGGGCTGCCCTCTGGTTTCGTGCAGGATGACGAGGTCCGACACGTTGTTGGCTTTGCAGGCCCGCACCAGGGCGGCGATCTCGTGGTTGCCTCTGTTCATGCGCTGGGCCCCCGGAAACATCAGCTTGACCTCCTGAAGGAGGACACGCGCACAAAGCAGAGCCGGTTATTCGGAAGTCTCGTTTCAACATGTGGGGAGCGGCACAGAGAAGCCATTTCTGTCCTCTAACCACTGAAACTGAGCTGTGTTTGACGACTAATTACTCACTAATCTAACATTTTTAAAAGACTAAACAATCTTGTGTTTCTGTTTTTTGTTTGGCTGCTTCAAGCTAACTAACTTGTATCGTCATGCTGCTTTGGTAGTTAATTCACCAAATTTCATAGAAGTATTCCAAAATTGTGGTCTTCAGTGGCCCTCGTGAACATTTTAATCCTTAACGTTTGACATTCGGCTACCACCATAGGCAAGGCAAGTTTATTTGTATCGCACATTTCCTGTACAAGACAATTCAAAGTGCTTCATAGCAAATTTAAAAGCAGAAAAACAAGAAAAATAATAAAAAATGAGACAGATGAAAAGTGAAGGGTACAGATAAATTACATTCAGTTTTCATATGCACATTTATGAAATATGCACATATGCACAGTTAAACAGAAGCGTTTTCAGCCTGGATTTAAATCCTGACAGAGTTGAGGCCTGTCTCAAGCCTTCAGGGAGACTGTTTCAGATTTTAGGAGCATGGAACTGAAATGAAGACCGTACAGGTCAAACCGCATGCCTTTCACCCGGGCTGTTCCAGATGAGGATCAGAATGAAGAGGAGCGGCTGCCGGCGGCTCAAGTTTCACCACTGTGCTCAGAGAACGCTAAACAAAAGGCCGTAAGTGATCCCAGGAAGGTCCCTCTTGTCTGTCTCTGTCCCGGGAGGGGGGGGGGACTCACCTTGGCAAACATCTTGAGTCTGGAGCTGGGGTCCCGGGAGGTGGTGACCATGACTTTGGGGTCCTCCACTCCGGCCCACTTGTACTCGTCATCTATGTGGGAGCTGACACCTGCGCACACATTTGGACAGAACCCCCCCACCCCGATGAGCTGATCAGCCGAAGCACCTTTAACGCCCGACTGGCAGCACGCCGCCATCGGCGGGGGGGGGTCTACCAACCTTCTGCCCCATCATCGTCGAACTCCAGCAGCTTCTGCAGCTGCAGGGCTTCTCTGCGCACCTCGGTGGGAAGCAGGCGGTTTTCTGCGGGAAAGAGGAGCCGGCAGGGGTTATGGCGGGGGTTTCAGGGCAGAAACTGACCATGTTATTGGACCAAACGGAGTGACCGTACCCTCAAGCGCTCCCTTCAGCTTCTGTTTCTTCTCCTCTATCGTCCTCAGCCGGTCCTCCTGGGCCTTCCGGTACAGGTACTCCCGCCTCTGTCTCACCTCTCTGCGAAGCTATTTGCAGAAAAACGGTGTGAAATGGTAAAAGTTGACAGATTGTGAACAGCTTTTAGCCCTCGCACTGCTCTCACCATTTACTATTCGCCTCTTTGTCCTACCGGGATACATTTTTCTGTGGTGTAAAATGATTACTTTTATCATTTCACCTTTTCAGTGTATTTCTTTCCAACACATTATTATATATCTTACACTTATTGTCTTTAACGCTGCAACATATCCAATCCTTTAACTTTTTAATAAAAGATGAAACTGGAAAACACGGGGTGGTAGGTCAACCGGGAGATTTGAAGTTGAATTTCCATATATTAATTTTTTAAATGTCAGCAGACAGTCACACCTCTTGTCCTCCAGAGTCTGACGTTTTTCAGGCAGTAACATGCAAAGATAAAAGCCATGACATCCACTTTTGAAATGGGTGAAGCTGATCCGAAGAGCACAGGTGATGGGACATTTACAAAGCGAATAGAAACTGATGGATTAAATCTAACAGTTTATTGTTTTGCATAATTTAATTCAGAGAGAAATAGAGAGAGTCCTCTGCAATCGTTAGGCATGGGAATGAGTGTATTCTTAGCTGTCAGGATACGTTCAGTACTGATGTGTCCCTCCATATCAAGTCTGTGAAAAGGTATTTTCTAAAGCAGGTGAAATAATCTAAAAACAAAAAAGAAACTGCCTGAAGAAGTGGAGAAGTTGTGTTTAAATAACAATGAATAAAATGCCGACTGTGTCAGCACACTCAAAAAATAAGTAACAAGCATTTTGACCCTGTCATTGTATCATACAGACAGACACCATATAAAAGCCATATAAAGAGCCATAGATTCTTTATAATCCCACAGCGTTTTTTACATTTATTGTCCACTTGATGGCACAACAGAGCAAAAAATTAAGTGAGTGGAGCAATTGGATAGAAGGCTTCAGTGTTTTATGAAGTTTCAGCTCGCCATCATTGATTAGCAAAGGAGAATTTGACCATACGGTGTCAGTTTATCTTCAACGAACACGCAGGCGGCCATCTTTGTTTTGATTCGCCAACCCGAGTCAGACGCCCGGAAATAAACGTATTCCACAATTATTTGAAGATAGAAATAGCAGTGCATTTAAACACTATCTAAGAGAGTTTAGATAGATTAATAGAATTCCTTTTCTACGACATGTTTCATGTCTGGCGAGTTACCGTTTAGGAAAAGCTAGGTTTAGCTTAAGATATCTACAAATGATAGAACACCACGGGGGATATAGAGACTAACATTAGCGCTATCGAAGCTAATAAACCCTCATATCCTGATTAAACCACGACAACATTAAACAAGCAGGAAATTCTACATTTTACATCACTTACCATGTCTGTAGCTAACTTGAGGGCACTCACATGGAGAAAGAAACGCTTTCCAAACAAGGCTCTTCCTCATTGGCTAACACATTGGCCAATGAAAGCAGTCGATACAGAGGTCCTTTTTTTTCTCCTCTAAAATAAAAGCTTGTGACTAATTGAACTGTTGTGTTTCTGTGACCCTGTTATGGACTGGCGAGCTGTCCAGGGTTTAACGCTTATAATGTGCGATATTTACAGTTTTTACCCTATAATGTGCAAGAGTTTTGACCAAAAATGTGCAATATTCACACACATATGTTTAGCTATTTATTTAGCTTCATTTTTATTTCTGCAATGCACAAACACCCAGGACTGTACAACTTACTTCCAATGTTTATATTGTATATATTTTTTACAAACTGATATTTCAATATTTCTACACTGTTTGAAATCGGCTTGACAATGAAAAGCGTTCTGATTCTGGTTCTGAAAAATGTAAAATCAGAACACTGAAATTGTCCCTTCACTTCTTTTTGACAATTAGTAGAAGAAATTGGATGAAACCACTTTTATTTAACATTAAAAAAAATATTAAAACTACTCCTAAAAACACAAAAGAAATGTTTTTATTGATGGAAATCTTTTTCTGGCGGTTGAGAAATATAAAACCACCTTGTGTTTTTTTAGTTACTAAGAGATGACTGTGGGTACCCTTGTAAAAATCCATTAACTGCAGACTAAACAAATTAGGCTTCAGTTTATGGAGCGGGCTTGCAGAACTTTACGAGCTGAAGCATGCAGCCGACTGACAAATTACAGGCTCAACTAAAAGCCGCCAGGTGACACAATGTGGAAATGATTCCAAAACCCCTTCAAGAAACTGCCTCGACATGCATAACCAAGAAAAGATTCCAAAAAAATTAAACAAGCATGAGGCAACATTATAAATTTCAATGTGTATCGAAAGAAACAAAAAGCAAAATGAAGAGGAACTTGATTTTGTAATCAAATTGAGGAATTTAGCAAAAGGAATTAGTTTTTTTATTTTATTTTAAAGCAACTCCTGAATAGCATAAAACAAAGGGAAAGTTGTCTAAAACACAAACCCCCCACTGGACACTTGGTTTGGTCCAAAGTTACAAAAAGAAAAAGCCTGAAGAAAACAAGCCCATTTCCAATCACGGATGAGTTCATTTTAGGTAAAGCGTCATGGGAGAAAGCAGTCATCACATTTAAAGTCAATCTAAAGGTGTACATTCAAACTTTTCTCAAAAAATAAATAAAAAAGGGGTTTGTGATTAGATGAACCTAATGGGGTTGGTGTGCTGCTGTACCCTAAAGAGATATGATCTATGATCACGAGTGAAGTCTATATCTCAAAGAATTCACACTTAGATAAAAGCTTTCATCTGGAATACAAACCTATTTATAATTTTACTCATTTATAGCCGTGCTTTTAAAATGGATCATTTTAGGCTCTTTTAGAAAAGAACGGTAAAGGTAAAAGCAAACTAGATCAATCCATGAGATATAAAAAGCCTTGGGACGGATAAGATCTGAGTGGTACACGTTTCCTGGAGTTCAGAAACTTAAAAAAAGCCTCTCTTCCTCTGTACACTTCCTGTTATAGCTTTAGACCTGAACAACAACCTGCTGGCACGAGAAATATGCGTCCTCTCATGTTGACGTTACTCTGTACTATAGGTAAGTGTCCTAAAACCGGCCAATGTTTGGAACAGGACTGCTTAACTTTACAATCTGGGTTAAAGTATTAGGTAAAAATGACGACAAAAACACAGGTCATGACAGAACCTTGCAGATTTTGTTTCGTTTTATGACTTTGGAATGGAATTCTCAGTAAAAAAACATAAAATGTGACCTGTTCTGGGGTGTGTCCAGGTGTTGGAGAGGCGGTGTTCTGGCAGAGGCTGACCTGCCCCGTCCAGGAAAAACACGGGGGCCTGCTGAGGGTCTGGTGCCGGCGGAGCTCGGACCAGTGCTGCCAGGGCCTCAGCTTCGGCCAGAACGCCAGCGGGCTGGACGGAGGCTGGCTGGACGGAGACCTGCTGGACGGAGGCCCGCTGGACGGAGGCCCGCTGGACGGAGGCTGGCTGGACGGAGGCCCGGTGAGGGTCACCCAGGATGACCGGTCCTTCTCCGTGGAGCATCTGGGACCGGGTCCGAGAGGAGTCTACTGGTGCGGCGTGCTGGGCACAGACAAAACCCTCATCAAGCTGGCCGAAGCCTACTTCCATGGATGTAAGTCATGAAGTCATTATTTGATTTTTTGGGGGGGGGAAAACCAGTTCAGGGGACTCTCATATTTGCGTTTCAAATGGCAGATTGCTCAAATTCCTCTCAGAAAAATGTTTTTGAATCAACTCCAATAGCACGGCTTTGTTGGTTGTGTGGTAAAAATTTAGATTATGACAGTAAACCCAAAACCACAGATTGTGGACAGATTATTTCTGAATCTCAGAATGGTGCCTTTAAACCCGCACCTAGTTTTTATTTCTTAATAACGATGCTGTTTTCTCTCACGTAATTAAAGAGGCAGGTTAGATAACTTTTGGATAAGGTCCAGAGTGACCGTTTGTTATCACACGATCCCGCTCTGTAAAAACACCTCAGCAATCAGTCAGCCAAAATACAAAATGACTCAGAACACAAACTTACATCAGAAAGCAAACATCGAAATGTTTGCCCAGCAGAACATCAACAAAAGATGTTTTCCTCTAAAAAATAAAGACGTTTAAGGATCCTCTGGATGTGATATCCCACACATGTCGCGATACATTATGAAACATGAATAAATTATTAATTTGTTAAAGGTTAGGTTAGTCAAGTTTCAAAATATGTCAGTTAACGAAAACTTATTTACACTATTATTAGTCATGGGATTTTTATTTCAACATGAAATGTCTTTATTCAATTAATTCTTTAGTTATTTATCAGTTGATGTCTAACCAGAAAATTGGCCGTGAAGTGTACCATGTAATAAGGGGTGTGTGTACATATCTAATTCCATATAATAAATATAGTTTTACTAGCTGTATTTTTTTCCCACTGAAAAATATTTGATATTTCATATTTGACAGAGGTGAAAGGGGCTGTCCAGTTGATTTGCACTGGTCAGAGCAGTTCTGGCCTCTTCATTCTGCTCAACGGAAGGGCACAGTTAGCAAATATCTTCAGAAACAAACATGGGGGTCTGATATGTGGAGAGTTCTGGACAAAGAAACGCTCCTGACCGACGTCCTTCTGCTCCCCTGCAGCCTGGGCCTCTTTTGTCTGGAGCTATGCCCGTTGGGTCCTGATGCCCCTGTTGCCCACGGTGACCGTCGCCACCAACTTCTGTCTCACAAAGCAAGTTGTTTTTACCATTGATTTGGATTCTTTTTTTGTCTGACGGCTGCTAAAATTCAAATGAGGTGCGTTCTCGGACCAATTTATCCATTTATTATTTTAAATTAATTATTTTAAATTATTTTAAATTTTAAATTATCATTCACGGATTTTTTTTTATCTCTAATGCTGACGCTCAAATTAACTGATCCACTTACAATTTTTTTTTTTTTTTTTAAAAGGAAAGTTTTTTTAATCTTTATATCTTTGCTTTTCTTTGTTATTCTGTGGCTGTTTACAAAATCTAAAACTGTTCAAATTTCCCCGGTACAATTAAGTTGGTCAGTGAAGTTTATAAAAACTATTTATTTTCTACCTCTGCCTGTTTAATGACATTTCAGATTAATTAACTGAACAATATCCAATTTTTAGCTGCATTTCAGAATACTTCCAAACCATTCCAGATAATTTCGAAATTAACTAAGCTTTTTTTCCCCTTTTCACAGTAAAAAGAAAAATCCAGCAGTGAGGTAAGACACTTATTTCTCCCTCTACAAGAGTCAGAAAGATTAATTTTAAAGAGAGCTGTGACATCACAAACCGCTCGCGAGAAAACTGGATTTTTATCTCTTTAGACATTAGAATTTTTATCTCTTTTCTTTTCTTCAGAAAGCAAACGAGCCTGGAGGGCTGAGGACTTTTTCTTCCTGGTGGCAGAAACCTTGATGTCGATGACTATCACCATGTTTAAAAAAAAAAAAAAAGTAAAAATTAAAAGACACGATCATCGTTTTCTTTCTTTTCTTTTTTTTTTTATTATGAAGAAATAAGTTTGTATTGATCGGACAAACCTAATAGAATGTTTCACACTTGTGGAAAGATGGAGCGTGTCATGAGGTGAAAAATAAATGAAGGGTTTTGTTCCAGGAGAGAAAAAAAAAACTCAAAACCAACATTTCCAAGGTGCACATCAGCAGAATTTGAAATGGTCTTCCTTTAAATTGGGATTTCAGGGACATTGTTTCCATGAGATGCACACCAATTTGGAACAAAACTCTTCACATATATATATATATTTATAGATTTATTCATTTATAGACTTTATACATTATTTTTTTGCTGTACATTTAAGTCTCATGCTTTGCTTGAAACGGTTTTTTTCAGCATTTATCCTTAAATGAGAGAAAAAAAAAACAGTGTTCAGGATTAATGCTGCATAGTTACAACTTTGGAGTATCAAACCTTATTTCTTTGTAAACCCACAGAGTGACCAGTGGGCGTGTGAGGAGTGAAAACCTGTTAAATCTCCAGCCTGAAACACGCTGTCGGGGCTCTGGGGGGCTTTAGATGACGGTGCGAGTGGTGGAAGACGCGTCTCGGTGGGCCGGTTTGGGCTTCTGGACGCAGGGGGGCCTCGGGGTCAGCGGGCGGTCAGCAGATTTCCCCCTCAAAAAAGCCTCAAAAAACGCACAACCGGACCGTTTCGAAGCTTCAAAGTTCAGAAACGCCAACGGCCCGGACCGGCAGAAATATGCATGATTAATTTTTCTGGGCAGTCTGAACACAAAAGTACCACAAACAAACAAACAAACGCACAAACAAACTAAACAAATCACACGAGGGGAAACCCTGAAGTTTTGCGACGACACAAAAGGCAGGCAATAAATAAGTGAAGAATAAAAGATGGACACGATCTGGGGGACAGCAGCGTCCTTTAGAAGGACCGCTCTGGAGAGGAAATATTTCCTGAGAGGAAATAAAACAAAAAAAACATGGTTGATGAGCGTAGCGTTTAACGGGGACCTCATGACGGGCTTCAGGGAGGCTGCACATCCACCGAAAACGAAAAGAAAAACAAACGACAGCCAACAATTTACAGTAAGAACACTTAGAAGGGGGACAGCTGCACGTCAGTTTCTTGTGTTGACTTTTAAGGCAATGCAGGGAATGGGAGGAGAATCTAACTGGGGAGTGAATGGGGGGGGCTCATCAGCTAATATTAAATAAAACACAAAAAACCCACAAAAAAAACAGTGATCCTGTTCATGTTTTTCCATTATTTGCTACGACTCCATTTTTTATTTAACGAGCGAGTTGATGGAATTTCAAAGCCATCTAAGAGAGAACAACCCGCCCCCCCCGTGGCGTTTTTTCTACCAATTGTTTTAAAGCCTGACATGCAGATATGGGCAGATATGTCAGTTGTGAGCATTAAAAACATATGTGAGCAGGATTTCTCGGTCCCGGTCCGGAGATGTAAACGGGACCGCCGCATGCAAAGGAAAAGTTTCCCAGAGTTTCCAAAACTGAACTGAAAACGGAACCTGGGGGAGGAGCTGACCTGTGGCCTGTAAACGGCAAAACGCCCCAAATTCAACACGTTCGGGGAGTCCTCCTTTCTTGTTTTTTTTTTTCTTTTTTTACGGCTGTAGAAATCCTGTAAACAGATTCCGTCGTGCAGAGTTGCGGGTTTAAAAAAAAACAAAAACCTGACCACAATTGGCATGGAAAAGGAAAAGATGTGAAGATGTCCTGGACATTTAAAGGTGGGAGAAAGACATCAGAAAGTGGGAAAGCTCTTGCAAACGTGATGAGCTGGATGATGAGCTCTTGGAGTGACAAAAAAAAAACCCTTAAAAGTCTAAAACAAAAATCTTAAAATCAGTCGTCTTATTTTTTCCACGAGCCATTCCAGCCAACAGGAGGGAGAGAGATGATGAAGGGACGCCGTGGGGGGGTTCCGGGAGTCAGAGTGCTCTCAGTTATTCCCCCTGACCACTGTTCAGGCCTATTTACAGCCACCTGTATAAGTCCAGGCCCAGCCGGTCTGCAGCCTCTCTCTCATTGGTCGGGATGGAAGCTGGGGCAGTTCAGGAAGTGGCGCGAACAGGAAGTGGAGGCCTTGATTTGAACCTGGGTGATGTGGGTAGTGTATGGCTTAGAAAACGCTGCCTTATGCACACACACACCTCAGGGAAGGAGTTAAAAAGAAAAAATGAAAAAAACCCCTTTCTTTCTTTCTTTTTTGTTTTTAAAACAATGACTCCACTGGCAGCAGGTCCAGACCAAAAGAGGAGCTCTTATAGTTCTTCGTAGTCGCCGTCCTCTCTCTTCACCGGTTCCGACCCTCCGCCCAGGAAGTCCTCCAGCTCGTCCACCTCCGTCTTCTTGGGCCGGGGCTTCTTCTTCTTCTTCTCCTTTTCGTCTGCCGCGCCGCCCTCTTCTTTCTCCTTTTTCTTGTGTTTGTGTTTTTTCTTGCTCTTGTCGTCCTCCTGGAAGAAAAACAGCGACATAGTTTTTAGCCCTTAAGCTTTCATACCTACATTAGGGACGTCTCGCTCCAGCTTTTTGCTCTTCCGATCCCGGCCTATCAGAGCATTTATTAAAGTCTAAAGTTAGTTATTTATCTACTTACTGAGTTGTCAGACTCATGTTGAACAGGGATTTACTCTGATATCAACTTAATGGTTAGGGCACAGACCTGTGGGTCAGGAGATGCTAATGCTCGTGTGGGATCGGACTTAAATAAAAAACTGGATCAGGAGTCTGGATCTGCATTTTCTCCTACTGCCCGATACGCATTTTTTTGCAAATATCGGTGGCCGATCGGATCAAAATATCGAATCGGGACAAGCCTAACCTACATATTGTACATATTGTACTTACCTATTATGTACTTCTTTGTTATGATTTAAATTTGTTATTCAAATTGTCCAGTGGCGCTGGGATACCAGGTTAAATTCCCGTGTAGGTTGAACATTCGGCCAATAAAGCAATTTCTGGTTTTAATCTACATCCTCCACCGGCTAACGGCCGGCCAGCAGCAGGGTTTGAGCCACACGGGCAGAAAAAACTGCGTTCTGGTTTGACCGGATGGCCGGGCCCTGTGAATTGGGTTTATTTTACCTCCTTGCTGCTCTTCTTTTTCTTCTTCTTCTTGTCTTTGGAGGAGTGTTTGCTTTCTTTTTCTGAAAGAGAAGCGGATACAGAAAACATTATTCTGAAGGGCTATAAGGATGGGTTTTCCAAAATCTGGGATTAAATTCACTGATGTTGGACAGCACAAATATGATATTCAGAGAAAGGATCAACAAAACTAAACAAAACACACATTGATTTAATATTTTGTGATATTTATGAGATTGAAAACTGAAGAAAAATGAACAAAATCGGATTAATTTCCATTTTTTGATAGATCAGCGCATTAGTTTTGGGACTGGGATATATTGGAATATTACAGTACACACATATATATATATATATATACACAGTTTCACTTTAGTTGAAACAGGTTTCAGATTTGCTTATTTAGTTAATTTAGCTTATTTCTAACTCCTGTCACATATACGTAAAATAAAAGGACCTCAGCATCAGATCCAGAGTGGAGTCGGGGCTCAGAATGGATCTTTTACCTTCCGGGTCCTCGCTGCTGTCCTTCGCAGCTGGGGGCTCCTCTTGGAATCCCAGGCCGAACAGGTCCGTGTCGTCCTTGGGTTTGAAGGAGATCAGGGTGGGCTTCAGGGGTTCAGGGACCTTGGCCAGATGCGGGTCGTCGTCCGAGAGGTCGGACAGGAGCTCGTCTCTGACGGGGAACGTTTCCTGAGAGGAAAATAGAGATGTTAAAAAAAAAAAAAAAAAAGAACAACAGAAAAACGTGAGGGAGCGGCCCACGCACAGCCCGGTTTTCCTTCCCGGGTCTCCGGTCTGCTTCACCTTTGGAATTTTGGGCGTGTCCGAGGCCTCCGACTCAAAGTCGGGGTCGTCCATGACGAAGGAGAGCATCTGCTGGGCCACGGGGGCCTCGGGGTCCGAGTCCGAGTCCTCGGCTTTGGGGGTGCCTCCCTTCTTTTTGCCCGGCTGCCGGGCGGGCTGCTCCGAGGCCGGCGTCAGCGTGAGGGAGATGGGCTGGCTTTTGGGGTCCGGAGGTTTGGACGCCGCCTTTGGCTTCAGGAGATGGATCACAGGCCTGAAAGAGGGTGATCGAAGGCTTAAAGGCAGAACATATTCTGACCATTTGCTCATGGTGAGAGATACAGCAAAATGAGGTGTGAACAGATGTGTATTTTTCATAAAAAATACACATCTGTGCTGAAAAGGAGATCACCTGGTTACTGAGTTAGCCCCTCAAACTCGTTGAAAAACAAATAAAAGAAAGCATATCGACATATGAAGATTCGTCACTTAAAAAGTGCTGACTCTTTCATTTCCCTTTCTTCCAATAGCTTTTAAATGACAGAAAATAAAGTTGTATCGTCGTTGTCATCGTCTCTTCTGTGGTCTGCAGAGTTTTTTTGAGTGGTTGGATCTCCCGGAGAGTGGGATCGGGATATTGTGTGGCCCCACGTGTGTGAGATTAAACGACGCAAAGAACAACTGGGCCAGTGTGTGCGTTGCGTTTTTAGCCTGAAAGTGGGGCGATATATAGCGGCTTAGCACCTGAACGGCACAGAACTTTGGGTGGAGCTTTGAAGTTTGAGCAAGTTTGAGCTGCCCTCAGTGGGAACTGAACCACTGCTGACTGGAGGGGACAGAAAAGCTTTCCTAAAAAGACATACTTGAAGAAAAAAAGGGTGCATAAAAAAAATAAAAAAAAGAATATGGAAATCAGGAGATTCATGAGTTAACCATAAATCCATAATTCCAACTTAAACTTAATGAGAGAAGAAACGCCTTTGGCCATAATGAGAAGTTCAGGGGTTGCTTACGCTTTGAGCTCGGGCTCACTGTCCAGATCCTGGTCCTTAGTGACCGTGGGGACCGCTGGCTTCGGCTCCTCCTCCTCGTCGCTGGTCAGAGTGACATCTTTTGTGCTCTTGGCCGGGGGAAGGCTGGGCTCCGTGTCGTCGGGGTCCAGCTCGTCTTGGAACCCGGACACCATGGGGTTCCCTCGATTTTCACCATCACTGAGACAGCAGAAAGAAGAAAAAGACGGTTTCCCCATTAGCCGTTTCGCCATATTGCTGCTGACACACATCACTTTTCTCTGTGTCTGTAATGTAAATAGGATGCTAACGCACAGGGTCCATGTGCCAGTGTGAAGCTGTTGAGCTCAATAATATCCGGCGTACATTTGAAACTTTCTGAATGTAATAAATGTGATAACAAATGCAAAAAAGAATTAATAAGCCATTCATAAAAGCATACTACCAAAGCTAACATATGTTTTTTAACACCTTCTTTTTACCGTTTCTTTTTTAAAGAAAAAAAATAGACATATGGGTGGAATAAAAGGGAAAAAAACTTTTTTTTTTGCCATGTGTCTATTAGAAAATCTTGTCTTTTTTCCTTAATTTCCTTGACCGATGATCTATCAAAGTTATTTCTTTTTTTCTTTTAATTGTCATGAGCATCATGTTGTCTTTGAATTTCGTCCAGCCTATCCTTTTCTTGTTCGTAGACCTCTTTTTTAGCTTTTTTTACCCGTCATTGCTCTAAGTTTTCCCCTTAAGAACATCCCACAGAATAGCCTGTGTGATCCTCCATTATCATAGGTAGAATTTTGTCCTTCTTTTACTCTTCTATCAATTCTTTGTTATTTCGTATTCCAGTGTCTAATCTCCACAATGTATTTTTCATCAGCTAACATATCAATTATTGTAAACCTTTCCTCCCCCTCAATGGGGACGCATAATGTTTTTCTATCCTATTTCTGTCACGTAGCATTAATAAGGCAAACGGGACACATCCCTGACCGGCGTACCTGTCGCTGTCCCCGGCCGTAGCTGTGGACGGTGGTGGAGCCGCCCTGCTTTTGGAGGGCAGGCTGTCCTCCAGGAAACTCTTGTCCAGTCCTTCATCCGGCACAAAGTCGTCCACGCTCTGCACCTTAGCGGCCGGACACGCCGGGGCGGGGGCGTCCTCTGGGGAGAACATTCAGGGACAAAAGCGCTTGTTTTGAGCAAACTCGCAAAAAAGATAAGAAAAGAAAAGTCGATCTTGATCTTTACAAACGTTCAAAAAGCTTCCGGCCGTGCGTTTGCTTTGCAGTGACGCCGAAGGTCCTGTGAAAGAGCCAAATCACATGACATTCCAACACCAGCCAGTTTCTTTTGATCCCTCCAAAAGCGCTGCAGCTCTCAAGCTCTAAGTCCCACATCATGTGACTACTTAGTTACTTCAGTTCAGTTATTTAAGAAAAAAACAAAAGGTCACAACTTTGAAGATAAACACGGATTTTCTTATTTTGTCGGTTCAAATAAGAAAGCTATCATTATGTTTTGAAGAAGTAAATGTAATATTTCACGGGGAGCTTACACACACACACACAGACATAAATACGCACTGCGAGACCACCAGGGTCTCATCTGAACTCCTAAGAAAAAATTCAAATAAAAGCCATTATTCCATAAATCAATTTTAATCCTCAACCGAAGAAATGTTTTCGACCGTTTCATTTTTTGCACGGCATCCGTAGGGGAAAAAAAAGTCTTAATGTTTTAAAGATGGACACATCTTTAATGGCTTTCGTCTGAACTGATTTCATTATTTGTTAACTGGAAACAAGGGAGGTAGGTGGACCGGAGAGGAAATGGCGATCTCGATCAGGCAAACAGGAAGCTCGTGTGACACGACTTTTGTTTATCTGATTCTTCTTCTGATTTTCATGCCTATCAATTGACTCATTTAGCCGTAAGCCAGCAGCTGAATAGCATATCTGATTGGAGCCAGTAGCTACATCTTTAAAAAAAAAAAGACCATACGTTTTTAAATAATAATTCGGTATTTCTGTGAAGCTGAATCCAACAGATTTTCAGCTCTGTAATCGTATTCAGTGATTACTTTACATTTAAATCCTGAGGCGGAACTGCTAAGACCACTGCTCCGTAAAACACAGTGAATTCTGTATGAATTTAAATCTTAGCATTAGCATTAGGACTTTTTATCCTCTAATACCGATAACGACATCGAAATGATTACAGTAATATACTCTGTGCTAATAAATACTGTGCATTTGATAGATTGATAGATGGATTAGATAGCTGAAAACTTATCAGTAGTAGCTATTTGAAAAAAAAAATTCTGATATACATTTAATCTAAATAATACAACTAATCTATTTCGTAAGTGTGTATGTTTAAGACTGAATTAAGATTTTTCCCACTGATTTTTTTGTGTGTGTGCCTATCTTCATATATAGGTCCTGACCCTTTATTACATGATAACATCCCTAATATTGCCTTTGGCACCATCCACATATGTAGAGGGATTTGAATGTCAGCTGGGATAGGCTTCACCTGTCCAAACTGCTGAGTCATGAAATGTGTCATTTATTTTTTTTGGAGCAATTTTGTTCGGAAAAACAACCGAACAAATGTGAGGATGCGATCCAACAGGCGGGGCCTTCAAGTGTCGTGTTCGGAGGGGGGGGGTCAGACTCACCCGGCGTGGAGGCGGCGGCGTCGGCGGGGGAGGAGCCGAACCAGCGGGAGATGAAGCTGCGCTTCTGGGGGCCCGGGCCCCCGGGGGCCTGCTGGTGCTCGGGCGACTGGGCGGGGGGCTTGGCCTCGGCCGTGGGCGACGCTGCGGCGGCGGCGGGTCCGGCCGGCGGCGGCGGGGGAGGCGGGGGGGAGGAGGCGGGCGCGGACGGGGACTGGGGAGGCGCCTGGCTGAGAACGGCAGCGGGCTGCGGGGTGCTGGGGCTGGAGCTGCCGGTGGAGGCGCCGCTGGGGGGGACGACGGGGGACTGGGAGCCGGACGAGGGACTCTGACCGTTGGCTGGACCCGGCGAGCCGTAGCCCTTGCTGCGGGACTCCAGGTTCTCCAGGAAACTGCAGCAACCACAGCAAACTGTCAATAACCCCATAAAACTACATTTATCGAGATTCAAGAAAAATAATCTGTGTGTGTGCTATTTGCTTCCTAAATCTGTGTGAGAACAGCTGGACAATGGAAGCACAGGCAAAGCGTGTGTGTGTGTGTGTGTGTGTGTGTGTGTGTGTGTGGAATAAGCGGTACAGCAAATGGATGGAGGATAATGTCCCTCTAGTGGCTGTTCGGGTGCAGTACAAAAATAAAGGAGGTAAAAGACTCTACATCTCATAGTTCTGATCCTCCGTTTCCTGCTGGACCGAGAGCTCCTCCAGGGTCGCGTCCATGTCCAGCTGGTTGGTCTCCAGCTGCCTCAGGAGGGTCTCTCTCTGCACGCGTTCACACACAAATATTCAGATTAAGATTTGACAAGTGTGGTCTCACACTAACTGATAGAAAGAGAAGATAATTTAACTGTTACTGAGATAGAAATGATGAAAGTAAAAAAAAAACGAAACAACAACCTGTAGCTGAAGGAAGGGGATGTTGAAAAATCTGTGAAGATACTTCAAGCCGAAGCCGTTTTTCATGGAGGATTCGGCGTAGTGGATGTAAGACGACCCCATCGGTCTGTGAGAGACAAGCATTTAAAATCCAGGGGAAAATCCTCCCAGTAGCAGCTCCCTGCTGCTGGTGGGCGGAAAATCAGGCGCACAGGCCCGAAAACGCTGCACACTCAGGCTTTAAAAACACAGATACTTTCTGATTTTTTTTAAACTCCCCCCAAAGCAATCCTAAAAAGAACAAATGAAAACAGTTGGTACAAAAAGATGACAGATAGCCTGGGATTGTGCATTAAAAACAATCCTTTTAAATGCTCACACACTAGCACTACACTGTTTTTACAGTGAGTGTTGCCATGCATTTCTCACATTATGAGTTGGAAGTCGTCTCAGACACAGTCTCAGAATAAAACCTGAACTCCCAGTAAGGATATTCATGTGCTTAACAGCTTTGGATTGAGAAAAGTGTGATAGTATATGCATTTTAATCTGGTTGAAGGAGGAATTAGATCAGAAATAACAGCAACGATGAGACAAAGCGATGAGTCCGGACTTCTCCAGGGCTGGGTAGCTTACCTGTTCAGTCCTGCTATGAGGTCTCTGATGTCGTCGGGCAGGATGACGCGGTGCTCCCCCATGTCCCTGTGGTTCCCCAGCAAGCACACGGGCACGTGGGTGGGCACTTTGGGCAGCTCCTTCAGGATGTAGCTGAACGTCCTGTAGCCAGAGGCATCACAATGCAAGACAAAGTTTCGGGCTTTGGGAAGAAAACTTCTGCATAGTCGCCACAAAAAGAGAGGATTTTTTTTTGGTTTGTTTATATGTGATGATGCATGCTAATAAAATCAAATAAAATCAGGGATAATGCTAATGGACCTCTGCGCCATTTGGAGCGTGCTGAAGCAGGATATTGTCAAATGTATTTTCAAATCGTTTTGCACATCGGAAAGTGTCACATAACGTCATAATTTGAAAATGGGTATAGTGGTTCCAGGACATGAAAAGGAGCCCATTGGCTGAGGTGACGGCTGCACGTCAGAGCTGCTCCCACAGACAAATAAAAGGAGAAAAATGCTACTTTCAGCCAAGGGGTTGCCTACATTTTCCCCTGCAGCAACTTTTAAATGAAACATATATTTTTTTGGTTTATAATCATTTGGAATCTTCCAGCTTTTTAACTGTATGTCTCACCAGAATCTTTTACAGCTGCGATTAATATTTCCATTCGACAGATTTTCGAGGACAATTACCCGAAAAATGGCTGGAATACCTTTCCAAATGACCTATAAAAATGTCCTAATTCCTTCCTTGGGATGCTCCGAATGGGACGGTGAGATAGGCTTATGAGGCGTCAACCATGAAGCTCTGGGCTTCACGGCCACAGGAAGTAAAACTGGAACCGTGACGGCTCATGTGTGAAGCAGCATTTAATTCGCTGACACACACACACACACACACACACACACACACAGAGGACCTCTTACCACTGTTTGGTGATGTCGAACATCATGATGACCCCGTTGCAGTTCTTGTACACGTCCAGGAACTCGGCATCCAGGGCCACCTCGTCTGACTGCCGAGACCCAAACCGACATCGCCATTAGAGCGTTAGACCGTTAAGGCACACATTTTTCACAATTCTCCTCAGCCGAGGGCCTCGCTCCCCCACTGACTCATGAGCCTAAACACATGACAGCCATGGGATAGTCACCTCTTGAGGCTCGTTCTCCAGTTTCAAGTTGTCCCCGCGCCGTTTGCCTTTGCCTGAAGAGAAAACAAAGAGAAGCTTAAATGAGCTGGGAAAAAAAAAGAAGATTTATTTTTACATTCCCTCCATTTGTTGCTTGATATTACTTTATGATGAACGAGGCAAGCACGGCACTTCAAACACTTTTCCTGGGGGGGGGGGTCTACTTTTGACACACCTTTACATTAAGCCAGGGCTCACATGGTGCGGATGCTGGAGCTAAAGCAGAAATATCAGCCAACTCTTAGGATGTTTGCACACTGCTAATCTGAAAACAGCCAAACCTTTAGTGTGCTGACTTTCACATTAGAGTGGGGGGGGGGGGGGGGGGGGGGGGGGGGGCAAACCCACGGCACACAAGCAGCATTCTACACTCTACGGTAGCGCTCACCTACGCCTTCGGGAAGAGGGTATTTTTGGCCTGGGACGAGTGCGAGAGAGACAACGTCAACATGGAGGAACGTGGGTACGGACAAGCACACCAAAAACAAGCCTCTCTGTGATGTGCCCGGAAAACATCTCGCATGGCAACGTGGCAGAAGTAGAAAAGGAGCAGAAAAAGGCACGACCGGCGCGAACGTCCACACTCACCTTTGTCCACCACATCCCACACCTCCACCTTCACCACGTCGTCGGTAGCTGAGACAAACAAGAGACGGGGTCAGTTATCAAGGCACGTGCACTGAGAACAAACTGACCTACAAACTGGCCTGTTAAGGGACTAAACATGGATCTACTGTCTAAAATACAAAGTGGTAGTAGCGGCAAAAGCTCGTTTGAGTCAGAAGCACCCACGGACGTTCTACAAAAACCAGTTAGCTCGGGCTACTCTGAGAGGTGGCTCTTTTTTTTACCTTGATAGGGGGCCACTGAAATAGAGCGTCAGGCAGAAACAGCACGTGTCAAAACACTCATGGAAACAGAACTGTTCAGAGAAAGGAGCGTTGTGGGTTGGAGATGGTGGGACTTACTTTTGTAATTCCAATGAATGCTTGTGACCTGGATCTCCTGAGTGGGAATGTACTCCTCCACGAACTTCTTGCCCTGCAGTCGATGCCATAAAGTGCTCTTCCCGGTATTTCTGTCTCCCCGTATGACGATTTTCACTAGCGGGGGAAAAAGACATGAGGTTGTGGTGATACGGTCTGGACTACGGGGTCATGTTTGAGTTGGATATTTAGGACAGGGGCGTGTGACATATTTCTTACTGTTGTACTGCACTCCTTTGGCAAAGCGCCTCTGCAAACTTTGGTTCATGGACTGCAGGCCGGCGGGAATGTTTTTGTCCCTGAGCTGCCCGGGCTCGGACCCCACCAGCTTCTTCAGTGCCGAGAACATTTTCGGGGGCCTCGGCAGCTTGAGCGTCACAGAAGAGGGACAAACTCCACCTGACGGTTCCACAGGTGGTAACGGAAGGGAAAGTGTAACAGTGGGTCCTGAGGCCTGAGGAAATTATGGGTCCATGCTTAGAGGAAATATCAGCTCGAGTCACTGAGGGTCAATTCGGAGTGGAACTTCACTTAGAGTTGACTTTCTGGCCAGTCAGGAGTGAAAAATCACCATGTTGTCATGAGCATTATCTGTAAAATAAACACATTTTAGGTGATTAATCCTTTAAAAGGGCCTTTTAAAAATGAAGAAATTACATTTAGCTAAATTTGACCACCATAAACTTACACAATTCTTTTTTTTAAATATATATCCAATAGTTCTAATATTCATTTAAGGGGTACGATAGCGTACACAGCCTGAGTAAATGAAAATAATCAGTAATGGAAAGGCACCAGCCACCTCAGAGCGCTATACAAAGTTTGTCGGGTTACACTACCACAAAAAAGGTTGTGGTGAGTTTGCATCATACTCTTGGACCAACTTTGATGAACAATGGCTGACGAAATAGAACATTTTTAAAATGTTCCTCATAAAATTGATCGATTCTCGAACTGTAATCGAGACTGACTCAGTATAAAGACACATTTAGTGTACCAGGTATTTTAAAATAAAGGATATTCTTGTTCTATTTTACTCTACTATCTGAAAATAAAAAGGGACTTAACAGGAAATGAAAGCCATCAAACATGCTGCTTTCTGTGAATTTGCTTATGTCATTTTTATGTGATGCATAAGATAGGAAAATATATTCAAACATTACTACTGATGTGAATCAGACAATAGGGGAGGAGAATAATGTTGAGTTAAATTCAGAGCCCTACACAGAGGACTTTGTGCACAACCACACCAAAGAGACATAACACAGATTAGGCTGTATTGCTATTTTTATACTAAATAGACGTGATAACGGGAACAAAATGAAGTCATTGCTGTTCAGCACCTGAAGAAAGCAGAAGAAGAAAAAAAAACGGCCAATCTGCTAAACCTCCAACAAAAGCAGGACAATGCCAATATATTGTCTTCTTGGCAAATCCTCATATGACCGGGTCCACTGTCCACTCTCCTCAAAGAATGAGGCATGACACAATATAGATAGTCAGCCTCAGTTCAGTCAAATCGACTCTGTGTTACTGAATTCAAGTCAGACTAGTAGTATTAAGTATACAGTAGATATATGCTTACATATTGCCCGTCCAGAAAAAGTCAAACTAATATTTAGTTGGACCACCTCCAGGCTCTGAAGACCACTGTTTTGGATCGACATGCCGGATCCAAATGAATGCAATATTAGGAGCCAAGTGCAGATCTTGGCAATACTTTGAAACAGATAAAAAGAAAAAAAAGTCTTTTTTTCCTTTACTACTGAGTCCAATCTTTTTGCTACCTGCCAATTAAAGCCTTTGATTTATTAATGAGGTTTAACTGTTTTTTATCATCTGATCTCACCAAATGTTTAAGCTTTTCCTGATTTTGAATGTATATACGTACACACAAATTGTATACATTCATGTATACACATTTAGGTCTTTTTTTTTGTTGCAAGAACCCCCAGAAAACTATATTAGTTGTTTGACTAAATCCAGCTCTATTTTGTAGCATAGCTGTCACTGGCCTGTAAGTAGGACATTTATATTCTTATTTTATCTTAATGGAATGTTGTTATTGTTCTTTTTTTTTTTCAAAAGCACATCCTTTGTTCTCTGCAAAGCACTATCAATCATCCCGTAGTTGGAACTATTTTACACGGATAAATCTCCCATGGCCAGCTTCTATTTTTACGCGTAAAACTAATCCAACAGAGGAGTTAGCAGAGTCTCCCATTAATGTTAGACAGAAGCTTATCCCACCACTTCTCATTTTTAAAACAATCCCAATTAAACGCCAGTTTTTCAGCATATCTGGTCAATGTTGTGTTAATACAGCATCTTTTTTATTGTGCTTTTAGTGGGCATATTCCTCTTGCAGATAAGGTGCTAGCGTTAGCCTTAAATGCTTTTCCATATATGCCCATACAAAACAAAAGCGCTAAACCTTGCTCATAAAAATTAAAGTCAATTAATTACGTAGTATGCCGAGATCAGTGCACCTTTTAAAGAGTGATGAAGCAGCCTGGGTTACAACCTACTGTTACCCTAGCGGAAAAGGTAACGTTATCCCCAGGCTCAATTTTAGCTAGCCTCTCCAGGAGATGTTAGCCTAGCGTCTCCCATTGAGAGCACAATTACACTACACGGTAGCGGGTTCAAATTAGCTCAGCAACGGTGGCGGGAAATACTCACAGTTATTCAATAAAATCACAACAGGCGCTCCAGGCATCTTTTCCTCAAAACATCTGTCAAACATCCATCTCTACGGAGAAGAAGCGGAGCGGGTAGCTGCCACATTCCTTCGCAAAGGCAGGCAGCGGCTCCCAGTGCTGACGGTAAGTGGGAGGAAGAGAGGAGCGACTTCCGGTTTCAACTATCAAAAGAAAACTTACATTTACATCTTTTTTTTTTTTTTTTACAGCAACATAAATATCATAACAAGTTACGTATATAATAATGGAATGCCCTTATCACAGCAACATTTTTAGTTCTAGCAAAATACTTTTATTTAAAATAGTCCGTTCACCACTGTTTACTTTATCAAATTATCACCTTTGACAATCATTTGCTTACAATTTGGATTGATTTTGATTTGATGCTCACGTTGTGATCATGCATATAATTCCTTATTAGCCATTATTCCAAAAGGTTTAGCAGTTGGCTGATCTGAAGAATTAGTTTGCTGTCGGTATCAATCTTTCTGAATATACTCACAAGAAAAGGACATTCACAGTTGTTGCCAATCTTGAAGACAACGTCCCAACTAGCTAGGGAAAGGATCAGACTGTACAAGAAATTAGAGAGAAATGAAAGATGCATAACTTGAAATCTAACACACTGGAGACCCCAGACATCAAATTAGATCTTGTATTCCTGGCTGTATGTTCTGATAAATTTTAATGTTGCTGGAAGAAAGGCTAAAAAAAGGCCTCACTGTGCCAACCTGTAACTGAACAATCCAGAAACCTTGTAGGACTATGTCCTTTGGAGAGAGAAGTGCAAAGTATAGATATCTGCTGGTGATGCATCTGCTTGGTAGAAATAGGGGAAGCTGTGGCATACAGCACAGACATTCCCCCCCATCATTTGCACTTGATTTCATGAATCTGGAAACATCCTGGCCAAAAACCGAATGAGGATCTTTGTTCCCATTCAGCATCACTGTTTCAAAACAAATATTGAAAAGTCTTGTAAAAGTGTATAGTCCTTAAATCACTTCCATAAGTCGTTGTCTACAAACACAGGTCCCCGGTCAAGCAACAAAAGCTGTAACAGTTATCACTGAAGTCTTTAGAAAAAAGGACAGGGATCAGTTGTCTGGCTATCTGCACTCAGTTAAAAAAAACTGCATCTCTGATGATGTTGGGAGGCATTAGAACACTTAGAACCAGAAATTTACACATGTGTTAAAAAAGGAAAAATATAAATGCACAAATATATCATGTGTAAGAATGGAAAACATTTATATCCCAAAGATAGCAAGTTATCATCTCAGGTTTCAGATGTTTCTGGGCATTTCTTGAAAGAAGAGGGAATGATTTCACAGTTGTAACATTTTCCTTTAATTATATTTTAAAAAATATATGGCTGGCATAATTTCTCACATTCTATTCAACCATTCATTTTCGAGATCTCTTTATTCCAATTCTATCTCTGCTGGGATTGGATGAGAGGTATGACACACCCTGGACAGAAAAGGCTTAAACACAGAACTGCATTCTGATTTGATTTGAATCTTTCCAGCCCTTTTTTATTTGGAAAAAGGAATTAATTAGGTCAACATACGGGTTTAAGAAGCTCTTATTGTGAAGTAAAAGGATGTTTTGCTGGTTGGGACAAAGAAGCTTCCTCTCTCTCAGGTTCCTGGGGTGTTAATCTGCTGCCCACAGTTTTGGGAGAGGGTAATCTAATGAAACGTGAATACACTGAATAGCATTAAAGTGGATGCAAACGGACACATTGTTCAGGAGATACATTACAGTTGTATCACTTCAGGCAATTAACATGTTAATTAACATAACGGATTATACTGTGTTTTACATGAAAAAAACATCATGGAGGAGAATCTTTGTTTCTTAATCTTAAAGAAATGTAAATTTCTGAGATACATTTTGGCATTTTGTCACTTTAGAATAATAAAAATAACATCTACTGTATTATACACATCGATTAATATAAATATACAACCGCTCACTGAGCATTTAGATAAAATCATGGTGTATTCCTTTGGCACTGCATCAAATAAATGGGGATAGAAAAGTTTTTTCCAAGTACCTATGCATAAAAAATCAGAATTTATCTAAAAGAAGTTCCTGCTATTTTCCTACTTCTGCATCCTTTGAAAATGGTAGTAGAAAAAAACTTTGATCTCCTTTTTAATTGTTTTTTAATTACCAATATTAAATTGTATCTAACTCAATTCATAAAAACTCTGTTTTCAATGTCTTTTTGTCTAAGAAAATAAGGAAATAATTGGAGAAAAACTCTTGAGGCCCCAATTTGGCTTTGGGGATTACATTATTAGTAAGTAGGGATCTATTAATATGCTGACAATGCTCCACCTACGTCTCTGCTGGCAGTTTTGAGCTGCTACCAAAGTTTCTGCCATCTTTTCAGAGCAGGCCATGCTCATACTTTAAATGATTAAATACTCTCTGATCATTGCTGTTACCTGAAATTCAAAGCAACATGAACCAAACACCCCATGTCTCAAAAATCCACCTCTCTTCTGACATTTTCTTCTTGTAACTTGCTTTTGTTTTAATTCCATCAGCACTCCACTTTTCAAAAGATCTCCAGCATGTGGTAACTGACCATTCTGCTCCAAAGAAGCATATCTGCATGTTTTTATTTCATTAAAGCAGACATTTCGGTTCCATTTAAGCACTCTTTGTTAGTTTTGGAAGAAAATCCACTTTGGACCAGGGTGGAGCGTTGCTAAATGTTAGGAAGACAATTCAAAGTTAAAACATTTGCTGAAGGCTCAAAATAAATCCGACAGTCAATCAGACAGGGTTCTGAAGAACTGTTAAGATTTCAGCCTTGATAACCTTCTTAATCCTTATCTTCACATTAAAAAAAGTAAAAATCTTTAACCAGTAGTTTCTGTAATCAGCTGGTATTTGATCCTTTTGATGAAATTAACATGGGAACTTTTTTTGCAAGCTGTTAGTTTGTTCCATTGCGATACAAAAGAATGGAGCAGGCAAAAAATAAATGGACATGGAAATCTTTATGTTTTTACTTCATTTAATCAGATGAAAAAAATAAAATCCTCTGGTTAAAGTTACCTTTTTTGTATTGATCATCTCTTACTATGAAGCATTAAATGTATCTCAAGATAGGTTTGTGAATATGATAGTTTATAAGATTACCACTTTTCTTATATATATTATTTTGATAGAATTTGAATAACTTCATAAGGTGTTTTGTCAGGTCAGAGTTAAAACAAGCAGACAATTGACTCCTTTTTTTCGTAGTCCTAAGAAACACGGTTATACTTACAGTACAGTTTGGGGACTAAAGTAAATTACAATCAGATGATGATTTAGAAAAACCTACAGAACACCGATCACGTAGCAAGTTCATTTCTTTGCCCTTTATGTTTTCTGTGCTGCATAAAGCAAGTGAAAACCATCCAAAAAACTTGTATGTCTTATGTGGTTTCCTTAGTTGATACTTTTGATATTTCTAAGTAAAGTTGCTTGGATATACTTATGCAAAAACATGATTTGGATGAAAGTGAGAGAAAAACAGGCAACAAGTAGATTATTATCAATAAATGCATCCCGGATTAAATTGAAATGAATCATAGATAAAAACAGGTATCATATCCAACGTTTTGCATCTAAAAACAAATTAATTGGGATGACAAGTAAAAATAACTCACTCTTGGTTAGGGTTCCTGTAGGTTCCAGTTGCACGAGGGACAAACTAGTCCTGATCCCAACCGGGTCGTGACCTGACCTGGGTTTGTGGGGTCCTTCATGCAGTTCTCCTGGTCACAAAAAAACAGAAACAGAAAAATGTCATTACAATTGAGGGCGTTTTAAGGCAATTGTGCACTTCAATTCAAAACCTTTTTATTTTATTTCGGACACGAAGTGGCACCGCTTCCTATATCCCCGCCGCTGTGGAGGTCCTCCCGGTGTTTTCCAGCCCTCCGCAGCTTCCTGATGCTGCTGATGCCCACGCGCTCGCTCTCCCGTCGGGAGCCTCGCGCGGCATCCTCAGCTGGCACGTGAAAAAACGCCCGGGTCCGCGCGCGCCAGGGAGCAGATATCGCCATGGGTTCGTAGCATAAGCAAGCTATACACGTCTTAATAAACCTGTGAAAGAGCAATGAGTGGCGCTTATTTCGAAAATGACACCCGGCGGTGTTCGGTTATCGTGAACACACCCCGCTGAGCCCCCCGATATTGTTCAAGGGGGGATAATGGCTGCACACGAGCCGTCTCCACCATCGTCCCTGGAAGGCAACAAACCGGGCTTCCCCAAGAAAATTCTGGGGAACAACCTCGAAGACAAGCATTTGTGCAACTCGTGTCAGAAAATTCTGCGAAGGCCCTTGCAAGCCCAGTGCGGCCACCGCTTTTGTTCGTTCTGTTTCAACAAAATTGTGAGGTGAGTACCGAGCTACTACCGAGCTAGCTAGACGGAGTGTAGCCCGAACGAAGGGTTCTCAGCTCGTCGCCGAACTTCATTCACTTATTAGAGATTTTTACGGTGACCTTCGTATTGTCACGCGTAAGGCTAAATGTGGTTTATGATAAGTAGTTATACACAAGACTATACGGATAACTGGACGTGAAGGCAACACGCCATCATTTTCTCATAGGAAATAAACCCCCAGAAGTGATGGTTTATTCGTGTGTCCTCGCGTCAGCCCCGTTAACATACGCAGGCTGGGTTTATGAGCAAGCGTCGTAAATTTGGGATAAGTTGAACCCAACACCCGACCTAAAAGTGTCACCGGGTCGGTCGGTGTGCCGAACACACCAGAAGGTCCGACCACTGTTTGTCTTCACATTTTCCCATTGTGTACATTTAGTAAACAGTCAAACTGCTCTAAAATGGACGCTTTTTTATTTAGAATTTGGGATGACCTTAACGGCCAAGACAACAAAAACACGGGTTCTGAGAAATGTCGTTTGAGTTTTTCGTTGTTTTTGTTTTCTAAGGAATTAAATAGATTAAACATAATGGTAACACGATAATGGGGGCATCTAGAAATGGTTTGGATGGATTTGTCTTCTGAAATGTTACCTATAATGTTGTGACGGCGCAGGGAGCGCAGGCTCGGTGATGAGATCACCGCTTTCCTCTGGTCAAAGTGCGCATGTGCACAATGAAGCAGACTGAAAAAATGCATTTAAGTCCAAATTAGCTTCAATTAACCACCGAAAACATAGATGTAAGATATATATTTTATATAAATGCTAAGAGAAAATACGTCGTATGCAAGAGCAAGTTGCCCAAGTCCAACAGTTGGGATGAAATCACTGTATTCTGAAATTCCTGAATGAAATGAATAGAGGATTCAATGTATCAATCAGTAGGAACAACAACAACAACAACAACAAAGCTTTTGAGTAATATTCAAACAGTTTTAGTCTGAATTCTAAGCATTCATTTTAGGCACAGCTTGTAGAACCAATAACGTTATGACCCTAAATTGTGGTGATGGTCCTTCTCCTGTCACCAAAATAGTCCTGATAGCTTAGAGTATTTAAAGGGTTCGAGCATTTAAAGGGTTTTGTTGAGTGTCTGTTGAGTAGATGTGAAGTTTGTCTTGATATTACTGTTCTTTGAGAATTTCCAAGGCAGTGTTTTTCAGTCACACACTGCCGAATAAGAACATTGTTTTGAGATGAGCAAAATAAAAAGTATTTTTTTCACTAAAATACAAAACTCAGGCACCAATACTGCCTCCCAGAAAACAAACTTAGATAAAATTAACGTTCCTGAAATGTGACTTCTCCTGACCGAATTAACTAATGATCATTTTTGTGGCACATGTTTAGGCCAGGTCAAGACAGATGTGTAAAGCTGAATTCAGCTGTCTTAAAGATGTTAAGTATATGAAGCATGTTTTATTTATTCCTGAACATTGTGCAGGTTGTGTCACACTAACCATGGTTAGCAAGGCAGACTTTTTTTTATAAAGGAGAACGGAAATATAAAAATGAATAAGGTGTTTTAGAGAAAATGTGTTGATTTGGTCAATAGTATCAAAGATTCTGCTGTCAGAAATTCAGGACTGGTGTCATAAAACCTTGTCTGAATATATGATAAATAAATAAAGGATTAATGATGAATAAAACATGATTAATAAATTATTTTCTGATATCTATAAAATTCAAGTTTATGAATTATATATTATCTTATTGAACTGAGTGAATATTTTAATTTATTTGTGTTTTTTCCAAAGATATTCTAAATTATGAACATTTTATGTACAAATTCACATAGCTCTAAACCACAAATCTGTCTGCAGTTCGTTAACTGGACACGGAGGTCAAACCCAACGAATTTATCTAATGCTGCTGTTGTAGACAGAGAGGGTTTTATTTTATTTGATTGTCATGATGATAAAAAATTAATTTCCTTTTTTTTTTTTTCTCCATATAAGTTCTGGACCCCAGAACTGCAGCGCATGCATCAAAGAAGACCTGTTTGAGGAGCCCACCTCCATTCTCAAGCAAGGTGGTGTAAGTACATTTACCAAGCCTCGTCTTGCTTTCTTTTATCACATTTCAAGTACCAACTTGACTTTGACCATCCGCATAACTTTTTAGTCCTGGCTCCTCTACGTTTGCTCTGAGCTAAAAGACAAAGACCCTCTAAGTTCAGTGAGAAGGAGAAACAACATCCTGGTCACAACAGACACACACACACTCACACACTGGTGCACTTAAGCTTCTTTCATTCCAATATGTTTATGCTTCTCGTTTCTGCAAAGTCAGGGGTGTTTTTTGGTTTTGGCTGTGAAGGTAACTGCTAGGAAACACTTGGATATGAAGTATTTATTGCTCTGGTTGGATCTGCTCCGATGGCCCGAGACCGTCTGGCCAGCCGAATGAGGCGGGCACAAAGACATCGGTTTGGATGTCTTCACAACCAATAACACCATCCTGCACATAAGCTGTTAGGGCTACAGGGAATCGATGGTCAGCGGTGGTAGAAATCCGAATCTTTGTGGCTCTAAAAGCTGAAAACCACAAACAGACACTTGATTTTTCTTTTGTTTTGGTCTGTTTTTTTCCTAGTTTTCTCTGTACTTGATTGTAGTTTTGGTGGCTTGTTTTCCATATCCCAGTTTGTAGTTGTGTTTCCAGCTCCTGCTAATCTTCCTATAGTTTTCTTAGTAACACTCCAGTCCTGTCATTTGCTCTATAACCTCTATTTCTCTGCTATGGTAACCGCCTCGTCATCACTGGTGGGTCTTGTATTGTATCATGTTCCCGTTCCTCCTGTAGTTCAGTGTTTTGCTTTCCATCAGATTTTTGTCACCCATTCATATTTTGTTCCTCAAGTATTTTAGGATTTCCGGCCAGGTAATTCCTTCCCCCCCTCTGTTTTCTTGAATAAGTTCAAGCTTAGTTGTTTTCCATCTGCGTTCGGGTCCAACTCCTCTGTAAATCTGCCCTACATCCAGACAGATCCGAGGCTTAAAAAGGTGATTTTTTGCTGCTTTGCATCACAGACAGTAGACGGAGCAGCTACAGTCTTGTAAAGAAATTTGAGCTGGGAGAGAAAAATGAGCCCGGAGCATCTTGACCCCCCCACTGAAATGATGCAGAGCGCTTGTAACACAACCCCTCAGATTGCAACCAAACACACGTGTGCACTCACACGACACTGACAACTGTTTTAATTTCCCATGCAGGCGTTCCCAGACAATGCAGCCCGGAGAGAGGTGGAGGCTCTGGCAGCAGTCTGTCCAAACGAAGAGTGTACATGGACTGGAACTGTCAAAGAGTTTGAGGTAAATGAGTCTATTCATTTTCATGCCTCTCTGCCCTCCAAACATTAGCTCATTGCAGCACAACAATCCTACATACAGACTGTTCTTTATCAAGCAAAAATGTCTAAAGATGTGAGAATTTCCTCTTGGAATGAACCTTTCATTTAAGACTTTGGGTGTTTCTTCTTAAATGCATTTTTATTTAATTTTTTTGCCATCAAAGAAACCTTTTGTTTGCAAATTTTGCCAGCGTTGGCTAACTGTCTTGCCTCTGGTGCATGATTTTTTAAGAGGGTATAAACTGTTAAGTTCTATTTTTTTTTTGTGTGTCTTGATCTGAACTGAACCTGATTCGAACACAGAGTCTTTGTAACTTCTGGGGATTTAAAATGTTCCTTGGAGAGTTGCAACTGGTGATGATAAAACCCCCCCTGCTGTGTCTCAACACTTTGTCTGTGGCAGGTGAGCCACGAGGGCAACTGTGACTTCATGATCATCATGTGTCCTTCCTGCAAAGAGCTGATGAGAGCCAATGAGCAGGAGCGCCACAATGAGAGGGAATGTCCGGAGAGGACGCTCAACTGCAAATACTGCAAGGAACCCTTTCTGTTGAAGAACATCAAGGTCAGCGTTCTGTCCAGCTTTACGATCAGACACTGTTTACCCTGTGCCGCCTGCGTATTACTTCACCCATTTTAAAGGATAGGAAACGCTGTGGATCCCTGAGCCTGGTACAGACGTTGAATGTTTCATGTTTGTAGATATCTAATATGTTCAAGCGTTCAAAAGTCAAAGCCTCCCCTTAAGGCTTAAGTAATCTCTGACCAATATTCAAACACAAATAGTCATAGATTTTGGTCATAGTTTACACTCCTCAAACTTTAGGTGTCATAGTTGCAGCTGGAATGTCAGATGAGGACCCAAATTCAGATAAGGGACTGCTGAGATTTATAGAAAGCAAAAAGTGCTGCAAAGCCAGATGCCCAAAGCAGTAAACTGAAAAATAAACACAAAAAAACACTGAGAAAAAACAAAAAAACTGGAAAAATAACATAAGGAAGACGGGCAACAGATGAGGATCTGACAAAAAGAGAATGAACCAGAGGAGCTTATACAGAGGGGAGAGTGATCAGTAGAAAGCAGAAAAGCTGAAGACAGGGAACAGAGATTGGGAGAGTTGGGTAAACGATCAAAGAGGGAGACTGAGGAAGGTGAAGGTGGTTGAAATACTGAAAGACAAGAAATGGAGAGAGAAGCTAGAAAAACAAAAAAACACAGAAAGACAGAATATGGAGAAGAAGTGAAGCATATCGAATAGAACTAGGAGCATGGAAACAAATTGATCACAAAATGTTAAACAAAACAAAAAAACTTTTCTCATAAATCCCCAAAGTTGGATCTCATTGCACGAGAGACCTTTTGTTGAATCTTGAATAGTAAATAATTGATCAGGATTCATATTTAGATTCCCGTATACTTATTTATATTATGTAACTCTGAACCTTTCATGTATTTCTAACATCAGGAAATGTGAAGGAGCTTATAATTTAACTGTGAAAGTACTTAAACACACACTCGACTTGTTATTATTTCAGGCTCATGATGAAATCTGTCCGAAGTACCCAATGATCTGCGAAGGTTGCGCAAAGAAAAAGATCCCCAGAGAAAAGGTATCACTGCTATGGGCTTGTTTTTCCATAATTTCCTTAGAAGATATGTCACTCACATTTAGCTAGGGATCAATAAATCTACATCATATTCTATACGTCATCGGCTTCTTTCATTTTTTTTTGTTTTGTTTTGTTTTGCAGTATGTGGACCATATTAAGTTCTGCGGTAAATTTAAAACACCATGCAGATTTCATGTTGTTGGCTGCGATACATGTGTAAGTAGATATTCTTGTCATCAACTGTTATGTGTGTATCCCTGGCTGATGTCATGCGTACCTGATTGTATGATAAACCAGAAAAAGTAAAAACAATTTCCAACTTAAAGTAGCATATCCAAATTTAAAGTATTAGAAGATAAATTTTCGTACTTCAATGTGAATTAAAATTACTTAATGATTTATTATCTTCTTGTCTAAGACCAACATCAAGAGAGGGCTGTAGGGTACACTAAGAAACTATTCAGTCACCTTTTCCTGTTGGAATTCTGGCCTCATATTTGAATTAGGAGTCCTGGCTTTTCATAATCCAAGAGTCTTGAGGCTTTGAGCACCCTTGACTTTGTGCCCGTACCTCTCTGCCCGGCAGCTATGCTCCCACATAAACGCAGCTCTAAATCCGAAACCTTAAAATGGTAGAAAGTAACAACTTTAAGGGAGACATGGGGATACGGTGCTGAGCACCCTTGCCTCACAGGAAGACGGCTCTTGGTTTAAATCCCTTTTTCTTTAGAGTTTAAATGTTGTCCTGGCTTCTTGCTACCGCCCCAAAAACATACAGGTTAGGTGAACTGAACAAAGGACTGTTCAGTTCAATGTGAGTGTGGTTGTTTATCTAGGTGTGGCCCTGTGATGGACTAGGAAAACTGGTATGGACAATGAATGAAAACAATCTTTTATTAGTTAAATGAAGATTAAGTCATGAAAAAAGAATCCCCCGTTCTTCACCAACGAAGCTGGACATATAAATTATAGGAGATTAAGTAAGTAACACCAACAATATGGCTACATGTCTCCAGAAGCCATGTTCGTCTATGGGACAGAATGAGTTTTATTACTTCTCAATTTCAATTAAATGAATTTTCCGACATTTTGACTGCAGCTCTGACTCAGAGCCTGTTTTCTTTTGCTGTTTTTTTTAGCTTTGACCTGCTATTGTGAAGATAAATGTCACAGAGGATAAAGTTGAACCTGTTATCTATTGTTATCAGTCCTTTAAACACAGCTTTAAGCTTTAACCCCATGGCAAATGACCGAAGCACACCATTGTTTTTAAGGGCCACACACTATTACTCTGTCTTTTGTTTAATCAAATGAAAATGTAATCTAAAAGAATTATATGATACCTATAGAGATTATATATACTTTTCCCAATGAGCACTAGGATAGGCTCCAAACCCCCTGCTACCTGAAATTAGAATAAGAAATTTGTGGATAAAGAAGTTATTTTCTCTGTAGCAGCTCCATAGCCACAATCCCTCACCTTAAAGTGTGATTCAGATAAAAAGAAATGGAAAACAAAGAATAACCTGCTTTACCGGCCTCTGTAATCATATCTTGGTTCCAGAAACGAATGTGTTCCTGTCACCACAGGGCAGAGTGACCTGGGCAAAGTTAGCTCTGATAATCAGTTACAAAAGTTTCCGATTTCGCTTGTGTGTCTGAAGTGTTACACCGTGTCGTAACTCGGCTGAAATTAGGGTTAATTAAATTGTTTAAGAGTATCAGATTTGACTTCACTGAATACCGTCCATGAACACATTGTGCTTAAAGTAACATGCATGTTATTACACGGATATAGTTTCCATTTAACTTACTATGCAACTTCCAAAACACAGTCTTATTGCGGAGCTTTTTGCCTCTTTAGATCATTTTTAACAAAAAGGCATTTTTTCTGTTTTTCAATCCAATATTTAAACAGTAAAACACAAAAAAATACTTTGTGTACTGTGTATATAGATAGATAGATAGATAGATAGATAGATAGATAGATAGATAGATA